>CM045581.1:13500800-13861042 GCA_024721215.1 Cheumatopsyche charites | reverse complement strand
AAATTGTATGGTTTGTTTATAATAACCGAAATATAAATATCTATTATTTAGTTTTGCAGCTCAATTAACTAAATGCTGTTCCAGAAGTTTATTTCATTTTTACTTTTTGAGTTCATTTTAATTTTGTTTTTTATAATAATCAATTTTTCGAAAACAATTATTTTCGGACTTTTTTTATCGCGTCTATAAATATGTGAATTGAGCGGAAATTTGTTCATAAAAATTGGACAATATTTTAACTCATTCAGACTGGATTTTTTTTATCAATATTTTTCATGTAAATTATGATTACAGTTTAAGTTGAAAAATTTCGCGGCAAACGGATCAGCTGTTTAAGAATTCTTTTCAATGATGAATTAAATCAGTACTTAACTATTATAAACAAAAGATATTCAAATTATTTTCAATATATTAGGTACGTGAATTTTTCTTAATATTAATAATTTTCGAATTTTCGAAATTGTGAGCGAGGGTAGATATAGATCGCCTCAAAAATTATAATCTTAGGTACTACTGCTAGTCTACTATAAATAATACATATTTATTACACATGACGATCGAAAAGGCCAAGGGGTAAAAGTGACATTTTTGCTGAAATTGAGCCATGCACAGAAATCGTTTCTATGCACGCTAATTCATTTGTTGACAAAAGGATATAAATGAATTCAGAATGTGTATCGAGATATATGTATGTACAATCAAATCACTCGACCCTCTCCCAATAATAATAATACATGTAGGTACATGGTCAACTTTGAACGTGATTTTCTCGATATCACCGCAAAGTCTCTTGTACCCCTTGGCCTTTTCGGTCGTCATATTTATTACACATATGAAGAAATTATGAATCAAATTTGATTCATAATTATAATATCAAATTTTTCAATGATTTCATTTTTAATTCTTCATATTGCACAAATAAACAGTGAAACGTTTCAAATTTGATAGTTTCGTATCTCTGATGTTTTTTACCATTTTTAATTTCATATAAATATATTTTAAGCAATAATATATAAAGTTTCTCATTATGAAATGCATTTAATGCTAACAACTATCAACTCTTGGTGTTTTTCAAATGTAAATTGATATTGGAAAATATGAATGTATGCAATAAGCTACAAATAGATTCAAGGTTCCTTAAATATGCATAATGTGAAATTTGTGAAAATTTATAAAAAAAACACATATATGATATGCATACCTATACCTAGATATTTTGAATTTCGTATAAATACTTTTAATGCCATCTTTTTTTTGGACAATGACATATGCAGTACATAATTTTATACCAAAAAATACAATTACATATTCGATGATATAGATGGCATTACATATCATTTTAGTATTTATTGTAGCTTCCAATTTCTTTGCAATAGATAAGTGCCTACTACTCAAAATGTTCAGAAATTTCAATTCATCTTAACAAACGATTCGTACCTATTTTAAAATCCAAATTTCGCGCCGTGAGCGAAAATTTTTCACGTTGTGTTAAAAAATCTTTGAATTTTCACATTCTAAATACGATTTTTGTTATGAAATTTTAAATAATTAAAGGTGTGATTTTACCTCAAAATACGAGTCGCAAACCATTTTTTTTTCATTATTTGTGAAAATTATTATTATTAAAACGTATTTTGAAAATGATCATTAGAACTTAAGCATGTTTGTATCTACCCAGTAGTACGATTAATTAATGAAAAAAAAGTTAAAAAAATTGAATGTCAATGTTCTCCAAATGAACAGATAATAAATTTATTTTTTTAATGAATCGTATATGTATTTTTTTTCATTTCAGTATCGTAATATGAATATGTACACACAATTAACGTGTGGTTATTACTGAAATAATCACAAAATGTTTTCAATCATACGACATGACATGACGTTTAAATAATAACATGCACGAAGAAGCTGATCTTTATGAAAAAAAATCGTACGACTTTATGAGCGATAATTATTTACCTACTTTTGACAGTTTGAAATTTGAGGGAATACTTCCTACTTAAAAAAAATTCTAGGTATGTATGTATTTTATATATTGAAATATTCGCATACATATTGTATATGTCACCTATTTTTCGCTCTTGATTATTAATTAATCATTTATTTTGATTTAAATTCAAATATGTACACACCTACGAACCTGTGTACCCGCTTCGTGATTTTTTTATACATATTAACGAAATATTATCCATGCAATATGTCAAAGTTCAATAAATCCCATATTATATCCCTGTAGATACCTACGTAATATATTTTACTGTATTCAAAATTTTGCACAATATACATACAATGCTCATATGTATTATATGTGCCCTTCAGTATAGCAGAACGTTCTTCAGCTGAAAAGTTTTCCGGGTTCTATTGAAACAATCGTACATTTCCATACTTATATGCACAGGAAGATCGGATTTATTCATTCAGACTGACATGAATTAAACTCGATTGTTCAAAATTCAAATCAACGCGACTGTGATTGCATCGTCTTGACAAAATTTTGAGAATTATCAGTGTGCTACTAAACGTTCGTACCTAGGTATGCAGGTTATTCGAAGGTCTATTTAAAATTGAACAGTTTTCAGATTGATCGACCCAATTGAAACAATCAAGACACGTCTCGATCGATGCAAATGAGTGGGCAGCTGGTCACAAAGATAAAATGGTACAAATCTTGAATAATACATAAATATTCCACTCTCATTTTTCATAATTTTCAAATTTGTTTAAACACCTTTATGATGAGTCTACAATGTAGAAAAAGTAATTTTAGTAATTGATATAACAACTAACCATGCAGTGAAAGTATGTCTTTTACATATTGTTACAAGGTAATGTGGAATTGTAATCAAATTATTTTGAGTATTGAGTATCAACCAGTATGTATTTCATGCATGTATTCTATTACCTACTAAACTGATTACTTTAGTTAATTGAACATGGATGTTATTTTATGAAAATAAGGAATTGTATAAATGCTTACATATAATTGTTATACCCATATGTATGTATGAATATGTATTCAAATATTTGATGACCAAATTGTGCAAAAAATCTGTTGAGTCTTAAATGATAAGATGGAAGAGGTCGAATAGTCGAACGAGATGTGAACCATTTAATTTGTAAAAGACCGTCTCGTTTAAAAATATCGGGTTCACATTTATGTATGTGTTTATGTATTACGTAAAATCTTTTTCAAGTTTAATTAAAATTATTTACATATTATTGAAAAAATTACATGTGATAGGTACTTATTATGTACTTTATAAGTTCGACAATCGATAAGTATCATACCTAAATAAAGTTCAAATTTAAGTAGGTGTAGGTACATATTATGTATGTATGTAGATGCATACATCCATTTATTAAAAAGTTTCAGGATCGAGGAGAAAATAGGTTTATAATGCATTACTTATTTAAAATAAAATAATTAAACGTTTCAATTACGTATACATTATGATGTAATTTAAAATATGATAAATGTTTATTCGTCCGGAACTCACAAATGATAAACACGGATGTCCAATATTATGTAATTTGTGGTAATCTTTTTTGTTATAAAAAAAAATGGAAATTAAAAGAATATCACAATGTAATCTATATTTCCACGATTATAAAAATAAAATTATATGTAGGTACCGATATATATTTATAAGAGTGTATATCTATGTATGTATATAGAAATTAAATTGAAACGTATAAAAATCTATTTATAAAAACGATCGAAAAAACGAATCATTGAAAAAATCAAGTTTTATTCTTTTAAATGATCCAATTTTAAGGATATGAAGTTCAATTCACTCTTCAAATTCCATTTGGAAAAGGTCAACGATGTAGGTTCATACATACATTTTTTTTTAATAAAATTGAATTCTAGATGAAATATTCATTATCGAGGATACAATATTCTCACAAATGTCACTTAGCGTGACAAATGCAATTTGAAAAAAAATGTCGTAGCTTTCGTAAAATAGCTTATAATGTGGTATGATAATATAATGCATTCGAAAATCTATTATCTTTTTATAAGCGGAAAAATGTGAACCGTGTGTATTGACATCTGGTCATTTGCATGTTATGATCGATTTTATTCTATCGTTTAATCGTAAGTGAATTTCGTTCAATCAACTTTTCAGAGTACGTACACAATCATTTTTTATTAACCATCGATAATAAGTAGTCGGAATATGTATATAGAAGTAAGCATCTATCATTTGAAATTTGGGTGTGTTGTTGAAATTTGATGTAGGGTTAGTCATGGTGGATCGGAACACACGATTGAAAAATAAAAAAAAACATTATTTAGTCACAAGTGTGATCAAAAATTGACTCTAGATTAGAGTGAACTTTTAAACTTAAGTGTATAGAGTCAATTGTAGTGTTTTTTGTTTTCTTTTTAAATGGTGCGTTCCAATCCACCCCGATTGACCCTACCTGTAGTAAAAGTATTTAAATCATGTTTATTTATGTAGGTATTTAAATAGGAAAAAAAATACAGCTTTAATAGATATGAATAAATGCAATAAAATAATTGGAAGGTTTTTTATATTTTGACGAATTGAAACGATGCGATGGAATATGTATAGGTGTGTAAAAATATTTTTTATCGTTTTGAATTGAAGAATTTTTTTCTGGAATACTAATCCTCAATGCGAAATAGTATAATCTAGTGATATTATTATAAATACTGTATATCGCGGTTAGAGTTCAATACGTTGAGCTTCTAATAAAAATTTTCAAATTGCGCACCGTGGAAATGTTTTTCACGAAGCAATTACAATATAATGACGTTTTTGAATTTTAAAACTGTCGCGAAAAATTCATTAGAATGATAAATAAATCTAAATTTCCTACGATAAACACACATTGGAAAAATTGAAAAATAATTAACAAAAAATGAACCGATGCAAAAGGTGTGGATTCGCCGATAAAAATGAGTCATCGCCGAGCCGATCGGTTTTTTCATATACACATTTCCGAATCGCATTGACAATGTTGAGATTTTTTTTGAGCGCATCGGTTCCGAGTGTAGACGCGCATTATGATCGCGGTGCAAACGATGCAAAGGCGATGCGGCAGAAACGTTCGGCAGTAGCGGCGCGGCGGTCGCGCGAACAACACGCGTTTCTTGCGCTCGCTCCGTTTCAGCACAATTCGATTCGCGATTCATCTTCCCGAATCCCGATGGAGAAGAAAGCGAACGGAGCCGTTTCGCGCAACGGGGACTCCCGTTCCCCGTTGACCGCCGACCTCAACGGCTACCACAAGGTTTGCGCCGACGATAAACTCTACGCCTTTTCCGCTATCTATAATATTATATGTATTATATTACACGTACATACTCACAATTAGCGTCCTTTGACAGCCGGCAGCAAAGCGGCTGCCGCACCGCCTCGCCGACATAACCTACAAAGCCTTTCGTTTTATTCGCTACCTATGTCCGTTTATTATTTCAGGCGAGTTTGCATCCGATGATTCACGATCGACCTTATCGTCGTTATCGGATTCTCGGTATCCCGATGCGCTCGTACGATTACAATGCGCGCTTACATGTACATACGTTCATACGAATCCCTTACGCGGAAGAGCAGAGTCGTTTTATTGCAGTCGCACTTTAGTGGGTCGCAAGCTCGTTCCGGTTTCGCAGATGCACTTTTATTCGAAAAAAAAGAAAGTCACTTATAAATAAAATTTATTATGTTTAAAAAGTTCAAAGGTTTTAATGAATTGTGATAGAAATGAATATGCCGATTAAATTGTTCGAAAGGTCACATACGTGTAATAAGGAAAATTTCATCGAGTCAGTCCTGAATGAATGGGGTAAAAAGTAGGACGTCGACCGAAGCGAATTGTAAAAGATGCAACATAGAAATTATCGCTTATTTGAAAAATAAGACGAGGAATTGCGCGAGACGAAAAAAAAGGTGGCGCGGGCTCAATTGGCTCCGTGTCCTTGTGCCGAATATGATTTACGATTTTTACAATCCACCTATTTTAGTATGTGTATGCGAAAACTATATATTATAATTGCGTACTATTAGATCTTCGTTATGTGTATAATTAAATTCTTCAGATAATAATATCACATCGCGTTATAAAATGTGGATCTAACTATGAGAAAATTTTCGAGATTTTTCTGTATGTATGTATTAGTATTACAATCTAACAATAAGAATAAGATTAGAGCGAGCCTTGAGCTGAAAATCGTTCTTTTGGTTCGACTTTTCGTATTTTTATGTTAGCCGTTGATCTACATATTTTCTTTTCGATCCATGACGCAGAGTTGACCCAAATCACGGCGGGAAGAATTTTCCTCGCGTTCGAAACTCCCGCCATTCTGTTTTTCTTGTTTAATCGATACTTTTTACGGTGATCGACTTTGAACTGCCAATCGAATGTATAATACATATTCAAAGTATAATAATGTGACTATTTACGCATGTAAGATTTTTTTCCTTCGCCTAATCACCTGATGCTTTTCGTTTAGCTGTTAGGTCATCGGTTCGATAAGCTCTTATCGACTCTTGCTGTCTTCGTAATCGCGTTTTATCGAAATAATATTTATGTACGTATATCGTATTTGTGTATTTTTTTAGATTTTCACGTGAACGACTAATATGTACGTTCTGTTATAAATTAGGTTTGTTTAGAGACACGCCCATTTTCGCACATGTACACGTTTATGAGTTATTTATGCATTCATAAACGCATACCGAACTGAAGTTCGCTCGAATGATTCGATCGATATTTACGGTTTATTGAACAGTTTACACTGTATTTTCTTGTGTGTGTTAACTATTGGCTAACAGAAAAATCTGTACGTTTGTATATTCAAACAAACAGTTAAACAGACAGACGCATAGCGAGTTAAATAAAAAGCTTTTAAAAACAGATCTTATGTAATTAACAATTCGTGGAAAATATGTACTATTTGATAATTAACAACTCTTTAATTTTTCTCTCTTATGCATAATTTTAAATTTTGCAATTATTTTTTTCGATGTCAATGAAAATCTGCTAAAAGTCCTTTCACTATGAATTGTCATAAATTTGCACAACAGAGACTGATTTTAGCCAATTCACAGAGAAAGGGCTGGCTGTAACTGTAACTCTCATTTCATTTCATTTGATTTTTCCATTTTCGAAATGCCTAATACATACTCACAAACGTTCAATCGCTATGTAATTCTGTTGAATCATTTGATAGATAAAAGCGCATACTTTTCGAAATCACGCATTGTTTTAAAATTCATTGCGTTCTCGCGCAATGACTGTTCACATATGAATAACGCATGTACATATGTATGTCGAATTTTCAGGAAATTTTCCTGGAAATATTTTTTTGACGAAACGAAGCGTAATTTTAGAATACGCGTTTATTTCAATAATTCACTCTAGGGTTAGTTAACCCTAGCTCGTGTGCGTGTTCGTAGTCAGACACGCGATTTTAGATTGCATGCCAAATCATCGAATAAAAGCGTTCATATTAAAACAAAAAGAGCTAAGCTCACAATGGGTTACAACAAATCAAAATTATATGTGTCGCGTGAACGTAACTCTTAACCCTTCGACAACTAAACTTTTTAAACGATTCAATCGGCACAGATTATAAATTGTTGTATTATCAAAATTCTCGATATAAGTATGTATTTATTATATTATATTATACTTATGTATGTCATGTGGAAGGTACGCAGGCGGTATACTGCAGTGAAGAGCCGCAGTCGATTTGTACGGTGAACCTCTTCCTTTGTGCTAACATACATTTATATGTATGTATTGCGAACTAACCATGTACATAATATAGTGTATGTCGTTGGCCTGGAACGGAATTATCCTGCATTGAAAAATCCATAGCTCCAGGTGGACGAATATAGAATCGAATGACTTTTTCATTATCCTTTTCGATTGTGCTACAATATTTCTATGTAAGCGTATAATACATACATATGCAGCCATTTCAAAATATGATGAAAAATTCCAACATATTTTGTAGCATTTTTTGAGCTGTCGAGATTTCAATTTATATGTATAATATCGAATTTAATCACACCTGATATATATTTTTTCCAATAGATACTAAAACATTATGTATATTATCTATTGCAAGTTCTACATAAAATTTTCATTTAAGATTTTTTTCATTTCGATCGATTCCTTGATTTCTATGACCTTTGACGGTTCGATGGATTATCGTTTTTTTAAAAGTTATTTTAAACGAATCATAAAGTGTGAAACCTGAAATTAATTTACTATCTGATCGAAATGAAAAACAAATGTTTTATATAGTATTTATACATAGTATGTCTCACTTTTTTTATTATTGGAATTTTTTTTTTTTTAATGACAATCGTGATTCAATCGAAAGTGTGCGCTGTCGATTCTATAGAATTTTCATTGAATTAGGTGTGTGTAATGGCAAATACGATATTTATTATCGATTGTATCTTACATACATTTTTCATTTGAAATACATGCGAGGACTTTTAAAACCTCATATGAACTTTTAGCAACAATTATCGCTTGAGTTACCTAACTTCAAAAGAAGTTTACATACATATGTACATATTAACAAACCGCTAACAACTATGTAGTTTAAACAAATATTTTCAGTAAATAACGCCGATTTATGAATTTCTCATAATTGAATATAAGCGTATGCAGTCCAATCCGATTACATATTTCGATTTTGATTTGCGCAAAAATTTTCATTTGCAATACATGCACACACATACACAGAATTAAGTAACATAAGTTTTATGGGGTTCTTTTTTCGCTTCATGCGAAGTATGAAAAGCTTGGACTTGTGAACCTACTGTTGCTTATCGGTATCGATGTATAGAAATGTTCGATTATAATTTATGTCTATCGATGTATATCTACATATGTATGTATTATTACATAATAGCGAATTTTTCAAGAATAATCACATGCACCTATGTATTAAAATGTACTTACATAAATACGTACATAATTGATAATTTGATTTACCGACTAAATAAAATATTAACTGTTGTTATGAGGAAATCGTTTCGTAGACATCAAATATTTTATCAATATATAATATAATACATACGTATGTTACTCATATCAAGTTTAGTCAAAACAAAAAAAAATCTCGATTCTTTTTGTCGATTTATCGTAAATTATTGGAATGGCATCGATTTCACTTCTCAAAAGGGACATTTGCGATTTGCGAAAGTCAATAAAAAAAGTGAGTTAATAATACTTCATGAACATGATAAAATACGTACTTGTGATTATGTACGTATTGTAGCTTTTTAATGATCTGGTTTTTTAAGTGTATGCGCAATGTTCAGAACGTATCTTGTGACAAGAGAAAGGATTTCGAAGAAGTGGATTTTTTACATCGAAATTATTTCGTATACCCTACCAAAGGGTTTTTTTTAATCTAGCAAGTGTTCATGGTATACAGAACTCGATTACATACTGTTATTCATTAATCGATTCTGAATAATTTTCATTATAAATTATTTCTTTGCAGACAGTAGATAAAAAAAAAAGAGATTCACAAATATTGATTGCTTTAATTATGGGTCATCGTGAACTTTATTCCACCATATTTAGATTGCCTGTAAATCTATCTATCTATAATATAAATACGCTAAGCGTATTTGTACGTTTGTACGTTTGTACGTCTGCCCGGGATTTTGTATGGAAAATCTTCAAGCGTCAAATTCAGACGGTGCAAAACATAGCAGCTTTGCACCTTTTGCACAGCATTTAATTCGAAACTAAATAAGAGAATATGTTAATTTGGATCTTACAGCCGATGCAATAAGATCTCCTTTCGTATCTTCTGGATATTTCGGAAAAAAATCTGTATATAAATACCTTCATACAAATCTGACCCTTAACGCTTATTATCGATAGGTAGTATTTTTGAATATCAAGCCACCGCCGACCGCTTTGTTTACATTTTCAAATATAATAATTAATTTTTGAAAACAAATAGTTTTCGGCCATTTTGTTTTTTGTCGCGTCGCGGATCGGATCGACCGGAAATTCGTCTTTGACCCTTCAATGCCCGAACAATTAACACGTTTGGAACCGATATATTTTTAATATTTTTTTTTAAATTATATTACGAAATTTGAATGGCATTTTTTTTATAATGACTAACAAAACTTTAAATTTATCATATAAATTTTATGGTTTGTTTATAATAACCGAAATATAAATATGTATTATTTAGTTTTGCAGCTCAATGGACTAAATGCTGTTCCAGAGGTTTATTTCATTTTTACTTTTTGAGTTCATTTTAATTTTGTTTTTTTTTTCCGCGTCTATAAATATGTAAATTGACCGGAAATTAGTTCCAACACATTAAAATTGGACAATATTTTAACTCATTCAGACAAACAAAGCCCGAAAGTTAAAGTTGAACATTTTCGCGGCAAACGGATCAGCTGTTTAAGAATTCTTTTCAACGATGTATGAAATCAGTACTTAACTATTATAAACAAAAGATATTCAAATTATTTTCAATATATTAGGTGCGTGAATTTCTTTTAATATTAATAATTTTCGAATTTTCGAAATTGTGAGCGAGGGTAGGTATAGATCGCCTCAAAAATTATAATCTTAGGTACTACTGCTAGTCTATAATATAAATTTACTAAGCGTATTTGTACGTCTGTTTGTACGTCTGTCCGGGATTTTGTATGGAAAATCTTCAAGCATAGCAGCTTTGCATCTTTTGCACCGCATTTGATTTGAAACGAAACAAAAATACGGTAATTTGGATCTTACGGCCGATGCAATAAGATCTCTTTTCGTATCTTCTGGATATTTCGGAAAAAAATCTGTGTATAAATATATTCATACAATTCTGACCCTTAACGCTGATTATCGATAGGTAGCATTTTCGAATATCAAGTGAACGTCGGGCGCGGCGCTCGCTTTGTTTACATTTTCAAATATAATAATTAATTTTTGAAAACAATTAATTTTCGGCCATTTTGTTTTTGTCGCGTCTCGAAGCACGAATCGGATCGGATCGACCGGAAATTCGTTTCTGACCCTTCAATGACCGAACAATTAACACGTTTGGAACCGATATATTTTTAATATTTTTTTTTTAAATTATATTACGAAATTTGAATAGCATTTTTTTTATAATGACTAACGAAACTTTAAATCGATCATATAAATTATATGGTTTGTTTATAATAACCGAAATATAAATATGTATTATTTAGTTTTGCAGCTCAATGAATGCTGTTCCAGAGGTTTATTTGATTTTTACTTTTTGAGTTCATTTTAATTTTGTTTTTTATAATAATCAATTTTTCGGAAACAATTATTTTCGGTCTTTTTTTTATCGCATCTGTGAATATGTAAATTGACCGGAAATTCGTTCTTACACATTAAAAACTGGACAATATTTTAACTCATTCAGACTTGATTTTTTTTCAATATTTTTCATGTATGTAAATTATGATTACAAACAAAGCCCGAAAGTTAAAGTTGAAAATTTTCGCGGCAAACGGATCAGCTGTTTAAGAATTCTTTTCAATGATGTATGAAATCAGTACTTAACTATTATAAACAAAAGATATTCAAATTATTTTCAATATATTAGGTACGTCAATTTCTCTTAATATTAATAATTTTCGAATTTTTGAAATTGTGAACGAGGGTAGATATAGATCGCCTCAAAAATTATAATCTTAGGTACTACTGCTAGTTTTACATAAAATCAGTCACTAAAATTTTAAGTGATTGATTTATGCGTCAATTAAATATTCATTTCGCGTAAAACTAACGGGTACACTAAATTTGGTGATATGCATAATGTTAATAGTGATTCATATTTGTCGCCCTTCCTCTATGTATGTATTATATTATCGAACGTAGCTTGGCAATAATCCCAGTATGTTACGTTTGATTTGTACATTAAATAATGGAAACGCAATTGAATTCGATCAGGACGAAAATAAATTAAATTTTTCTGTACTTACGAGTATGTGTAATAAATTTTATAAAAAAATAACCCGTTACATTTTCATGAGATTTGAATTTTATAATCAACATTTGTAACAGATATGAACATACATATTCGATTTGCAAATAGTTTTTCTTTCAGTTTTGAACTTTGCACTTCAAATCGAATCGTAAATCAGCATGCAACTGGTTAAATATGAATACTATGTGATATATGTACGTACAGTTTTTGCTATCGATGAAACTTGTTGCATCGATTCGTGGAAGTTATGTATTTCCGTAACTTACATTTAGTAGGCAAATGTCAATTCCATATGAATATGATTTTTCATATACATATGTATTACAAATAAATTTTTATTATATTTGCGGATGTATGTATTATACGTTAACACCTCATACATGATTTTTTTCGAATTTTCGTGTGAAATCTTTGTGTGACGAGGATATTTTCATTGCATCTTACAAGGAGACAGTCTGACATGCGACTCACAGATTTTGATGAAATTTTTTTTATATGTAGATGAAACATAGACATGAAACTTTGCTGAAGTAAGAATTCCAGATGAACGATAGTTTTTGCGTAAAAAAAGTTCAAAGTTAGTATGAAATGGCAATCTGTGACGTAGCTAGTGTCGATGTCGCACACACTCACAATTTAGGCGAGCCCCCACTACAAGACAACATGTTCAAACTAGATGCGAACCGTATACAATATGCGAATACATACTCTACTTCGTATTTCACATTTTTTGTTTTTATTTACAATTAACAAAATTAATTTCAGCTGACAAGAAATATCTTTTTACAATTACGATTTTACAATAAAACACAATAAATAATTTCATATTTTCAAATTAAATTTATTTTCCGACTGTAAATTTTCAAATTTCAATTTAAGAATACAATGTATTACCGAAGGTTAAGCGGTACAAGTGACATTTTTGGAAAAATTGAGTTATGTATATGAATCGCTTCTATGTATGCTTATTTATTTGGTAGCAAAAGGATATAAACAAATTTGGAACGTGTGCCGAGATATATCAAAGTTACTTGTACCCTTTGGTCTTTTCAGTCGTCATATGTAATCTTACAAATAATTGTGAAAATATTTATTTTCATAAAATGTATAATAATGATTAAAAAAATAAATACGAAATAGAGCAGCTGTAAGTATTGTTGCAACAACACGCATACAAATGTAGTGCGTCAACGTTCACGTATTCGACTCGATCCACGTCATCAGTTGTGAAAAATGCAAACTTTGAACTTTTTTTACGCAAAAACTATTGCTCATCTGGAATTCTTACTTCGGCAAAGTTTCATGTCTATATTTCATCTACATATAAAAAAAAATTCATCAAAATCTGTGAGTCGCATGTCAGACTGTCTCCTCGTAATTTATGATGTTTAATATTCAATTTATGGCATATGCGAAATGAATATATGAATAAATGAATACTTTTCAGAATTACTGAAAAAAAATAATGTTTATTTGAGATTATAAATTCAAATATCACTTTTATTAGAAGTATTTTTAATATATATTTTTTTTGTTATAGATATCAAACGGAGGCAATGGAATAAAACACTCCAAATTTCCATGTATCGAATGGACCGATTATAATACATCGAAAGAGTCTTTTGAAGAAAGTTCATTTTTAACAACATTCGCAACATATATTGGGTTGTATATTCTTATATTTCTAGGTCATATAAATAAATTATTTTTCAAACCAAAAGTTCACACAGAATATGACAGAGAAGTAATTTTTTTATTATTATATTTTTTTGGGGTTTTAATATTTTGTATCTACATTTTATTCCATATTTTAGGGATATGTCCGTCTTTATGACCCATTTGATCAATTTTACTCTTATTATATTTATCGACGAGTTAGAGATTGCTGGAATCGGCCAATATGTTCATCTCCAGGAGCTGAAATAGTTTTGAAAGATAGAGTGACAGATGATCATGGTTGGACATTTAGGTTTGTCAATTTTGACAATTTTTTACTATCATTCATTCATAATTATTGTATTATAGGATCATTTGTAGTGTGCAATTTTACATACATAGATATAATTGAAAATAATTTGTACTCATAATATTCATAGGTTTACTGGAACAAAAACTAGATGTATCAATTTAGGGTCTTACAATTATTTGGGATTTGCTGAAGCAACTGGTATTTGTGCGGATGAGTCCGAAACAGCTATAAGAAAATATGGGTTGACGTTCGCTAGTCCCCGTAATGAATTAGGTTTTTTTTAACATTCTTAAATATTATATACATATATTGAAAATTTTGAATACACCTCAAATTCATTTATTTTTTTAGGGACCTGTAATTTGCACGAAGAATTAGAAAAATTAACAGCTCAATTTTTGGGCACTGAAGCAGCTATGGTGGTTGGAATGGGATTCGCTACCAATTCTTTAGGTCTTCCTGCTCTGTTGGGTCCTGGTTGTCTCGCTATTAGTGATGAACGCAATCATGCTTCTCTTATTCTCGGTCTTCGTATATCTCAAGCGAAAGTTGCTATATTTAAGCATAACGGTGAGAAATATGAAAATTAGTTATATAATTGTACATTTTGGGCCTATTTTTTCATGATTTATTTAACTAACTGTAGAGGACTGACTGTAACTCTATGGTTAATTAACTGAAGCAGTGAAAAGACCGGCAACTTCTATAATACCATTGTAATCTATTTTCAGATATGCGTCATTTAGAACAAGTTGTGCGAGAAAATATATCACAAGGACAAAATTCTCCAGGCAAGCCATGGAAACCATGGCGCAAAATTTTGATTGTTGTAGAAGGAGTTTATAGTATGGAAGGAAGCATCGTTCATCTTCCAGAATTGGTCGAAATAAAAAAACGTTATAATTGTTATGTTTATCTGGATGAGGTAAATAGTATTAAATATTGTCATCAATCTGATAAACAATATATGTTTGATATTTAACGATATATAATTAAATTTACATGATAATTTATTTTTGAGTTGTATTTTTATTATATTTGAAATATGCATAACAATAAACCTTAATTTTAGGCTCATTCAATCGGTGCAATGGGAACTCATGGAAGAGGTGTGGTTGATTATTTTGGGATAGATCCAAAAGACATTGATATTCTTATGGGAACATTCACTAAGAGCTTTGGTTCAGCTGGTGGTTATATTGCTGGATCCAAGGTAAATATTAAATTACATATAAGGTGTGTAAGAACATATAAATAAAATATGTCAATTGTTGTTTTCAGAAACTCATCGATCATGTTAATAAATATGGACACGCAAATACTTATGCATACAGCATGTCACCTCCAGTTATCCAGCAAATACTAACTAGTATGAAAATCATTATGGGACTTAAAGGTGGTGATGAAGGACAACGCCGTATCGACACATTGTCACGTAATACAAGGTATTAACTGTCTATGATCACTTGTAAACTATTATTTTTTGATCTATATTTATAATAATTATTTGTGAATTTATGAACCACAACTTTATCTTTCGTTTTTCTCCAGATATTTCAGACGAAGATTACATCAAATGGGGGTTATAGTATATGGACATGAAGATTCACCCGTTGTGCCTATGCTAGTTTATTTATATTCTAAAATAGGGTTCGTATACAAAAAACTTGTAGACAATTAATTAATACACTTTTTTAATTAATATAAATACACATTTCAGAAGCGTAGTAAGAGATTTATCTAGAAGTGGTTTAGCCGTTGTTGGTGTTGGTTTTCCTGCTACTCCTATGCTACTCTGCCGCATTCGTTTTTGTATGTCTGCTGCACATTCAAAAGAACAATTAGATAAGTGCTTGGATATCATTAGCGCAACTTGTGATCGTATTGGTCTCGCTTATTCTCGTAAGCCACGAGATATGACACCCATAGAGTATTGATGTATGTAATACTTTTTGTGGATTTAACAAACTCTGAACAATACACATATTAATAGATAGTATTTATTTTTCAAGTAATTAGTCTTATTTTTATTTTTTACTTATACCTATGGGTTCAATTATTTATTATTGTGTCATACACAGACTTGCACTTATACGGTGTACCAATGACTTTGATGTCAGCCATGAAGATCAAATTCAACTTTCCAGTATTTGTTGTTAATTTATTTTTAATGTATGTACAGTGAAACTTCATAAAAAAAAAAACATGACTTTGTTATGTTATTGTGTGATATACTATATTTGTTGAAATTGTTATACATACCATAATTTTATTTTCCAAAAATGATTTTATCATTTTTGGATAAATTATTGTAATTGAAAGTAAAAAAAATAATGAACAATTAGTAATATATTTTAAGTAATTTTTTTAAAATTTAAATATCTTATTTGATGTTTAATTTAACATAATAATTTTAAAATCATCTTGATATTATATTTGTGTCATTTATTTTTTTAAACATTTTAACTTATTTTTGTGTGATCATTTTCACATTATCGAAAACATATGGACACATTGTGAAGTTCAAACTACAATTTAAATCAATGATAAAAATTAGTAAAGAATGGTAGTGAAATTACGTATTCTTCTTATAAAAATAATTATGATAAATTTTCAAATGTGTTCGATATGCACATATTGTGCTTAATATTTGATAAAATAAGTAGGGCTTTCCCACTGCATTTTCTCAAATACATAGTAAAATTTTCGCTATTTTTATATTCATAAGATCGTGGACTTGGTAAATCAACATACATAATTGTAATTAATTTTCAGGTCTCTCTCTCGAGATCATTGTCAATATTTATTATGCGGGTATGCTAGGTTCATGGCTTCTAGTTTAGTACTTTATGTGTAGACATATGTTGATATGTATGTATATCTATTGTAGTTTTCTTAAATTTATTCTTTCCAAGTCGAAATATTACATAATAGTGAAAAACACCAATTTATTACTGACACACATGTACAGTTCAGAACACATTTTCCTCTTCTATTGTCAATGAAACTACTTATGTATTGTTTTATACACAATTGTCATTTAAGATAACATACATGTGTATTGAAATATATATTATGATCACAGCATATCATTTTTTTCAAATTTACCTATATAACATTTAAATGCACTTAAATTTCGATTTTAATACATTTTCTACAAAGCTATAAAATAAAGTGAATAAGAATAATATATTATATATTTTCATGTTTATGTAATGGACATGTGCTTTACCGTGGGTGCTTTTTCATGTGAAAAAATAATTAAACTCGGGATAACAAAATTGTAAATTTTCATTTATAAATATATAGAAAATTAATTATAGAAGTGCTATTGATCGAACAATTCAATATCATATTATTCTTTCAATTTGTTAAAAAAATTGTTAATAATTAATTATGTACGTATGTATTATATATGAAAAAAATGACACGATCTTATCCATGCTAATGGAAATGTATATTTGCTGTGTTAAATATTACATTTATTTTTTCATTGAGGGCTGTGTTTAATAATTAACAAAATTGAAATTTGGTATATTTTTGTGTTGTATTATTTTTTTAGCGAGCAATAAAAAAGCATAAATGCTTGACATCTGTGTTCATATTTTATACTTATTGTAAATACTAAGCCCCATTTTAACATAAGTCTAAAATGTGTAAAACCCAAAACATATCTGTAAGTCGCATCTTCTTGAAAGAGATGGAGCACTCATTCAATGTTTTCCACAAGAGAAAGAAAATAGCATCCAGATTTTTTTATTGAGTTGCATTATTTTCTTTCTCCTACACAAAGCATTGAATGAATGTTCCATTTCTTTCATGTGGATATTACAAATATGTCTTGGGCTTAAGAGAATCAAATATGAAGTTATGCAATTTAGTTAATTGCTTTTGTGAGAATCTCATAATGGGTATGACAGACAATTGTTAAAGTATATAAATAGTTTCATATTTTCCATTTGATTTCAAAGGATACGCTTATCAAATACATTCATTATTTTATTATCTTAGGAATGCAATAAAATTTCAAAAAAAAAATCAGTTGGTTAAATTATTTTTACTTGAATTCAAAGAAGTATGGAAGATTAATTTTTATTTCAGATACTTACGAATTAATGCCACCATAGCATTGGTTTGGTTAAGTTAAGTTAGGTTGCAATAAATCGATTGTTCTTTATTGGCGCATTGGTAGAATTTTTGCTGCAGTGGTGTTAATATGCATGTAAGTATATAACTTAATGCATCCAAAATTTTGGTTGAAGATAGGTATGTAAGTTTACAATTTAAAATTAACTGGCATTTGACTTGCACTATTTTTCATTCCTTATAGGTACATCAGTTGAATTTATTACATAAATGAATAGTGGAAGGGTAGGACACTTGGCTAGGATAGGAGACTTGAATCACTCAATTACAGAGTTATTAAAAGTGTTACATTATTTTTAATTGGTAGCACTGATAGTCTATGATATTTGATATCTTTTGGCATCAATGACGTTTTACAAATACGGAAAATAATCATATGGCGGATGATTAAAGTTTTGAGAAAAACTAACAAAAGAATGATACGTTTTCATTTCGATCTAGTAATTATTTCTTTAAGTTGAAAAACGGTTTCGGAGTTTTATTAGACGTCATTTTTCATTTAGATTCTTAATTCGTGTGAAGTAATATGTCAAGTCGAAGACTTTTTTCAATAAATAATTTTATCACGATCCCTCTATCTTTTAAAGAAAAACTCTAGATCATTATGAACTTGAAATTTCAATAATGTAATCTTATCATCATTAAATGTAAATAATTGAAAAAAAATATCAGCACTTATCAAAAATATATACTTACTGATATAAAATATCAGCACATATCTGAAAAATATACCCACTGATATAAAATATCAGCAATATTAAGAAATCATAAATACTTACAACATGCATTATTTTGGATATTTTCATTATCATAATGGTTATTTCAGGAAAAAACGATTACAAGAATTCCTATATTATAAGAAGTGATTTCTTCTACAAAACGAAAAAATTAAAGAAATGAATAAAAAAATATTTTTTCATAATAGAAATTAATTTCGAATGTATAGAGTACATTCGAATATGTACCTATATATTTTATTGTTTCTTGAAACGATAGTTATCTTAAAATTATCGGTGCAGCAGTGATAAGAATTGTTGATTAGCACCGAAAAGGTTTTTTTTAAGCTAATCGTTAGCAAACCGTAACACGGTCGACAATATCGTCAAAAGCTTTGTTTTCAAAAAACTGTAGTGTTATTCTTTCGAGTGTCAGTGTTAAGGGCATGGCTGTGTTCAGAGTGGTCAAAAATTCGCGCCTTGGAGCGTTTGTACCCTTGCTTTCGAAGAGAGCGGGAACACCTTCGTCTAATTCAAATGTTCCGTTTTCGACTGGTGTAATTGATCATCAACATTCTAGGCCCATTGAAGATTACAGCAAATATATAAGTCTCACATCTTCGCTTAGGGAACCATCTATGACTAGAACGTTCAGTAAGTACATATTTCTGTTTTCATTAATATTTTCGTTTCAGATTTCTGGTTCGTTTCAAATTTTCCTCATTTGTCTGTGAATGAAAGTTAATTTTCATCGTTTATACATATATTCATTTCGAAAATTATGTTCTTTACTTTACTTATGTATGTACTTGCACGGTAAGTATGGCACTTTGCATAATATTATACATATAAATAAGAGCGTAACTATAAGTGTATTTTATGAAAATAGATTATTTGATTAATTTATGACCTATCGACAATGAAACTGCCCGAATAACCTTAATTTGGAGAAAACTGATTACCAATACATAATAATCATTCTTGAAGGTGTTTTTTTTTTCAAATGAAGTGAAAAATATTAGTTTTATTTGTTTCTTACTAATAAATTTAATGAATTTATTATACTACCTCTCGGGTGATATTTCTATTAATATGTATGTACATATATTAATGAATGTGCATACGTATTTCATACAAAAAGTCAATGAACATTTCCTTACTATACACAAAGAAAAGAATAATAAAACTGTGTTTAGAAGATTATTAAATTAAACTCAGACAGTTTACATTGAGTCTGGTTATTTTTATCATCTTATCAATGTGACTTGAAATCAAAAAAAGTGAAATTTCTTAAAATGCAAAGTATTTATTTACAAATATATTTATGCAAACTAGCTATGTAAGTACTTGGGTGTTTTGCACAAAATAAGTTGCGCCATTTCGCGCATCTTTGATTCCATTTACGTTAGCTATAACAATTTATAAAAAATATAATAAATAATAGAAAAAAATATCTGGATTAGAAAACAGAACGCAAAAGAAACTTGAACAAACACACGAACGTAAAACATATTTTATTGACGACTGAAAAGGCCAAGGGGTACAAGTGACATTTTTGACGAAATTGAGATATGTACAGGAATCGCTTCTATGTACGCTCATATATTATATTTTATATGGTGTTTAGAAAATAAAAACGAACTTGGAACGTGTGCCGAGATACATATCACATCAAATCACTCGAACTTCTCCTAATACATGTAGGTACACATTCAAATTTGAGCTCGATTTTCTCGAAATCACCGCGAAGTCACTTGTACCCCTTGGCCTTTTCAGTCGTCATGTGTACATACACATAAACGCGGGTAAACTGAAAACTTTATTTGCGCAAAATTTTCGTACAGTCGCGATAAGAACGCCGATTTAAGTGGACACGCGGTTGTAACTGTTTGTAATCTTTCGCAAACGGCAACACAGTTCGTATACAAGAACAGAATCTGTTGAAATTTAACAAATAAGGATAAGAGAATCGAAAGAACGATGTTTTCCCGCGTTCAGAGTCCACGTTGTGGAAAATCTGTGCTGCTGATGCTGAGGAGGAGCGCGGGAACGACTCCTTCCGGTTCCAGGTCCTTGTCGGCTGCTGCCAGCGAAGCAGCCAAGCTCGAGGAACCCTTCGAGCAACCCAGGACTCTCAAAGATTACTCCAAATACATTAGTGTCAAGTCGAGTCTCAGGGAAGCCTCTATTACTAGGACCCTCAGTGAGTTACATACACGATTTTCGCTAAAAACTATTATATTTTTTATTACTAAATGTAAGTATGCACGTGTTATGATTTCTCGAGTAATCGAAGCATTGATCATAACTGAAAATATTTATGTGTGTTTGGTTAAAATAAAGTTGTAAGATTTATACACCATAAGTATTACTTGCGCCTAATTTATGCAATCTTCATAGCAATTGTGTAGAGGAAATTGCGATCCGAGCGTTACACTTCATTCACAGACATACAAATTTACGCTATTTTAATATTTATATATTAAAGATAAAATATTAGTTATTATATATTAAAAAGAAACTATGGAATTTAATAATAATGTATATTTTTTTGAAAAAAAAAACTTGTATAATTGGGATCATACTCGTTGTCAGCTTATGATGATGAACTGAAGGTTTTGAAAAAACACAAATTTAAATAACTTTTAAATTTTTTTTAAGAGAAAAAAATATATGAAAATCATATAAAATCAGCAGTTTTAGTTTAATCAATAAATATTATATTTTTTATTTATAAAAATTCTAGATTATCTTCTGAAGGTTTATTTACATCAATTGCAATGTTACGTTGCTCTATTTACGTGTACCTATTATGATTACGAAAATTATGAGTGTGATAGTAAATCAAGAAAAACATTACGATAATATTGACATTAGTCTAATTGTGAGAAAAATTGAAAAAAATGTCAGTATTAAAAAATAATACTCATTTATCCTATAGTGTCAGTGTCAGTTTTGTATGTATGTATTATAGTTGATCTTTAAGAATAAACTTACGTTGCAGGTCTTTTAATTAGATCAAATCAATATATTATCGATTAAACTGAAGTACATATACATAAATATAATATAAAAGGAAAACTTTATGTTTATGTCTATAGTTTGAATTAATTATTTAATTCGACACAAATTACCCGTGTAAATATGAAGTTAGAATTAATCAATTTCAGTTTTCGCATGTATTTATAAGAAATTTTTGATACATATTTTCTGCACTGTAGTCGTGTTTAAGAACAGAAAAACTCGTCATAAAAAGTGTGAAAACATGTTCCGAATTTTATCAGAGAATATTTATGAGCATGTGGTCAAAATAAAGAATTGAAAAATGTAATTACTCAACTGGCTGATGAAATTTTGTGCAAAATAATTGTCTATATTATATGGTATTAGATACTAGTTTATTTGCAAGCAAAAATATATATTAATTGTAAAATATAGCTCACAACGAACAATTTGAGAAATTATATAATATTGCAAGATTAATTTATCCATGCAGGTTCATAATTGTTTCAGAAAATGTGCCCTGCAAATTGTTTATGAATGAATGTTGGTTTCAAAATATTCATGAGGTTAAATTTTTGCATGTTTCATATAGGTCTTGTGAGTTAATTAAACCTAAAAATTAGGCACCTATATGTATATGTATGTAATTCGTTTAAATGTACAAAAAGAAATCATTAAAATTATGTCACTAAATACGTATTATATGTTTATGTATTTTACTTTTCATATGACAACTTAAACAATAATTTCCGGTAAAATTTTCCATGTATGTACATAGATACATAGGTGCGTGTACATATTTTGTTTGTAGACTAATCGTAAATGTAGATAAGATATTTTTTTTATAAAATATTGAATTCGACTTCTTTGAGTAATAAAGACTAAAATACATCCTTATTCGCTACGAAAATAAAGCTTAGGTAAATACATTATAAAATAATAATTCATAATTTAATGTATTCATAGAAATATTTTTTAATTATGGATGAAAATCTTAAGCCGATTACTAAAATGATTTCTCATGTTGCTTTTTTTAATCTATATTTATACATTATACATATAATATTCGAAAAACGATTAAATACTTGTATATATGCGTAAGATTATATTTTTTCGGTAAATCGAGTCAGAGGTCAATTTTCAAATACGTTTTTTTGATAATTTTTGATTAGTTGCGTCATATCGTATGTTTATTGACGCGTTAAGAGTTCCAAATATTGATAAAAATTCGAATTGTCGCTATCTGATTCATATTATAATATTCGTTATATATGTATTTATATTGATAGTGATACATATAAGATATGAATAGGCATTATTATGAAGAATTTGATTGTTTTTCAGTAAATTTTCAGAACGAAACTTTTATTATTTTAGTTGAAGTATAAATTGACAGATACAATTATCACTTTTCAGCTGCACTCACTTACAAGGCGGGAAAAAATTTAATATCTTTAGCTGAAGGAATGCCAAACGAAAGGGTTTTTCCTTTCGAGGACATTAGTATAAGCTTAAAAGATGGTAAAAAAATATCATTAAATGGATCTGAGTTGGATATAGCTTTACAGTATATACCTTCATTAGGGTATTTATTTTTTTCGGTGACTAGTAGGTACCTACATATTTATATTACTTTCAAATCAATAAAATATTATTTTGTAGATATCCTAAGTTGGTGAAAACTTTGAAAGAATTTCAAAAGAAAATTCATAATCCACCAAATTGGCAAGATAGAGATATAATCATCACATCCGGATCACAAGATGGAATATATAAATCAATTGAATTGCTTCTCGACAGAGGAGATGCTGTTTTAATACCAACACCTTTGTATTCTGGAGCAGATATTATTGTGAGTTAATTTCATGCAAAAATAAATCGGTATTTATATTTGATAATAAATTAATAAAAAAAAATGTTTGTTCACACAGATGAGACCATTTAAACCGAAAATTTTGGAAGTGAAACAAGACAATAAAGGTGTGATTCCAGAGCAAATGAGATCTGTTTTAGAAAAGCGTCGTAAAAAAGGATTAAGTGCTCCGAAATTCATTTATATTAATCCAACTGGAAATAATCCGACTGGGACAGTAATACCTAACGATAGAAGGCAGGAAATATACGACCTAGTTTGTGAATATGATTTGATAATTCTAGAAGACGATCCATATCATTTCATGAGTTTCACAGAGGTGAAAATATCGATTTTCGTTTAGCTTTTGAACTTTTTGAATAAATTGTTATATTATACATACCTACTAACATATTTTTAGGAAGAGCCTAAATCGTTCATTTCATTTGACGTAGAAGGAAGGGTTTTACGATTCGATTCTTTATCAAAAGTTTTAAGTTCAGGTCTCCGATTGGGTTGGGTTACAGGTCCTAAAGGATTGGTAGATATTATAGAGCTTCACATGCAAGCTTCATATTTACACACTTCTACTTTGACTCAGGTATTAAATAATTAATTTGAACAAAATTCAATAGCTATAAACAAATCTTTTGAATTTCTACGGTTATTAGGTGATGACAAATAAATTGATAGAAACATGGGGTTTTGACGGCTTAATCGACCATTTGAATTCGGTTAGAGATTTCTATAAAGACAGAAGGGATTGTTTGTTGAATATTTTCGAAAAGCATTTGACTGGATTGGCCGAATGGGATGCTCCAGAGGCGGGAATGTTCGTTTGGGTCAAAGTTAATGGAGTACCAGACGTGTATGATATGGTACATAAAAAATAAGTGACAATATATTATTTTAATTGTGTATATTCATATTTTTATTCCACGTTGATATTTATTTCAGATTTTCCGAAAAGCTCTTGATAAAGGTGTTTCGTTTGTGCCTGGTCATGCGTTTGCGATGTCTTCAGGAGCCCCATGTCCATACATTAGAATCACTTACAGTAAAGCTTCCCCAGAAGATATGGAAGAGGCATGTATTAGACTGGCCCAATTAATAAGAGAAGAGCAAAAGATATATGCAAGTGGGTAAATCTTATATTGAAAGGTTGGGAAGTTCAGAAAAGCTGTAATGAAAAATAAAATTTTATCATTTTCAGATTTCACTCCTATCCAATGAAGTATCGATACATTTTTTTTTTATAAAAAATGAACATTTATAAACGACGTTGAATCGACTTTTGAAAGATTCGCCGCTGAAAGTTGATCGAATAAGTGTTAAGAATAGTAATCGGAGTAATTTATTTATTGTGGTTTTTCATATGAATGATAAACAGTTTTAATTTAAAATAGATATGTACCATATTTGTGAAAGTTGCTCAATACATTTATCGTAGTTATATGATTAATTTGATATTCATAAGATTTAGCAATAATTATAATGTATGTATATTTAATTTGTTAGATAAAATATATTAGAATTATAAAGGTCATTTCGTTTTATTCGAGTTCCGATATGTAAAAAATTATACATTTCGTAGGTATCTATGTATTCGATGCTTCATTATTGAAAAAAAAACTTTGAAATGACATCTGAAATTATATCAAATCTCCGAAAACATTTTTAGCCTTTTAATAAATTATTACTCGCTCGAAATGAAAACATGTGATTTTTTCTATTTACATCATCAAAAATTTAATCACCTATAAATAACATTTGATTATCCTTCAATTTTTAAAAATGTCATTAGTGTCAAATTTCAAGTCACAGACTACCAATGCTGCCGATCGAAATTAATTTGATGCTCTTAGTTATTTCATAATTCAGTTTGTCTACGTCTCTCATAAGCAGTTCCCGAATGTGCCGTTGTAAGGGGTATGCACGTATCGACGGTTGGCGAAAGTGTCGGTGCAATAGTAGTAGTGTAGTGTAGTAGTAGTATATAGTGGTGTTGGTATGTAGAAGTAGTAGCAGTGCGGAGGTGGGGAAGAGTAGGTCTGGTTGCGGTGGGTGGTGTGCATCGAGCAGCTGACGAGTGGTGCTTTATTCTCTATTCTCCATTCTCTATTCTTGGAGAATAGAGTGCAGCATATAAGTGTTAGCAGCTAGAGATAGAGATAGAGATAGAGAGAAGATGTCTTCCGTGTGCTGCGGCAGCAAGAGAAGGGCGCGAGGAAGAGTGGAGCACGGGCACGAGCAGGAGCAGATCGCTTGCAAGGAGATGTGCTACTTCTGCTTCGACGTGCTCTACAGGCAGCTGCACACTCTCGATCCGCCCATCACTCCGGCCTTCACCGACGATGAATAGTCATTATCTTTGTCTCTTCTCTTTTCTTCTTCTCTTCTATCACCTACCTTCCTTTGTTTTCCTTTTCACATACCGATACTTAGAAGCGACGCCAGATTCATGCCACACACGTTCGCGTCTCCGATTATTTTCCGCACGAGCGAGTTCGGCAGTCAAGTGTCGTTTAGAGGTATCGATATGTACATTGCAATGGCTGTTTTCTTTTCAAAGGCAAATTAGGATGTTCTCTGTAATTTCAGATTTTAACGATAAATTGAATTTCTTCATCTGCCGAGTCATTTTATACGCACTTTATCCAATTTTCATTTGTCGTATACATATTTTCTTTTCGGATCATTGTGAAACACTAATCCGCCCGTTCCTTTTTGCTTAAATTCTCAACTATCATATATACTTTACAGTCCACTCTTCGTCACTTGGAAAATTGGTAAAGAGCATCGACTGCGTGGCTGTATCGGAACGTTTAACGCTCTACGATTACATTCTGGTATATATTTTGCAATCCGGTACCGTTTTTGTTTACCGACTCGTATTTAAACTACTTTTATTTTGATTTTTGTAGGACTTCGCGAATATGCTATAACTAGTGCATTGAAAGATTCGCGTTTTCCACCTATAACGAGGGACGAGGTTCCGAGGTTGACCGTGTCCGTCTCCATTCTTCAAAATTTCGAAGAAGCCGATCATTACTTGGATTGGGAGCTAGGCGTTCACGGAATTAGGATCGAATTCATAAACGAGAAGGGAACCAGGCGTACGGCAACATACTTACCGCAAGTCGCAACAGAGCAGGGTATTTTAATGATTACGATTTCAATAGTGATAATGTTTTTATTAGTGTTGGGTGTTTTAAATGGTTAATATTATTTTCACAGGTTGGGACCAATTGCAGACCATAGACTCGCTGTTGCGCAAAGGCGGTTACAAGGCTCATATCACTTCCGAAATGCGCCGCAGTATTAAATTAACACGCTATCAATCGGAAGAAGTGACCGCTACTTATCAAGATTATATAGGTCAAAAGTGCTAGCACTACGCCTCGGTCGGGTCGGCAGCCTCTAGCCGCCCTCATTACCCGCCCCCATCGTCAACGTCCACCATGTCATACGTTAAATCTCCTCATTTGCCTGCCAATAAGCAAATGGTACCTTCCAGTGTGAATGTGAACTTTGACGCTAGAAACGTTTTCAGGGTAAATGGAAAAAATGCATTTTTCAACTGTGATGCACTCATAGATCCCGCATATCGTGGTCAAAGCCAATTGGCTCATGCGTTTAGTCGATTCGATCGTTTGAATATTGGAGACTGTTATAAATCTGACATAGGGTTTTCTCATGGAAATTTGAGTGATGCGAACAAATCTCCTCAATCATCTCATGCTCTAAATGCAGTCAGTTATAATATGTGTAATGGAAAAGATCCTAGAGCGCTTAATTATATTTACGAATCTGTCAATGTGGCCAATGAAAATTGCAAAAAGTCTCCATTCAAATGGAAGTCGTTAAATGAATCAATTTGTAATTATGGTGTGAATTATGCCATTGCACCGGTCTATTCTTATTCTTCAGCTCCTCCCAATGTTTTTTTGCAGCCGCCTAACAGATACAATAATGTACACTTTCCTAACAATAAAGTTGCATATTATATGGCTCCGTTTTCCAATTTTTCGTTTCCTGACTTTCACGGGGCTTAAAAATGACTGAAGTGAGGGTTTTTTTCGATAACAGTAGATTTTTATTAACTAATCTGTTAATATGCTAAGGAACTTAATTAATTTTAGATTCTTTTTTCACTGAATGCTTTTGATTTGGATTATAGTAGAACCATTTCTAAGCATAATGAATATTATTTCGCAATTGACTGTTAACTGTTGAATTTGTTAGGTTTCGATGGTTGGTTTTATCGTCTGTATGATTGAGATATCGAAATATACAAATTAACGTTAATTATTAATCTTAAGTATAAAAATATGCCGATCTTGTGTTCACGTCCTCAATATGAATTTAAATAAAGAAAAAACCCACTTATTGTTGAGTGTGATAGTTGTTTGATTGTAGACTTTTCGTGAAAATTTTCATTTGGATTATGTATATCTTTTTAATTATGTGATCTCAAATGTATGTGTATGTATGTAATATTCCACATGCATATACCGTTCTGTTCAAGTTTGTTCAAATGATGTTGACTTAAATTACGAGCATTTAGAATTTATTTTTCAAATCTGAAATGATACATATGTAGTTAAGTTTTCATATACATATTTCTTTAAACGGTAGGCATTGCATTGAAATTTGGTTCAAAGTGTTAAAGCCAAATTACGAAGTTCGCAATGTGTATTTACTGCTATGTATGTTTAAAGATTTCAGCTATGTATCCATTTTGCAATAGGCAGTATGCACATTTTTGACTATTTCTTATTGTTAGTACATATTCAAGTATGCGTATGTACTCACATAAATAAAGTATCAATAGTTTTGTGGATATTTTAGAATATTCAATGTTTTCTTAGTGTATTCAAATATATATTTCAATTGAAATATGTAGATACACATACCCGTACACTTTATGTATGTTTAAAGTTACCTATTCTGATATCTTCGAATCTCATATTTCATGTATAATTTGTAAAGGTACATACGTATGTAATTGTTTAACCCCCTATATTTAGTTGAAAAAAAATCAAGTTTGGTATTTTATCCGATGGAAAAATGAATGTTTATCTGTTTAAAATTTTGTAATATGAAACTGTGAGTAAAATTTATAATTAAAATAAACATATATGACTGCAATTTTCGTTTAAATCATGAACTTATAAAATGTGTGTGTTCATTATGGAACCTACCTATGCTGATCAATTTCGTGCTAATATTTGCAAAATTATTTGTTCATAGATACAGCAATGTTTTACATAAATAAACTAGTTCTAAATATGGGTAAAAATAATGAAATCAATACATTAATCAATAATTTTATTCTATCAGACTTGATTCATACTAAAATATGAAATTTACTAATTCATAGTCTACACATTATTATTTTCAGCTTCTAATTTTTTTATAAATTCATT
Organism: Cheumatopsyche charites; assembly: GCA_024721215.1. NCBI lineage: Eukaryota > Metazoa > Arthropoda > Insecta > Trichoptera > Hydropsychidae > Cheumatopsyche > Cheumatopsyche charites. Next base: position 13,831,941 of record CM045581.1, on the reverse strand, counting down.
GAATTTTCCCATAACGGTATAATAACTTTGCTGTTCAAGATAAGTGATAAATCCAAGAGATAAAATATTTATAAATGCATAAATAGGTATTTTTTTATACAATGGACGGGAGATGTTCTTGTGAAATTGCCACAATTTCCTCGGTTCATAAACCAGCATAGGAATTCTGCATGTGTAATAGCGAGAGGCCAGCTGAAATGAGTGGATATGAAGAACGGTGAATATTCTTACATTTGTATGAAATAATCGAACGGTAGTTCGTTTTACATACCATGTAGCCTGTCACAGGCGATAATATAAGAGGATACACAATAGCAATTAAAAATTGATACACCATAGCTCTGGTTTCCAGGCATACGGGGCATTTAGTTCTATTTATGATTATATCTGTTGAAATATCCTACAAAATTTCAATATATAGAATCAGAATCTCAGTAATAATTTTATGACAGTATGAAACACAATACTGACTCTTCTGTGATAATACATGGTAATCATTGAAGGAAGCATTGTTGCAGGCAGATAAGAGGATATTATACCAACTTTTCCCAACGAAAGTTTTCTCCTATAATGGTTATTTATCATTATTCCGGAAAAAGCTGCTATTATACTTCCTATGGAGCATCCGAATCGGAGAGGTAAACTGCAACATTGTAATAGAATACCAATTTATAATGTAAATAAATAAAATCTAGTGTACAATGAAAATCATGAATAAACATGTGAATATGTACGTATCCCTTCGAGGTGTCCATTCTTCGAAAAACTTCCACTGACTTGCAATCGCCTGATCTTCAGTCATCTCGACGAATTCATCAGTGACGTTCTTTTTATTCATGTAAGTCATTTTTAAAATTTAATCAACAAAAAACATTTGTGAAATACGATTTCTCTTAACATATCTTCTTAATACGATGAAAAACTTTCAGGCTAGTGCAACTTGATCTACATTCATTCCATTCCGATTCACGATTCCTGAAATGAAATAGAGGTTACGTATTTTCCTAGCACAACACTGCGTTTCTTCCTTCTTTCTGACGTCTTTCCTTTTTATTCATTATCAGTAGGTACCAACATAAAAACGTTAACCATTTTAAAGTTTAAAAATGGTTTCGGGATTTTGTTAAAAGCCATCTTTCATACCTAGCTATTAGACCTAGAATAATGACGAAAATGCGTTAATATCCCTAAAATGTGATGTGATCCAACTCAGATACGGGAATATGGAGGAAAAAAAAAATTGCACAAAAGGGTTTTTATAAACGAATATATAGATTGTTTTAAATGGTGCTCATACTAAGTAAACCCAATTAAATTCTGAGCGTTTCGGCTCTATCTTTTTCAAAATCCAATTTCACAAAACGGTCAGAGGCAAAAAACAAAAAGGGGAATCAAATATACCCCACTCTAACCTACTTACAGGTATGGACGGAATTGTGCTGTTATTATCAAATAATTGAGTTGTCATTTTGACAGTTCGTTGACAATTCATGGCTACGTTGACACTTTGTGATATGCGACAAAAATTTGGAAAAGTTCAGTTATAAAAGATGGAATCAAAATACGGCACTCTATTAAAAATCATACTTCAGGAAAATTCTAACGGTAAGTTTATATAACGTATTTGAACGGTATCCATAAAAATCATACTATTCGATGTTTTAGATATTTCCGAAGATGATTCGGAAGTTTGCGAGTATCTTTCAAAGTTGGGTAATATGACTCTAGAACAAATTTTATTAGAACCGGTTACGTTGAACGACGAAATGAAAATACTCACAGAGCAAACTCAAGAGTTGGCGCTCACTAATTACAGAACATTCGTCGAAACTGCAGAAAGCTCCAGTAAAATTTTAGATGATTTTAAAGAATCTAAAATTGCTTTAAACGAACTGTTAGAAAAGATTCCAAAATTTATAAATGAATGTGAAAAGCTCTCATCTACATCGAAAGACTTTTTGAAAGACAGGCGGTATACATTATACATTTTTGTTTAATTGTTGTTAACATCAATAAATTGAAATATTATTATTTAGGGTGTATGAGCAATTTAAAGATAACAATGAACAAATATTAGAGATAATGGAATTGCCCAATCAAATGCAAGCAGCTCTAAATTGTGCAGATTATGAGAAAGCTTTCGATCTCTTCACACATATAAGAAACTTATCACAAAAATTCAGTGATACACCACAGATTCAAGTGAGAGCATTTTATGAGAGTAATTGAACAGAAAGTTGATTATTTTTTATTACATATCAGTAGTTTTATTTCATTTTAGAGTGTGATCACAGAAGTCACTCAATTGTGGTTTGAAACTATTTTACATCTTTTCAATCAACTGAGGTATGATTTACCTTTACCACAATGTTTGCAGGTATGTGTATATATATATAGGGAAATCTTAAATCCACCCTAGTAAATCTTAAATCCACCCTAGCGACAGTGGCGCCACCGGTGGCTAATTGTCAAAACCGACCCAACTGTCAAACTAATTTTGTTTGTTCCAAGAGATTATTATATTATAATATAGTTAATGATTTATCATTATGTTTCAACAGTAATTATTGAAATTGAAAAACTTTTGGTGTCTCACTTGATTTAATAATGATTTATTGATTCCAATGATATAATGATCAATTCACTAGATTCCTCCCAAAGTTCATAAGTATATTTCAGATATAAAATGAGATTTTAGCGAGGAATGAGTATATTAGAAGCTAAGAGTGAACCGAAGTGAAATATAACATATATGTTATGTTTCACTTCACCAAGTGCTCCGCTGTTTTGAAGTGTAGGAATATATATTCCTACACGATCACACTTCAAATCAGCAGCTTGGTTTCATCCGATTTTGCATTTAAAACGCAGTATCCTATGAAAAGCGCATTTTTTAACAATTTCCAGAAGCAATTTGAACGATCGGTAGGTAATTTCTAGGATCTATGCAAAAATCAGCCACTAGGGGCGCTAGTATTTGACAGTTGGGTCGGTTTCGACAATTAGCCACCAGTGGCGCCACTGTCGCTAGGGTGGATTTAAGATTTACTAGGGTGGATTTAAGATTTCCCTATATATATATATATAGGGAATATATATTCCTACACTTCAAAACAGCGGAGCACTTGGTGAAGTGAAACATAACATATATGTTATATTTCACTTCGGTTCACTCTTAGCTTCTAATATACTCATTCCTCGCTAAAATCTCATTTTATATCTGAAATATACTTATGAACTTTGGGAGGAATCTAGTGAATTGATCATTATATCATTGGAATCAATAAATCATTATTAAATCAAGTGAGACACCAAAAGTTTTTCAATTTCAATAATTACTGTTGAAACATAATGATAAATCATTAACTATATTATAATATAATAATCTCTTGGAACAAACAAAATTAGTTTGACAGTTCGTTTGACAGTTGGGTCGGTTTCGACAATTAGCCACCGGCGGCGCCACTGTCGCTAGGGTGGATTTAAGATTTACTAGGGTGGATTTAAGATTTCCCTATATATATGTATATATTATATATGCCTTCTTTCTTAAACATCTTATATGCACTAAAATATTTTAAAATTTACAATTCAGGTTTTAGGCTATTTGAGACGTGCAAATGTTGTGTATGAGTCAACTATTGATGAATCAAACTCTAATTTAATTGAACATAGAAGCGATGCATATTACAAGTACAATAAGTTGAGAAATGTTGGTGATGGTTTACAACTTCATTTCTTAAAAGCTAGAGGAAATTGGTTTGATAATACATTAATTGAAGCTACATATGAAGAAAGTAAGATAATCGATTTATAAATGTGTTATTGTGTATGTTAGATTTTCATTGAATAATCATGTAAATTGAAGGTGAAAAACATTCAAGAAAACTTGTGGAATTGCATAGGATACATTTGTTCAATATTTTAACGCAACATAAAGCAATATTTTTGTCAGATGTCCAAGGGTCTAAATTGAAAAGTAACGATTTAAATGGAGCAGCTGCTTTGTCTTGTTGGCTGAAAGAAAAAGTTGATACAATATTTTTCAAATTCATTTACATGTAATCATTTGAACAATATAATTATTATATTTGCAGGTTGATCGATTGTTGTCTATTTTGGAAAAAAATATTGGGTATGAAGACGAAGCATCATTTGAACCATTGTTTAATCAATGCATGTATCTTTGTTTATCTTTCGGAAGAGTAGGAGCTGATATGCGTGGAGTAATCGCTCCATTATTTCGTGCAATAGTTGCCAACGATTTTTCTAAAGCGTTGCAAAAAGCGGATGCGAACTTTGAATCAGAAATGAAAACTTTTAAGCTAGTTAATCAAACAAAAATATCAAAGAAAATATTAAATGAAACCGATCAAAATATTAATAATCCCCCTGAAAATATAATAGAATTTCATCCACTGGCTGAATATTGCAATAGTGTTTTGTCCGCTATGAATACATTGAGAATGACAGTGCCTCTTTGTTTAGTTAAAAAAATTTTGAATGATTTATCACTATCACTTGTAAATGTTGTGAAAACATTGATAGGGTTTTACAGCAAGGAACAGCAGGCATTTTCAACAACAGAAAAAGAGCAATTTGCGATTTGTTGTAATTTAATTATCGACGACTTGATACCTTATTTACAAAGATGTATTTATCAAATATTTCCTCAAACTTCCTTAGCTGAGCAACTTGGCGTTTCAGTAGCTGAATTGCAAGATGAAAATTTACTTAACATAGATGCAGAAAAAATAGTTTCTCCACTCTTGGAATTGGTAGATTCTTTGAAAGTGTAATGAAATCAAATACATACTTATGTTTTCATCACATATATATTTTAGAATGTATTAAAGGAATAAAAAAGAAATTAAGGCATGCTCTCTTTTTTTAACCTAGATTTTCCTTCCTGGTTTCTCGTTACTCTGTAAAAGTGAGTAATTTTATCAGACCTTCCGAGGGATGTTAAAAATTCGTTGTCATGTGTGATAATTATGAACATAAAGTTTTGATGAGATCTTGATGTAATCATTTCTTTCAATGCGAGGCACAAGCTGGATATATTTTCACGATCTAAATTAGTTGTTGGTTCATCGAGAGCGAGAACACCAAATCTGAAACGATAATTATTTGATGCGTTTTATATCAATTATTATAGTTTGAAATATTGTATTATCATAAATAGAAAATTACTTGTGACTGAAATTTTCTGCAAGAGCCATTCGTATTATCAAACAAGCTAAAACTTTTTGGCCAGCACTGCATCTACCTCTCATGTCGATTTCCACATCGTTTCTGTATTGTACAACTCTACAAAATATAAAGAAGCATTACAGTCATCCCCAGTTTAACACGATTACTTCATTTATTTGAAAAAAAAAATGCATAGACATGATCACTTGTGATAAGATTCAACTTGTCAATCCATTTTATCAAAAAAAAAAAAAATTCGCATGCATATTGAAAAAAAACCATGTGAAGTAACCGTGTTAAATGTGAGATGACTGTATTAAGTAGTGTAATATCAAAAATTTAAAACATACTTATAATCATAAACTCTACGATTTGTGCTGCTAGTGTTTGAAACAATCTCATCAGTTTTGATTTCTATGTAATCAATATCGTTACCTCGGTATATGTTTCTCCACATATCTCTGAAATTCATTAATCATTATACCATACAATTTATACATATTCTGAATGTTTTTTTTTTATACCTAATACTAGCATTGATATTCTTCATCTTATCTTTATGATATTTCATCAAACAACAGTCCATAGCGAACGCATAATCTTTCAAATCTTTTTCAGCAGTTTTTAAAAGGTGTAATTCATAAAATTTAGACCGATATTGATTATTAATGTTTTTATATTGATTTTGTTTTAGTTCCATTTTAGTTTGAGTAACATTTTCCTATTGATTTTTGTGAAATGATGAAAATGAAAATTTAAAATTAACACAAATACATGGGTGTAGACATGATTTGAAAGTAAATGTACCTGTAATTGTTTTATTTCTCCTTCGGTACTTGCTTTTTTCAATAACGAATCATTTTGTAAACGTATTAATGTTTGTTTTTCATTACACAATACTGTGTGATTTAGTTCACCAATTTTTTCATCTAGGTCATGAATTTGTTTTTCAAATTTTTTTTGTTCCCGTTCAGATTTTTTAAGCTTCATATTGTCTTCCAATTCTCGTTTATCTGCCTTTAAATAAAAGAATTGATTAATATAATATATGTTTTATAATTTTTAAAAGAAATAAGAAAGAAATATTACTTTTTGATTAGATATTTCTTCTTTCACTTTACTTATGAAGTCTATTTTATTTTGAATACATGAATAGTTACGTTCTTTATTAATACTCAAAGATTCTGAGATTGATATCAACTTTTGTAACTCTCCTGTTACATCTTTAGAAATGTGCTCTTCAATTTCCTTATTAAATTCAGACAGCGTGTTAAACATTTTATCTACATTGTTTATATGTTTTCTTTGCTTTTCAATTTCGTTTCTAAAATTCACATAAAATATGAAATGGATATACATAATTATGTATATATTAATTGAAATGAATAATAACAATAATCATACTCATTATTTTCAAGAGACGTCTTCTTTTTTTTTTCGGCTACATCGAAATCATTTTTGAGTTCCAATGAAGCACTTTTGAGTGTTTCAATATCATTTTCTGCTTTCAATTTATTTTCTTTTAGTTCATCAAATCTGCTTTTAAGAGAGACTAATTCTTGAACCTGAATTTGTTTATGGATATTATAAATGAATGTGCATGTACATACATACATATAAGACAAGAGGTGGATTATTTTTTTTAACCTACTTTTGATTGAGATTGCAAATATAATTCTTTGGTTTTATTTTTTCTCTCCCTGCTTTTGTTCAATTTATCATTATGTTTTTTCAATTTGGCTTGATTAAATTTAACAGAAGTTTTGTGTTTAAAAATTTCAGTTTTGAGACTATTTTGTCTTGATGTTGCTTCTTCTAATGATATATTTCCATTTTCAGGCTCAATTGCAGATTCCAATTTAGCCAGCTATAATAGTATATGCAAATAATTTATATTGTAGTTACAGTAAAAACAAACTTAGTAAGTGGAACATTCTTCACTCACCTCTGATTTTGTTGAAGTTATTTCGCTAAGAAATTGATCTAAAAGAGGCATGTCAGAGATGAGGTTTTCTAGAGTTTTTAATTTTGATTCAGGTTCTGTCAGAATCATCATGTAATCATCAATTTTTTCACGGTATTCTTGCAGTTTCTATAAATTAACAAAAATAAAACTTAATATGATAGTCAGCAATAAAACATAATGTATAAAAGTTATAAAAATTACATCATCAGTTTCTTTGATTTTTTTTTCAAGAGATGGTATTTCTTCATTTCTCAAAAGTTTAATTTGAGCATTGATAGGTCTTAAGCCAATAATTTGATCTCGCTCAGGAAGAAGTTTTGACAGTTTGTCGGTAACTACTTTCATATCATTAGGAACATTACGAATTTTATCGTTTAAATCATTTAGTAAATCTGAAACCTTTTACATGTCCTGAATTTTACAAAACTAACTGGGAAAAAAATGCAAAAGAAAAACAAAACTTCCTACATCTTGTTGAGAATCGAAGCTTCTGTGACACAATGGACAGCAAGGATCTTTAGTCTTGAGTTTGTCAGTGAATCGTTTGATTACAAATTCAGAAGATGAAAGCTCAGATTTTTGATCCTACCAAATGAAATGTATTTATTTTTTGGAAATTAATACATATGACTATTGAATATTAAATGATTTTAGAAAAAATACCTGTAATTTGTTAATATCTGAGTCTATTTTATTCAAAACATCTTCAAGGTTTTGAGATTTGCAATGATTGTAAAGTTTTTCTTCACCATCTTGTAATTCTTTTTTCTTTTTGTCCAATTCTTTTTTTTGATGTATTCTTCCTACTACTAATGCCGAGGTCTGGAAAATTTATTGAAATACATTTGTGCAACATTCAATTTGTAAAGTTATCTTAAAAAAATAGTATGCACCTCATCCTGTAGTTCTTTAAGTTGTTTATTCAATGAAGCTACTTCATCTTTCAATTTATTTTGACAGTCAAGAAAAGTTCTTTTGAAATTTTTTTCTGGTAAATTGTTTCCTATCAATTGTATCATGGCATCTTTATTTTTATTTTTGATTCGATTAAAGCTTTTCTGTTTAGAATGTAGCATTTCCATTTGAGAATTAATTTCATTTTTCTTAGAATTTTGTTGTTGAAGTAAAGTAATCTGTAATACAATACATGCATATTTGTGGTGCAGATTAAATATGGATATTCATATTTAAGAAAGAAAATACATACATTTGATTGTAAGTCTTCTAAATCTTTTTCGAATTTGTTGATTTCTTCTTCTTGAAAATTTATTTCTTTTTCAGATTCATCAACATTCAGCTCATTCTGAACATTTTCAAAATCTCTGTAATAATAATCAGCACGTATATATAATTTAATTTTTGTCAAAGTCAGTTTTTATAATAAAAATAGTATTGTTTATCTAACTTTTCTGCATTTTCCATTTCTTCCTTCATATTATCCAATTTCATTTTTGAAGCATTAGCATCGGCGATTCGTTTTTGTACATTTTTCATTTGAGAATTTAAACTTTCACAATCATTTTTTTTGTTTGAAATAGCTTCTTTGTTACGTGTCTGGAAGTGGTTTGATTCAAATTTGTAAGCAATAATTGTGTAAATGTAGAGTATAGAGTAAAAAAAAAAAAAAATACAAGTGCATCTCTGCAATGATCGATGACCCTTTGTAATTGTTTTCCTTCTGCATCAGCTTTACTAATTAATTCTTTCAAATTATTTTGTAAAGAATTTAATTTTTCTTTAATCACGGGATAAAGTTCTGAAACTTGATTATCATCATTCTCATCCAATGAATTTGGGATGACAATTTCTGAAACATATTGAATTGGTTATTTATTTTTAATTGTGTAGATTTTGCTTTTATTAATTAATACAAAGCCAACCTGCAAGTTTTCCCATATGAATAAGATGTTTATTTCTCAACCCTATTTTTTGTTGATTTTGAGTTTCCAAAGTCATCAGTTCACTTTTTTTCATATCGTTTAATGATATTTTTTTGCTTAATTCAGCATCTAATTTCTTTAAATTTTCAAGCATCTCATTTTCTTCAGCTAACAGTTTATCTTTTTTTATAAGATTTTCAGAAAACATTTCTAACAAAAAAATCTTTTTTTTTTCAAAATGAAACTGTTAATAAATTAATGTGAATATGCAAAGAAATAAAGCTACCAATATCGTCTTGTAATTTATCTTCTGAACCTTCATATACATTTTGAATAAGGTTCAACAATTCATTTCGTTGATTTAAACAATTTTTTAACCTTTAAAAGATACACATTACAAAGAATAAAATAATTGATGTCTCATGAGATAAAAACTATACCGAAAAATGTTTAAATGAATTATTGGAATAAATCAAATTCAACGAAACATGCAAACATTAAAAGAGTGAATTACCCCATATTTGCCATCTCTTTTTTTGACTTTAATTCAACAAAATTGTTTTCCACAATGCTGATTTCATTCAACCTTTTGGATATGGGCTTCAGTGAAGTTTCTAATTCGATCAGTTTATTTTTAGCTTCGGAAATTTTTTCTTCATAGTTATGTAATTTTTGAATTTTGTTTTCGTATTCTGCTTTTATTTCAAAACAATACTTAACATCTCTTTCTAAAAATGATGAAATTAACGTTTATGATTCTCAATAAATAATAATTTTGCCCGTAGTCGAAACACTGACCGAGCATTTTAATGTCGACGGCATATTTGGATCTGAGTTTTTTGATGTGATCGAAACATTTGCTGTATTTGGTCGCGTCGAAAATGGCATCGAAACGTTCTTTCACTTTTTTCCCTTCGTCGAGAGGCCAGCTCGAATCTTCTTGGTGGCAAAAAATGACATTGTTCAAAATGGCTTTCGAAATACCTGAAACGGAACAACGGTGAATATTTGAATACAACTATTCGTAGTTCAGTCGACGAAACGATTATATGTATACCCAGTATACTACAAATGGTATTGTTGGTATCTCCGCAGCGTCCGCTTATTTCAACAGTTTTTCCATCCTTGTCGATCGTTTGAATGCAATTATCTATACGTTGAAATTGAAGCTTTTTCAATTTTTGTTGCACTTGCATGGAACGTATGACCAGGTACTGAGTTTTGTTATTATCGGAAAACTGCGACGAAAAGTATTCAAATAAATATCGGTGTAAAAGTGAGAAAGTATGATAGAATACCTGGAGACGAATTTGGGCTCGGGTGTCCTTGGTGTGGCTCAAGTTGGGATCGTGTAGGAAGCTGCGTCCGAAGTCAGCGTTCGGCGGAAGGTCGTCGCAAAGGGCGAACTTGAGGGCCTCCAACAGAGTGGTCTTCCCGCATCCGTTCTCCCCCAGGATCAGAGTCAGAGGCTTGCTGAACGAAATCGTCTGCCTGTCTCCTTCTTCTGGACCGAAAGAGCGCACTCCCATCACTTGCATTCCTCGAAGATTAGCCATCGTCGGCGTCGTACGATATGATTCGAGTATAGCTTCGACTGTATCGACTTAATCGGATTTTAATACTTATCAGTTGTCAGTTGTCAGTTGACACTAGTTCGACAAACGCGCGCGATTTTAACGCAGAACATTGTTCACGTCCTAATCGGCTATTTGTTGTCCATTGCAATAAAATAAACAAGTACGAAAGTGTGGGGATATTCAACAATCTCCCCTTTGGAAATTCATATTTTAAAATATATACAATCAAATTCTAATTGAATTTAATAATACATTCTGAATTCATTTTGCTATGCAACTATTTTTTTTGAATATGATTATCTAATAGAAGTGAAAAACAAAATGTGGAGATCAAGTCTCTCCATCCCATTTTTAACATGATTTTCAAAACACGCGCATAATACTGTCATGTGAACGAGGGGGAAGGTGTGTGTCTGTATGTTCATGTAATGCTTTGAAACCGCGTTAATATATTCAACGGGTTGATCGCTAGTAATTATATGTATGTAGAAGTTTCATCAATGTTATCGAGAACAAGACTTTGTGCTTCCCTTGTTAGAATAAAAACGAAACGAATCGGATGAAATTCGTTGAAATACATAATTGAAAAACTAACGACAGTAAGAATTTCGTTTTCGTTTTTCACCATTATTTCATACAAACCCTATTTTCCATTACAATCAATAATCATCATCGTCCGTTGCATAGGTCGGTACAAAGAAAAGTCTCGCTATCGGAGATAGTTTCTAGTGTTATAGGAAACAGTTATCGTTTGTTCTATTCGAAACTATTTTCTTTCGTTCTCTAGTGTTTTGACCGAGGAAAAACTGAAAAATTCTAGTTAGAGTCTAACTGGAAAACTCATCGTTCACACTGTGTTCGCATTCTATTGCTGCCGCTATTATATTATAAAAATCAACAAAAACGAGTCTTCGCGCTTTTCTCGTTAGAGCGAATCGTATAAAATTCATCAATTGTATGCAAAGGGAAGGTTTGCCGCCGAAAACATAAGTTCTTTTATATTTTCTGCGATAAGCGCATTGCCACGAGACACGTCTGTACGGCGACACGGACATTTGTCTCAGAAAGAGATGGCTGCATCGTCGCATAGGTGCGTCTCGTTCGTCAGTTTCTGTACCGTTCTATTAACCGTCGTTTCGTATCTGCGCTCCGTACGATTGCACAAAGTCGGTGCGAAAACGGAGCTAACGGTGCGAAAATGTTCCATAAGGGAGGGTTGGAGGGTGATGCGTCGGTGGGAAGGTGGGACGGAAGAGGGGAGCTTCTGTCCCGGGCTGGCGATCGACCAAGTCGCGCGAAGCAGAAGCAGTGTGTTGTCGCGTGTCGCCGCGCGCGGTCTCGCCGCGTCTCGCCCCGTCTCGCCCCGTCTCGTGATGCTGCCCGAGTGCGACGCGCCTTTCTGCCACTCCTGCAACTTCTGCCGCTTCTGATACCTCACGAGACAGGATGCCGGTGCGCAAGCAAGGTGCGCCAAAAGCGACACGCCAAAAGGCCACGAGCTCGTACGCACGCTGTACTACGGGGGTTGATTCCACCCCCGCGCGCGCCCCCTCACCTCGACGAAAACCTGTCAATAAAAACGGTGTTGCCAGCTATACGTATTGTGCTCGCTATTAGGGCGGGAACACGATGCACGTCGATTTCGTTCGCATATCTGGCGTGCATAATTGTGCACATGACATTTCTTTTAAATCAGATTGAAATAAATTCGCTTTGCCTTTGGTGCGAATTGAATCGTTCTTGTTGTTATTTTTATCAATAATCGATTGAAAAAAATATTCGAATTAAATTCGGGTCGGAAAATAGTCGCCGATTTTGCTACATAATTGTCCTGTACTCGGAAAATAATGTTAATTTTTAGGTAGTTTTCGATCAATCGACGATGTGAAATAGTACTTTCATCGATTAGTCGTTCACACTTGTGCCGAAAATTGAACGCGCTCGATGTGTATGAATTATGAAATCATAGCTTTCCGGAAAAACATCGCATTATATGCTGATACTTGCGAATTATTGATCTTGCAGCTTAATCGGGCCAATTTAGCACATTGTTATTCTTACTGAATTATCGAATAAATTTTGTTAAAATTTACATTTTTTTTATTAAAAATAAAATTTTAAGTATCGATAGATTGAAATAAAGTTTTTTGTGCTTGTAGAGATGATTATTTTAATGCATATTGATTCTCAAAGTAAGCTTATTCCAATTCGTATCTATGGTTGCACATGATCAGAAGTGACAACATTCACAATTGTTCATCAATACTCGATGTAACACTATTTATGCACCAATGAAAAAAAAAATCATTGTAATATGTGAATATCAGATTTTCGACAATTGAAAATAAGCTCTTTCGATTCCATTGTTATTTTTTACATATGGGGTAGATGTCTAATGGAAAAATTGACAGTGCAAAGTGCATCAGCGTGTCTTTCAGACGTCTGATTTAATGGATTTTAGGTATTTTTTTCGAAGTCAAATGGATTTTCAATTTCAATATCGTATATAATATTATGTTTAACATGCTAGCTTTAGTGGTAAACTCGCGAAATCTGTTGAATAAACATGGCATCTTTGATGTGCTCGGTCTAGTGAATTTGTAAATCCCCTAACCCTAGATATAATGTACGATTTGCATATTCGATTTGACGGGAAAGGTTAGCACGTTAAAGTTTAAAGCGCGATATTTACACACGAGACGAGCCACTCATTATTGATCGTTTCGTAGCCATAGTAAAGTCAACGAGTCGCGTACACGAAGATCGGAATAACAAAAAAAAAACGCACGTGTTGGAAAATTTATCATTTATGTGGATTGATAATCGTAATCATTTATCACGAGTCAAAATTTTGAAGAATATTTGCATAGTGAAATGTCAATTGAAGCGATTTTATCTATCGATGTTTATACATACACAAGAACAGTTTTAATATGTCGGTATACATTTTAAAATTTGATTCTTTATAACTGAGAAGGGAAGCCCGTGTGACTGTTTTGATCGATTTTGCTGGAATAGTTTAAAATGATAGTGGGAAATGAATATGCGACTTTTAATAATTTTCCAGCTGTATCAAATCAATGTTTAGTATACTAAGGACCGGTCTTTTCACATCTGGTTTGAGAATAAATCGAATTCAAACTACACGCAGTCCCTCAAATTATGAGCTGTCAAAACAGCCGCTGAAAGAGACCGATATACTACAGCTCGTATAATAATACATTCATCCATCCCTTTCTCCCAGAATTTGACAGTTAGTAGTTTGAGGACTGCGTGTAGTTTATATTCGTTTTATTTTCAAACCAGAAGTGAAAAGACTGGCCCTAAGTGGTGCACTGATAACATTACTATTTAGATGAAGCTTTTTAAATAGACGTATGTTTTATACAACTCGTAATGATATTATTTTATTTATTCATTTGACGATATGTTAAAATATAAAACGTAATTTTTAATGGAAAATCAGACCTTAGTGAACCGAACAAATATACAAAACTTCGGTTTCGTTGTTCACAATTATTTTACTTACACTAAATTTCTCATGAATATAACTACCAGATTAACCATCGACATATCAAAGCGTTTTCCTAGTTCGATCGGCATTAATTGAAGCCGTACACCGCCTATAATTAGAGCGAGATTTACGATCAGCTGCTGAGCGAAACGAGTCGAAAAATAAATAGAGTTTTTCCTCGATGAGGTTATCGTTCACAGACCGTAGAGCTATTGTGCAAAATGATATTTTGAGCCGGTGGTGTGTGTAAAGTATCTAAAGATTGCTCTCAGACCGGACTCTAAAAATGATCTTGGCCGGCTCCCGGTCTGGACCAGGCCAGTGGATCCGCGTTTCGAGGAAGTCCTCGCGATTGTTTTATTTTTAACGAAACTAGCATACTATAACCGATATATACGAGTATTTATACCTAGAAGCGATGGACGATTGTAAAATTGAAGTAAAAAAAAATTAAGCGCCATTTAAGTTTAATTTGATTGTACACAGGTGCGAGTACCCGATTGCTTTATTTTGTATGTAACAGCTGGAGGTCGAGTTTACATGCGTGTATGAGATACAATCTCAATATAATGGAAAATTAGTCTAGTTTGAAGAGTAGACTGGTGGAATCAATTAAGAATAATTCATGAATTCGACGAATGTGTCGTTTATTTTAACATTTGTATAGATATGTTTATCTATGTATGTAATTTAGTTTTGAGGTATTAAGGGTCAGTCTTTTCATTTCTGGTTTGAGAATAAAATGATTTTAAACTACACGCTGTTCTTAAACTCCAATTTTTACATGTAAATTTTGGATGTAGGTTGTAAGAAAATATGAAATTTTTGGAAATAATATAATTCAAGTTTTTAACGTGAAAACATAAATTCTTACAGTGTACTAACATTAAGTTTCGTTCGTTTCATTTTGAAATATCCATTCAAATGCATAGTTCTTAAATCCGAAAAAAAAAATCTATTTTCAGAAAATATTTATTTAATTAACTATATTAATCAACATTATTCAATGTTTTATTTCAAATCACGATATTTTTTCAAATTGAATCGCTTATTTCAATCGGTTTGAACGCTAGTTAGAACTATAATACGTTGATTAAATTTCTTACCATTCTAAGTAATACGTAACGATTTGTTTTCATAATATTATTTTGATATTCGTAAAAGTCTTATTTAGTGCGTGTTTTTAAGATCAATTATCGCATATTACACCGTTGTTCGTAATAAAACATTACACAGGGAATAAAAACGCGTAGCTTTCGCGTGCTCGCGTAATAAACGCTCGAGATTCGCGAAGCAATAGAGATTATTACTTAGAAGCGAAAATGAAAGTTTACGAACACACACATAAATACGTACATTATGAATGTTTCAAGTGGTTTCATTTTGCTGCAATGCAGATACGAGGTGAAATATCGTGATGTGTCCGAGGTGGAAACGATACGGGCCCACTTTGCCACGTCTGAATAAATATTTCAGTGAGCATGCTGAAATAACGGCGATGGGAACAGAATCCGTAGTATCCACCAAATGCTTTTTCCAATACATAAAATAACACATGCGAATATTTCATGCTATTTAATACGCACAGTGTGAACGCGACTTGCTTGAGCGCTCGACAGTTTTCCGCGATTTTTCCGGACTTAAAACCATTTTTACTGATATTTTTTTATATATTTATATTATTCAATGTATTTTGAAACATTACTGTATTTTTTTTAAATGAATTTCTATAAAATTTATCTATTATAGAACAGTTCATAATCAGCTTAAAGTCTACAAAATATCGACCGACGCTGGGTCGTAGAAATAAATATGAAATATAAATCAAATGTGTACGTTCAATGAAAATTTATATAGATATATATTTTTGGCGTCGCGACGCTTGAAAATACATTGCACTAGTAGAGAATGTCCACGCAAGCAAAGTTCATTGAACACTAGGCGACATGTTTACGCATGGTTCCATACGTTATCGTGAAAAACTCTTATTACGATATGGGGTGGATTTTCTTTTGGAAAATTCGAGTGAAACGCGAGCGGCTTTGAGAAAATCGTGAACGTTGAATTTTCCGACTTTGTCTGGCTCGCGTGTAGTTTGTTACGTAAAGCTGGGAAAAGTTTCAGTTTCGGAAAATTTAGTTAACCAGTTTAATCGGAACTGTATTCCCGTGAGAATTTTCTGAATTATGTATGTATTATATTGTACATATTATTAAAAATCAAAAGCTACGTAGAGTTAATCGAACAGTAACAATGTACTTATACTTGAATTTGGGTATTTGTGTATTAATCTTTAATTTTAGTATTCTCAAATATCTTAAGAATGTGTTAAATTTTAAAATGATAGAAATAGATAATTAGAATATATAGATTTTGGGAATTGGCATTCAGTGTCAGAGTAGTATTATCGTGGCAATGAAGATCAGAAAAGAGTGTCTGATGTTCATTGACATTTGTGCTAATTACGTCAGCTTTTAACGACATTGAAATATATTTTGCGACAAAATACAAACATACTCTTAGCTTTCAAACTTAATCAAGCGATATATGTATAAATACACCAGAAACAACTTCTGACGTTACTTCGAATAAAAATAGCACAATTTTGAATTCGAATCAGTTTCAATCGAAATTTTCGCGAGTTGAACTTTCATCAAGTGCAAGCATTAAAAGGCGATCAGAAAAAAGGTCCAATCTCATCGTCACGATCTTCGAGACATCGAAGAAGCTGTGACCATGAAGATAGTCAGCGGAGACTATGCTCGTTGACATTTGCACCACTTTTCCGATGGTGCGATATCAGAATCGTGCCAAGTACGTCAATGCCATGAACGATACCGGCGAGTGTTCGACATGCGAATTGATTTCGCTCTATTAATTAGCTAGTATTGTTCAGAAGTAAGTCACGAACGCAGATTTGGGCAACAGACGTTGCCCAACTGATCTTAGTTCGATTGTGATCGAGATGACGAATCGATTGACTCCGCTGCCTAATGTGCGGTGGCAAAAGGGCGCGGTGTAAAGAAGTGCCTACAAAGGAGCGCTGTAAAAAAGTTGACTGAATATTTCAGATTTTGTAATAATCTCACTTTATTTTAATAGAGTTCCTTTGTCGTGGAACTCCTTTTAATTACTATTTCACGTGTGAGATTGTTGATAAATCTATAGTATTACAATAAAAAATATTTTGTTCAATTGTGAGCAACTTAAAATTTATAAGTATATGAAAATTAAAATTGACTTTTGAAAAAAAAAAAATCTAAACGGATTAAACGGAACTAAGAGTTCATCTTTATCGATTTATCTGTTCGGATAAATTCAATCGACTTAGATATTTTTTAATGTGTTCAATTTTAGCGGATGTTTTGTATCGAATTTTTAAGTGTTGTATTGTAAAATACGTTTTTCTGAAATGTTGGGAACAAACGAATCTATTTTATTGTTTTTGGCAAGCATCGTCGGCAATAAAGCTCTATGATTGTTGCTTTAAATCGCATAACGTGTGTGAACTTTTTTTTTAGTATTATTGCGAAATAATTTTGGTTAAAAATAATATAAAAAGCGTAGCCGAAAAGGTTTTCAGAATCGATAATTTTTATGGATGAATATCGAAGCGTTCGAGTTTGACTCGCGTGAAAAACGTTCCATAAGTAACTATCATAAAGACAAACGGTTTAGCTATTTTTCAGAGAAAAAAACATTTTTCGCAAGCTAAATAAAGCACATATACAACCTGTGGAGTTTGAAGTCTATTAGACAACTTGTTGCCTTCCAATTTTATTTCCATCAAAGACTCGCATATACTTCTATATTATTCAGTATTATGTATATGATTTCGCGCTTTATATTATGCAAATAGTTACGAAAAAATAAGTGATACGTAATTTTAGTATATTGTTGAAAATATTTTTTCAATTAGTATTTATCGAGAGTTAATTTATCGATTGTGGCCATCGCCGAAAATAAACCGAAGCTTTTAAAACGACTCGGTTGTATTGTGCTTTAGGAACACGAAGACTAAAATAGCTGCTACTTCACATAATAATCATGTTTCGTTTCGACTTAGTTTAAGTTGTTCTATATTTTATGTCCAGTCATAAAGCTTTTTTAATTAATATGGTACATTTATTTTTCAGAGGCTCATCGAGCGTTAGAGCTGCTGGAGGATTACCATTCGAAGTTGGTGAAACCTCAAGACAGGCAGCTGCGAATAGCTATCGAACGAGTTATAAGGATATTCAAGTCTAGATTATTCCAAGCTCTTCTTGGTAAGATTCATATGATTAATGATTATTTCGATACGACATGAGAGATATTCTGAGATTAAGAATGACATAAAATATAGTGGATATTCTGCGACACGAATCCGACCGAAAGTGGGTTATCTTTGTTCAGCTCAGGAAAAATATGTCCTGAAATGGTCTTGGTTGGATAATATTTGTCGTCATGTTAGGTTCTATTCATTTCGACCCGAGTTTGCCTTTTCGCATAGGTACAATGCACAGCTAGGATCTTCTTTATACGATTCGCATATATTATACTAGAAAGGATCAGAAATGTTTAGCGAAACATGTTTCGTACGGTAACATTGAGTTTTATATGTAATTCTTTTTATTTCGTATTTATATAACGTTTTCAAAATAAGAATATAAAGAAATCCGTATAAAGCGCAGGTCGCATTACTTTATTTTATATTATACAAAACTATGATGCATTTGAAAAACAAATACAAAAATAAAAATACTCGACTCGTACAATGAGCGAAAACTTCAGTCGCAGCCAGAAAACGTGCCATTCAAATACGTCATTGTAGAAACAACACAAAGTCATGCTTCGGAAAATGATCGTGTAAACGTCAGCTCATCTGGACACCGATTGTTGTTGAAAATGAACAACTGTTGTGGTTTTCCACCAACAACAATGATGGCCACTGGGACAGCATCCGCGAGATAAATATCGTTCTGTAATTTAACACACGTGCGCTCATACGTACGTGTAATTGTTGTAGAGGTGAAGTTATGCTCGTTCGATGTATATTAAATAAAATGAGACGAATAATGGAATTCAACGTGGCCGAGGAAAATATTTAGGACAAGGGTAGTCGATTGGGAAACGCGTCACTTATAGCTGTTAAATATAATATGTCGCCGGTTTAATTTATGAATGAAAATGAGAAAATTGGGCTTTAAAATGAAATATGCATATATGTTTGTATGTATGTGCGATTTGATTGGATAATTAAGATTAAAAAAATCAACGATGTGAAGTTTTTAATGTGTTGTATAAATTGTTTTTTCACATGTGTGCATTAGTTTCTTAGAATCGTTTTATTTGGGAACACATATATTTTCAAAGCGTACTTAAATGAATTGTATATTTGAAAACTATTATATGTTATGTGTTAGAGTCAATGAATGGTGAAATTTTTCATATTTAAAGTTAATTCATGATATATTTTTAATGGGTCATTATTTCATTATATGAGAATTTTATACTTAAACGCGTTTAAAAATCCATTAATTTTTATATTTTACTGTGGTGAATCTAATCGACGATGAATGAAACGATCGTTTTATGAATCTAGCATAGGTATTAGTATACATTTTAGTTTACGAGATACGAATCTGGAACGATTTGCTTCAGTCTAAACAACAAATATCGTTAATTTCCTGTGTAAATTTGAGTTTTGACGTTTAGTTAGTTTCGAAGGAATTCGATGCTCTTAATACATAAACGAATTATTTACAAAACGAATGTTTGTTTGAACTATATTTCATTGTTTTAGATAATTTGAAGATATTTTGGGAAATTGTAGTGGTAAATAAATAAAATCATGTTTACATATTAACGGCTTACAATATTAACGATAATTGTTCAGAAACGGTATTTATCCTATGGTACAGATACAAAAAAAATATGGTAGATTTTAATGAACACCTATCGATTTCACATTTATATCGATTAACACAGAAAAATACGTATTATTTGTAATGGAGGTTTGCCATAAATTAAATCTATTCTAAAACACATAGTTAGATAAAATTATATTTATGTAAACATGCTAAATAATTTCAGTTAATGAATAAAAATATTGTTATTCGAATACACAACTTCAACAGTCTATTTTTGATTTCGAACATTCTGAAGCAACGCATAGTAGGAGTATGAGGATTTCAGTATCTGAAACGTAAATAAAAAGTAAATGGTTAAATACTGAAATAAATAAAAATCAAAAATTTAAGCACGTATTGAGATTTAAATTTATTCGAATCCTATTAAATGCATTAAAATTCCAGCGTTTGCCTGCACCGTGTATAATGAGATTACGATAGAGGTGTCGATATATCGTATAGGTACTAAAGACTGTGTGTGAGTTATATAAACGCCTTAAATAAATAAATGTTCTGTGTAGTGAATAAATGTTGAATTTTTCCAATTCTAAGGGAAAATCGGGAAAAATCCCAAATGAAGATTTATCGTTTGCGCAACGTGTTTATCCCGTTAGTTGTTTTGTATTAAGACATTATTGGCGTTTGGGATAATTAGGCAATACAATAAAGTGTATGTTTAGGTAAGCATCGAATCTCCTCATTTATGATAATCGATTATGTTACAGAATTTGTATGATAGATTAGTTATATTAAAATAATTCTTACCGTTATGAATGTATCAAGCGATAATGAAAATAGTTTGGCAGTAGTCACTTTTAAAGGATCGTTCGTTTTTTGCATTATAAACAATAGTTTTTTCTTGAATTTAGTATCTTCTTCGTACCAACCGCTCCTCATGACAGCATCCGGAATATCTTGACTCTGAAAAAATGTTGGATCAATCAAAAATTTAATCAAGAAAATCATAAAACATGACTATGGGGGCGTGTTCTGTAATTTTACACGTACCAAATGAGTTCATATCGAATTTTTTCATAGCACAGCAAACAAACCAGATAATTTTGTGAGGCATTCTATATTAAATTCCGACATAAAAATTTTCGTTAAGATAATTTTATTGCAGGAGAAAAGCAAACGTCGTAACGCAAAAGAGGCAAATCGATAGAATACAAAGTACCTCATTAGAGTTCACAAAAGCCTGTATACAGAACATATCACGAAATCACAATAAATATTCCCGCCGAAATATACAATTTTTTTACGCGAGAATCGTTTTAAACGACAATTAAACGGAATAATTGAGAATGACCTTAGTTTTTAATTAACATATCGGTTACGGGATACGCACAACATTCATTTATAGAGTAAATATAGACGTCAATAGCATTAGCGTGATGTGGTGGGATAGATCCACAGTCAGTTGGGAATAACACTTTTTCAAGTGCGGTTTATTTATTTGACGTCTGCCACAGTCGATATTCGAATAATCATGTCGAGGAGAGGACAGAAGCCTGAAGTCACTTTGCAATCCCTGGCTGATCTCCTGGACAAGCTGGATGCTGGTAAAACATTGATATTACATAAAAAGTCTGTACATATGTATGTAGTTCATAACATTGGACTACAGTCCAGGGATGCGCCGACAAAAGAGCGTCGAATAAGGAGCGCCCCGACAAAGTAGTGACAAAATAAATACAACCGCTGACAATGAGTATAGTGCTACTTTGACGGCGCTCTTTTGCACCGCGAGGATTTGGGTTTTCGCAACGGGGGAGCAAAATCGATAAAAGTTTCGAATCCTCTTGACGTGTTTTAGGCTCGGGAACAATGTCTGGGTCGTTCGAATGGTGTTTTGCGTGTATACGTCGAATAACAGGCGCCAAATGTTTAATAGAGCTTGGAAACAAGCTGTCAGAAATAGATCTTAGACCGGGACAAACTGGTAAATGTCGGGGACCTCCGACGCATCATGAATTTCGTTCGAATGTTCGGGAAATCTGGGAAATTTCGAATTTTACACGTACTTTAACGTGAATTTTCAAAATTAAAAAAAAAAAGATTTTTTTCATGAATATATTCTTCAGTAAAAATCATATTAATGCGTCTTTGTTTGAATTCGGGTCACGCATTGAATTAGGTCAAAATATTCAGAAAATTCTAGATTTAAATATACACAAATTCTTATACCAAAATTTCGCTTGAAAATTTTTTCACCATTTTATTAGTGCAAACAAAACGAAAAGTATAAATTATAATCGATGAAAATTTTTCGTGAAAAAAAAATCGGTTGAGGGAAAACGTTTGCATTTTTCCGATCGGAAATTTTCGCCTCGAAAAGTTTTCCAATTAGAAAAAAAGGCAAGTGACACGAATGAAAATTCTTTATTTATTCGATTCGATTGAACCGAGTGTTTGGGGAGAAAACTGCGCGCGCATAGATCGGAGTTTTCCTTGAAAAATCAACAATTTCCTTTTAACTTTTCACGACAGCGGAAAAACGTTCGAGTCTCCCTCATGCAATATTCAATGACGTGCGTGAGTAAGACTCAGTTTTTCCACTACGTGTCGTGTGTGCAACGTTTTGCTATAAAATGAACTGTTTTTACCTATACAATTTTAATATTATTTAAATATTTTCCATTGTTATGCTTATAATTCAAATCAGTGAAATATACCGACCTTGACAATAATTTCGTTCCCGTGATAGCAATATAAAAATATTTCCACTAGCATGCACACTAGGTACAAAATTATAGAAAAAAACTTGAGTCCAAAAGGTATCTGAAAGCAAAAGTTAATTATGTGTGTATTAATTAATTTATTATGAAGAATTTAAATCCCGATGTCGAGAAAATTCGAAGATAAATTGCGTTAATTTGAAATTGCACCTTTGCGTACAAACAAACGCGGTTTTCTCGTTTATAATTGAACAAACTTTGTGGCAACTGTAATTTATAAATTAGGAAGTTTCGTTTGTGTTTCAGCAAGAAGCTTTTTGATTATATATTCGTTTGGAAAGGAACATAGAATGTAAAAGAAGATTGCAAATTTCAACATTATAAATAATATTAAAATAAAATGATAATATCCCATTTTTTCATTTGTAATGTGACTTCATATCAATTTGACTTGTAATACATATTAACTTACCAATGTCAATTCAACTACTGTTATACAAATGACCATCACAGCTACAATGAACTGACTCAAATACATGGCACTGAAAGCAATTTCTTGATCTTTCACGTATCTGAAACATATTATTCAAATTCACATTAAAAATAAATTCTCTGAATATTTAATCATAATAAAGAAAGTAATAATTTGATAAAAATCTAAGGACTGAATTATTTCTTGATGCAGTATGATGCATTCGTCTAGTCGCTTGTTCATATAGTCAGGATCTGGAACCAATTTAATTAAAAATCATATTAACATGATAAGATTAATTTAATCTCGTTAGTCAAGCATAACAATGTTGCGGTCAAATGGTAATGCGGTTTTAATGAGTTATGACACTAACCTTTCTTGATAGCGGAAGTAGGTTTCCAAAGTGAGGCTAAGTCGTAATGTAATATTTCCAACTGTCCTACAGTCAATGCCATTATACTTGACCCAAGAGTATCCATACTGATGTTACCTAAGGCACATAGCGATACTGCAATTATTTGATATGAAAATATAGCCTGAAAGCTGAAAAAGTCTTATGTACCCAAAACTTTAGATTTTTAAATATTATTAAGATTTTTTTCTTACACAGGAGTTTTTAATGCATCGAAAGGATACCACGCTTTCAATGGCAATTCTCTTTTGGTGGCCAACGATGGAAATATAGCCCAAAGTCCGACAGTGCAAAGGGCGCAGGAGAGAAACCAGCGAGTGTCTCTCTTGACGATTTTCATGTACTTCCTCATGATTTTATTGTGTTCCGATACTCCTTTATTGAAAATGGGACCTGTGTATAAGGAAAGTGACACATTTAACAATATATCAAATATGAAAAGTGTGATAAATCGCTTTTGCCGAGATTAATGAGAGCGATGGATGTTGTTCGCGTGAGCCGCGCTTTGACCCTTCTTATCTCGAGAAAAATCGACTTTCACCAGAAACGGTAACAGTTCATTGTGTATTGTGTTTTTTTATTCCGTTCACATAAACATTCGAGTGG
The DNA here is from genome assembly GCA_024721215.1 of Cheumatopsyche charites. Lineage (NCBI taxonomy): Eukaryota > Metazoa > Arthropoda > Insecta > Trichoptera > Hydropsychidae > Cheumatopsyche > Cheumatopsyche charites. Next base: position 13,807,752 of record CM045581.1, on the reverse strand, counting down.
GTCTTTTTTCGTCGTATATTTTCGAAGAAAACGGATGCAAATTTCGCTAAAAATTATTTAAACACAATGCGCGTAATTATACGCTCGCGTAACAAAATTTATGGCGCTAACTAATTCTCCAACGAAAGCGCAATGAAACTCAAAACAGTATTATGCTCTCTTTTTTAATGGAAATTTTATACGACGGCATTTGTAAAATGTATCGCGTTACTTTTGAAAGTTCAACCGTGCGATATGCGTGAGTTTCGTTCGACTCGTGCGTTTTAATTTTTGAAAAATTTCGGCAAATTGTTGAGTAGGTACAACATTTCGTATGTTCTTATATAATGAACACATGTTGTATAATTATAAAAAAATATATGTATACACAAATTTGATCTCATTGTTTGATGAGAAAGAGGTGTAAATTTCGTTGACCTGGTTCTCAATGTGCGAGATTATTTTCAGAAGCAAAATTGTATCTAATAACATTTTTATAGAATGTATTAATGCAGTATTTACCGTCTAACGTGTTGAGTAAATTTCTCACTCTTTCATTCATCACGTATATCATTATTGTTTTCACTAGTTGCGAAGTGTGGGTCATCAATAGAAAAGAGGCTTCAACTGTTTCGTCTATGTCCCCGAAAACCTGTTAAAAAATAATGTTTTTATTTTTGTAGATCTGAAAGGATATTGTTTTTGGCTATGTGTGTATGGTATAATAAAAAGGTCACTGGTTCTCTAATGTGGCTGTAGCAAACCGACCGAAGAACAAAAAGGTGTTAGCTATTTTAATACCGGCAATATAATGAACGTGAAAATTTTGGCACAATATATTGAAAATTTGACAAAAAATTGAATCTAATGACAAATCGTGATTTTTGAAAATGGAACTTACTACGAATATGTTGATCACTTCGGTCGTCATGTAAGTGAAGAAGCAAAACCCAAGAACGAGCACTGAATATATTCTGTAAATGCCTAATTTCCATGTTCCGAAAAAGTGTTCAGGAGGCCATAGTCCGAAAAAGCACATTATGTACAAATTCAAATTCAAAGCACTCCTTATTTTGATCCGTTCTGAAGCCATGCTTGCGAAAGAATGATGGCATCTGAATCGAAACTTCGAATATTAGTTATTGATTATAGTATTACACAAAATAGAGTAAAGCAGTTCTCTATTTATATTTCTTACTACTTAACCACTCTCTGTAATACAATATTCATGTTGTCTATGTCACAATAGTTCTAATGACAATAATATTGCAGGTACCTATATCGTTTCAAAGTATAATCATCATAAGGTGTATATTGTTTACGTGAGTTTCAATTGGTGTTGAATAGTTAATTGTTTTTGTAGTACTATAAAATAGTAGTTATTACGAGAATAGTACTCTTAAAGAATGACTAATATATTTTCAGACGTTCTTAAAATTTTAATAATCGATATATTTGATTATTTACTACGCAAATATGCCATGATTCTATTAATTTAGCATTGCTATTTTTTTCAACCAAATGCCATGTGCCTATTCGTATGAATTTATATACAAATATAAACATTTGTTCTTTAAAATAATAAATATCTAGTTGAGTTTAATGCCAAATATGTTTTCTCACTCGATGTACGATATGTACTTATTGTTAGTTAATTTTTCATTAAATGATGACACAAAATTATTAAGTCAATAATAGTTAGAAATGCATGCAGAATAGTGATTTAATTTGATTTATTCGAATGTACCTTGATTATATGTGTACAGTACATTATGTTATAATAGACTAGCTTATAAGCAAGTCATTATCGTGAAGAATATTTGATATTTGAAAACTTAGGGGTGATGTTGATGAGTTTTCAGAATTAATGCTCATATACATATTTTTCTTTTTATAAAAGTAGCTATTGATATTCACTTCAATCTCACCATACTCAGCGTTTTATAAATTTTTAAGTTCATTTTTACTTAAGGGGCGAAAGTTCTACCAAGAAGGATTTTTCATATTGTATATGAATAAGTAATAGATTAGCTCTTAAAATAAAATCGAAACGTTTCCATATCAAAGCCCGTTGATTTTAACTATACCAAAATTTTCAGGCGAATATTGAATTTTCCCAGCATTCGAGTTATTCTCGGCCTGTCTTTTGATAAAATATAACCGTTTCAACCCTTTTCAAATGCTCACCAGAAAGATATATTGTAGCATAGCAGAACATTCGAATTTCCATCCAACAATGAAAGTTCGAGAACAACACACATTCGTGCAGTATTATTATATAGGTACGTATTCCAATTGCCGTGTAATAGCTTTGTCTTCCATTTAGACCTACATTGTGTCGGTGTGCCTTTGATACTTGATATATCTCTATATAAAATGTGCTATCGTTTGTGGTGTTCGCCGTAGTTTTGTCCGAAAGTTAGATACCCTCATAACGAGGTCATCGAGAGTGTGATGAGTTCGCTGGTCCTAATTGTGTGGTGGATGCAGGTTTCTTCTATGGCTTCGTCAAAGGATGATCTTTTTTTATTGCTATTATATATTTTAATTTGAAAATACGATTTTCTACAAAAAATGATTTTATATCTACAGTAGTCCGGTGTAACGCTCCAAAACTGCATTGATATACTAGAACATTAAGAAATAATTAATCGATTCACGAAATACAGATTTTTTTCATTGTTTTAAATACAGCAAAGGTAGCGTCATTAAAAATATGTAAATTTCAAACTAAACTTTAAATTATCTTGATATTTGGAAGTGTTATTTGAAAAATTATATTATGAAATTATCTTGAAAAGTCAAATCAATTATATTATATGCTGTCTTTGAAATTATTGAACGATGTGTAATATGACATATATTTTTAATCATTTATGAAAAAAATAATTTACTTCTTTGCTAACCTAAATAAGAAATATATGAAAAAAATGATTCAATTCTGATTTTTCAGGATTGCATAAGTAAAAGCATTTTATATTTGATGAGCTTATACGAGCGGCGTATACGAACTTTTGGAAGTTTCCAATAAGCGGAGTCTTTCATTTCCATAAATAAAATATTAAAAGAACGTTTATCGTCAACTTTATAGACTCGTTCGGTGAAAAAATATGGCATGCCTTCAACTTTTGCGAATTGCAGATCCGTCGAAGGCGGTTCTCGAATACGAATCGACCACTCGAACCTATTGCTTATATCGTGAAAAGGCGGACTTTCGAACTGAATTTTGATCAGAAACGTTATGTAAAAACGTCTTGATATATTAGGGTCGAAACTTACGTTCGATAGCATATACAGTGTAAAAGGTTCTGAACGACTCACTAATTTGTGTGAAAACTCCATTGATCAATCAAAAGATATTTGAGCGAATTTTTATATTGAATCACATGGATATTATTGTATGTTAATTTAAGATCTCAAATAACCTCGTTGACGTTTATGATAAGATGATAGAATATTTCAATTTTTACACGTTTTTAATGTCGACACGTTCATGTGTTTTTAGATCTGCGGGAAAATTGATTGGAGGAAAGCGAATCAAAGATTATAAAAATGAGTGAATTTTAATATATTTTTTTCACATTTTATAAGTATTTCATGTATGTCGTAAAAAATTGTAAATGATTCTAGTGTTGTTTTCTTCGAATTCTGTAACGCACATTTATTCTGAGCTTTTTCAGTGACAACTTTCAAATATTTTTCCTACAAATCCTTTTACGACCATTTGTTGTGGACGCTTTTATGAATGGAAAAACGGATGTCGTGACAGTTGTCTGAACATGAAATTTCACATATGTATAATAAGTTCGTAGCATACTTCTGAAATAGTTTTTCTTCATATGTACTTCAGTTCTCTCTAAATCTAGTATTGAAAAAAATACAAAATTCATACTACAGCCACACATTTCTCTGATAAACTGCTAGAGAATACGATTTACTTTTCACCATTTTGAAATTATTACATCTGAAATAAAGAATGAACGCCTTGATTGCTTCTGCTTTCATGACGGGTCTTTCTTTTCATGCTATATGAGTTTTCCTAGATAAGGAAAGGGGTAACTTTGCCACGAACAACGTTTTCGAGCTTTTCAATGATTAATGTAGCCTTTTCTTATCTCATGAATATTAGCCGTTTGAGTAGAGGGCGTGTTTTACGTTCCGCAACTCGGGGGGATATTTAATTTTGAAGTTCGCTAATGTTATGAAAAATTCATAAGAAAATGGAGCTTTTCCTCGAGTTTCCGCTTATGCGTTTCGCGAATTTGTTCAGGTGAACTGATTCGTGATTAAGAAATGAAATTTCTCGAAAATATACGCACACAGTTTGCGTGATTTTGAAAGCTTTCGCGTGTAAAGCTCGCTTATGAGTCTATTGATTATTTTTATTGAGAAATGTGATATTTATGCGTGAAAATTTTCACACGTTTTCCCAAACGTATTGTATAAAGATGTTTATATACTCTCATACTGTGCAATACATAATATGTATAAGTGATATTCATTAGCCACTTGTTTTAAACGAGCTTCAGTTTACTTAATCCCAATTAATTACTATTAAGTTACTAGGCGAAGTGTTTTATATAATATTTTTACATGTATTGTGGGTTTGTAATTGCAATATATGATTCCAGTGAAGTTTACTGTAAAATATGATTTATGAGATGTGTTTATTTTATGATTAGAAGAAATATGTATGTATTAAATTTTGGATAATTCATGGAAAAATCCTTCAGCGATGTAATAATCGTAATATTATTAGAAGAGTGCGTATCATTGGTGTCGTCAGCGAATTTCGCACGCAGACGAACCAGTGGTTCTCAAACGGCGGCCTTGTCCCATTTTCCTTAAATAAACGGTGTCCCGGGTACCTTTTGTTCGCCTCTGAGATCGCATACGTGTAAATACAGAGTGTTTTATACAAAATGACACAAGAAAATGTTTTTTTTTTTTAATTTTAGTAAATTGTTAAATGGCGAAATTGAATATCGAAATCGTGCACGATTTGAAGTTTGAATAAAATTCAGATTTGTTTTGTATAGAACTAAGGTTGATTTTTAATATTATATTCGTATGCTTATCATGAAGGATGGTGTAAAAAAAACAGCATCCCTTATATATTTTTATTATGAAATGTTGTATTTTGTTGCGATATAATACATTAGGGGAGCTAGTTATTCACGCAATCTTTTATGAGCTGACCTTTGTTTTTCACTACTTTCTTACAATTAGTGAAAACCATTTAATATAAAATTAAAAGTTTGGGTCTTATCATTGAAAATTTTCTCGTTTATGAAATATCACGATGAAGAAACTTTTTCAGATTTATTCACAACATATTTGAAAATTTTCATCAAATTTGTTCTACCATTTGGATGATCATCGAATATCTACTTTTGCATAAAAAAAACATTAATTTTGGTCTATATGAATGGAAACTGTTTTATTTTCTCATTAATGATTTTATTCGGGGACGAATGAAATATAAATATGAACATTTTTCGTTTATCTAATTGAGAGCTATTGTCATCCTTTTTATAGTGCTTGCATCTAGAGCGAGAAAAGCAATAGATTTTAAGCTGAAACGAATCCAATCCTAGTTTTATCCACTTTTAATTTAAATTAAATATTTAAATGCCCATTTTTTTACAACACCCGGTACATGAAAGAATATAAAAATACACGTATAGCATCATAGGCGGTTGTCTAAATGCGGAATGGCGGACACACGTGGCTGTAACGCACGCACCATTGACTGCGGCCCAGACGCACACTAACCGGAAAAATCGGCCGGAAAAGCCGGAAAAATCGGCCGGAAAAGCGGGAAAACTCACTCCGGCCATGCGTTAACGGTTCGCCTTTTATCTACCGGAGGCTGATTTGGCTTTCGCGTTTCGGGAATGTGCCTACTTTCCGTTTTATCTTCGGGAAATTGGATTTCGGTTAGTTTATTCCGATTGTATTGGACTACGGCAAATGTGTTTTCGTGTGATACTTGAGTGCTTTTAGATTAGAGTTTTTTTTTCCCGATGTTTTTAATTGAAATAGATCGACTTTTGAGATGGGTTCATCTCGTATAGAAAGTTGTGATATCGATAGGTACTTTAGTTTCTAATTTGAGACAAAATAGTTTATGGAATCATCGATAATCTTAATTGGATCATTAATTTGAATGTAATATATTTCTATTCTTAGGCGAACTTTAGTATTCCGAAAATACTCATATCGTAAAATCGAGAATCGCGGCTATGTAGATGGTCGTGACTCATGTTTAATCGTAAGCTTCAAAATTAATTTTTCAGGTTCAAAAAATATAATTTACAAACGTGTTTTCGGTGATAAACGTAAACTTTTTAAAATGAATTAAAATTAAAGCGTTTTTTCGCTGGCATCGATGTTGGGAAAATCGAAAAAGTTTCCGTCAGTATAAATGCCTTATGTAGGCGTTTGGCTTTTTTTATGTCGCTCCTCCTGCTGCTGCTACCACTGTCACGACAAATATTCTCAAATGTTGCTTCAAAAATTTATTTAAAATCGATTTTAATTATAATGTTGAAGAATTCGCCCATTAATTTAATTTTACATATAAATTCATAACTGCTTTACTAAATTAAATAGATGAATATATAATCCAATCGTTTACGAGTATGATTAGTTATTAGATATGTTTTTGAATTATTAAGAAAAATAAAAAAAATGTTTTTTTTAATTTAAATCAATCGATACTTATCGATGAGAGCATGTTGAATTGAAACATATTAGAAAGTGAAACTGAAAACAATTTAAAAATTAAATAAGAGCGAATAAAAAATACGGTCATGGACCAAATATTGAAAATCCTCAGAATTGTGCCGAGATATATTTCATGTTGTACCTACGTATTCTCTGCTGACGTCATTGGCTTGGATCAATGATGTAATGTGCAACGAGGTGTGTGTTCGCTTGTATGACGCTTTTCCGATTATTGTTTTTCATCCTCAACTGCATTTTCCATCACATTGAACGACAATTGCACGAATTTTCCGAATATTTCTTCGACGTATGCCATTTTGTAGTTTTTCATAAAATTGGTAACACATCGTGTGTCTATACGATATTGCTTACAAGTTTTGGTTTATTCAGTTTTTTAGCATTATACAAAGATTTTCCACACTCTATTAGATTTTTCCGCGTTTCTTTTTTTATTATGAAGATTCGCTAGTTTTTCGCGTCTGTTCTGTATTATTGTGTTGTGTTGCGTGAAGCTTCGCACGTGTTTCGAAGTATCTAAATTAGACATCGCGTCGAATTTAGAACGAGTAAATGTGGAAGGCGTTCTTGTTTAGAGATGCCATCGCGAAAATTCTGTTTGACATTGCGAATTCTTTCCCATTGTTGATGTGAGTGTTTTTCGAAAGTCTAGATGATGATTTTCATCAATTATTCGATTCGAATCATGGACTATTTTCGAAAATCTCGTGTTTTGGACTTGATTTGTTTATAATATGGTGCGGAGTCAAGTGGGGGTGGTCCAAAGAAGCGCTTACTATTGAGCGCCGCAAAAAATTGATTTCTTCAAATATGATATTTCAACTGTTAATAAATAAATATTTTCGTATTTCAGATATTCAAGAGTTTTATGAGCTGACCCTTCTCGATGAATCCAAATCGGTTCAGCAGAAAACAGCGGAGACGATCCGCATCGCCAACAAATGGGAGGTCAGCTCCGAAATGGCCGCCCTTCAGGACGTAAGTTTCAGCCTTTTTGAATAATTTAACTCGTGGATTTATCGTTTTTCGTTGTTGTGTAATTTGTATGTGTAAAAATATAAATTTTGTAGCACACAGCCGTAATTTTTCTGTATAATTGTAACGGTAAAACCATACCACATAACTGATCAGTTAAAATTGAAAATTTTGGACTCAATTAATATAAATTTTATGCATCTGTGATTAAATGAAAAAAAATGGCGCAATTACGGTTGTGTGTAAAATATTTTATTAGTGAGGATATATTTTTATAGTATTAAACGTGAATTCTTTGGTTAAAAATATGTTTTATAGAAAAAAAAAGTTTTTTCATCTTTTATGTAGAAATATTGATTGTATCATGCAATAATGAATTCTTACCATTAATATAATGATTTGAATGATCATTGAATTCACGTGAATGCAATAATTTTTATTTTGTATACCTACTACATTCGTTATGTTGAGTTTTTAAATCAAACGCCGTTGTTTTAGATGCTTAAATGGCATGTTGTAGAAAAAGTTTTTTCATGTTTTCATTTAATTAAAGTTTTAAATTTAGATATCTATCTATATCGTTTCTATTTGTTTACATTTAATACAAATCTTTGAATTACTCTTTGTATTTTGCAACTACATGTATTGTCTTAGTAATTCAAGTAGATTTATAGATATAATTAACTAGAATATTTATTTTATCGTTATATTAGTTTATTTTTTTCTAGACTACAGTGGCGTTTGAATAGATGAGAAATTCAACACACGTGAGAAATGTATGAAAATTTGAATACGAACTCACATATTTATAACAAACACGTACATAAAAATACTCCGAATAATGAAATTTTGTAATATATCTACCCGTTTTTTTACAAATCTGACAATTAAATGAAAAAAAATTGATAGTTTGAATTTATTAAAAAAACATATTTGGCATGTATACATGTATGATTGAAAATAATTGTCTATTTGGATTGAGCTTTTTTTTAAATTTATACTTAACTATGTATGTATTTTTTTACAAAGTTACTCATTTATACATTTAATTATTATACTTTATCATTTGCCAATGAATGATTAAGAATTAATACAATAGCATTATTTTTAAAAATATATTTTTTTTATCAATAATAGAATCACAAAAAAATCTGCTACATATCATAATATATAATAAATGTACATATATTTACATATTGCTTATTAGTGAAATTTATACCTAAGAAAAATAGTTTTACATATACGTTTGGCGAATACACGTATTTCAATTGAACAATAATCTTTCACTAATAAAATGTACGTAAATAAGCTTTTTATGTGAATTACAATATGAAATTCGTATAGCTTTAAATGTTTTAAAATATGCCTTTTTATATGAAGCAGAATTGATCGAAAACCGAATTTTAATCGAAATGATTTTAAAAATAGTGCAGGACGTTTTTTTATTTATATTCTGTGCATAAATTTAGATACGTATGATTAATTAAGAGCATTGTTTTCGTTTTCAATTCTGTCTTTTTTCGTTAACGCTTTTGTCATGTGCGCTTTGGCGCGTGCTTTTCGTGGCTCTCGTACACAAAGGGAAAACGAAGCTGCATATCGAAAGCCCTCACACTTTTCCCATTTTCCATTTTCCCACAAACAACGATGATGGCATGGAAAACAGAGCCTCGTCTCGAAGTGTTTGCCGTTTTTCCCTCAGTGTACCGGAACCGATATTTGTTCGCAGGCTTTTCCGGAAGAGTTTTTTGTGCAAAGTATTGTCAACAACTTTCAGGACTTAGGCTGCGACGAGGCCGAGTACGGCGACCAAGTTAGTCATTTGAAATGTTTGCAGCACGACAAGCACCCGATAGTTAACTAGTTGTTAGAATCGATGGTTATGGCTCTTCGAAAATGGAGCTTTTGTTTTTGATTTTGGGACGGGAAGTTCCGTTTTCGAATTTGGTGGGTGAGTGTTGGTTTACATTATAGAAACAAAACCGAAACCTTGAAGTTAAATATCACATTTTGTGTGAGTCAAAAAGATGGTATGGTTTTTGTAGTGTGAACTAACACTCGAGGGTCGTGTGTACGTATGTCGATTTTCCTTCGATCGAATGTGAAAATGTTTTTGATTGTTGAAAGGAAATTAAAATGTCATTTTTATTATCAAAATTAATGCACAGTATGAATTGAAAACAAAGAAAAGACATTGCTATAATGAAAAAAAAAATGGATACATCCAACATCATACAAGGGAAATTAATCAGTTACCGTTGTCGGAATGTTGTAAACTCTTGGTTAATGTAAAAAAATAAACATTTTTATGCATTAACCAAAAGCTTACTTCTCTTTAGACAAAATTGTGATAAAATAGAACGAACAATACAAATGCGATTTTTTCCGATCGCTCAATCAAAGTGAAATTAAGCTTATGGAAAATCGACCGCACACGCTTTTCCCGAAAACAGTGTACAGTAGCAACTGTGTATGTGTACCCTGGCTTTTTGTATGCCTTTAATTATTCAGTATGATTATCCTTTATTGCGTAGTGCTTTTAAATTATTCATTTCGTTAGTTTAGTGAGTGAACGCGTTAGATTTATTAAAACCTGCGAATGATTCGATGAAATGCTTTCCCTGTTAGCGGGGAGATATAATAATAAATTCTAATGTTCGCTTCAGAAACGGCGCCTTTTTTCTTGATTAGTGTTCGTTCGGTGTCCATTACTCTTTTTGATAAATAATGACGAATAATGGCGGCTCGTTAGCTGTTTTTCTTTTTGTTTTGTATAAGTATCTGTATATTTTTTTTATCATTATTGTGAGCTTTTTATATCCGCAAAAATAAATTTGTCACTGTCGGGTTTTTCAATTGCTTTTGCTTTTAGGAATTCGAATATGCGTTGTTTCAAAAACGATTCAAGATCCGACTGTATTTTTTCAGTAATTTTTCTATTTAAATATCAAAAAGGACACATGAAAGCAATCAAATACGCAAAACAAAAAAAAATATATCAGCATCAAGAATAATATTGTAATATAGTTGATTGATAACTATAGTTTAAATAATAGAGCTACGATTAAGTATCACATAAATCTTTTAAATCATTATAGAGTAATTAAAACGTGAGTTTCAGTAATATTTCAAAATCGTTCACTCTTACTTTAGATTTTAGTTCCCCGAATGCAGTAACATGAACATCCAATTAGGCAATAGATCCGAATCAGTCGTGATTAATCGATCAATACCAAGATTAATATGCACCAAATTCAACTCAAATAGATAAGATAAGTAAACAATGAGAATATTACACCGATTAAGACAGTAAATAATGGATAATCTAAATCAGATCGATTAATACGAACAGTGCGTGTGAACCATCCGAAGTAGAGAACCTGGGTAACAATGCTCCGATTTGAATTTTCGATTTCGTAACTAATGCATTTATTTTTTGACAGCAGCAGAACCTGCAGCAGATCCAGCAAAACCAGCATCAGCAGCAGAACAATGTGTCGAACCAGAGGCTGTCTCCAGCTCGAGAGAGTGATGAGCAGCAGCAGTACGAGGACAGAACGGTGAGTCTCCATTGATCATCACGATTAAATCACGAATCGTCGTCATATGATATTATTGATTGGCAAACGCCACGCTTTCTCAACCACGTACATAACCCAACCCGAGATGGTCTGAAGATGGCGCCTTCACTAATGAGCGCGGTCCAAAGGAGCGCCGACATACGAGTGCAGAATCAAATTGATCCATCTCCATTATATCGGTTTTGCTTTGGGTCGCGTTATTCGAATCGAAGACGATATCGGGTTGGGTGCTTTGTATGTTTTATGATATGTGTGGTCGAGGTCACCTGCTTAAGTCATGTTGTTTCCAGTGGTGCGATGGATATTTAAATAATGGTGATTGTTTAGTATTTGAAGTATTTTCGATTTGTATATTTGTGATTAGTTATTTGTGCATTTATAGTTTGATATGCGTATGATAGAACTGTTCGTTAATACTATATTGACTGAAAAATATATACATAAGTTCAAAAGACTTATATTTTCAATATCCATTGCATCACTAAACGTAATTATTCGTATGTATTGGATGTTTTTGTGTTGTGTGGTTTTATTTTTGACACAGTTTCGATGTTTTGTGTGAGACGATTTATAATTATAATACATACATAATATTTGATGGAACATAAATGTGTTGTGGGTGTGTGTGAACGTGTGTCACGGTTAAGTATGCACCAGCGGTCACCAGTACAAAACACTGAGCTTTGTGCCAAGCTTTCGAGAGTGGTTTAAAAAAACGCCCTTAGGCGATTGGCACCTGTTGTTTGTTGTCACTGTTGTCGTTTATGTTGTTGACATTTGTCTAATGTCGATATCCACATAATTTTACACGTGTGTACTCTTCTTGTTCCGTATTTATCACTCACTTGATCACCTCACTTTATTACTGTTTCACCTTTAAAACTTTCTTCGACACTCAATGAATATTGTCGGATCGCATTTGTTTCGAAAAAAATAATATTGTTAATTTCTTTATCATGTGTCTAGGGATGTTTCAGGTTTGATTTTAAAATCAAAAATTAATATTATTTTATGTATTTCTGTGATATATTTAAAGGTTGTTATAACTGATAAAGTCGTATTTAGGGTTCGCAATACTGGGGTAGAATATCAGTAGGTATTGGAATTTCGGTATATGAAAATTAACGAAAAATTATGTTTTTGTAATGGTATTGCGATCCTTAAATGCTTGTATTGAAATTACTCTTAAGTGAAAATATATAATTTTCCAATGTAAAACAGTTTTAATAAATAAAAGAACTTATTGCTAGTTTTTTCTTCTCTCCATTTTGGATGAGTATAAATTTGTTTAAAGAAAAAACTATTAAAGTTTCACATTTTTTATGTATGATAGAATTATTGGAACAGTTCATATTGTATGTATATTTATATGTAATGATTTTCTCTATGAATTTTATGTTTATCTTTATTTGTTCATATTTATCTAAAATCGCGAGAAAATTCTTAACATGATATTATATGGGCGTTATATAAATATTTGATCGTTTCTATATTAAACTGTTGCTGCTATTTGAAGATGTGTTTCCAATTCGTTAATTTCGAGTAAATCACGAAGAACGAGTCTGTTATTCGTCTATTTGCAACTGTGATCATTTAACTGTACATTGGAAATACAAGGCTGATCGATTTATTCTAGCGTCGATACAGAAGTAATTAAATATAGGTACCTACTTATTGTTAGATATCGAATTATTTATAACACATTTTTTAATATTTTCCACATTTATATTATAACAATATTTCTATTTATTGATTGCTTGTTTTGACCTAGTTAAATAATGGTAACGTTAAGATAAACTAACAATAAGAGGAAAGTCGTTTAATATGCAGAGGTGTGAAGAATTTTACATCTAATATTAATGAAACGAAATAACGTTTAAATTTTTATTACTATACCTATTCCAAAAACTAAACGAGACCGAGGTTATGATTCCAATAAATATATTTATCATGTCATTCTGATTTACTTTAACTTTTGTGTCAAAAATGTGTCGGACGAAAATCAGTAAAGAATTCTGATGTCATTAATCGATATGGTATTGATTATTTCAACAGTAACCATCGATGCTATGTTTCACATGCAAATGTGCTTTTCAAAGTGTACTTTTTCATGCAATTTTAAATTATTCATCACTGAAGTCGATAAAGGGTTGTAAAAACATGTCTGCTTAATAGTTTGAAGAAAAAGCTTACTTTCGAAAAATTATCTATAAGGTGGGCCACGAAAAACAACTTTAAACAATATTAGGGCATTTGTAAAATTTGAAATGTAAGTTAACTTGTAATAATATTCTTACGTTTTTTAGTTTACTTGAAAATAAATTTAGTGAAAAGACATCACGACTGATAAAAATGTTCGTTGTGACGCGCTTCAGTTGGCAGTAGTGGCAACCTCAAAAGTTTGAAAGTTTTCCGCGTTTGCGAGCTTTTCCAACGGTCTTTACATCAAGTTAATACCGTTTGTCCCGGATTTTCCCAGACAATATCGGTCTCTAAAAATAAATTTCGATTTATACTACAAAAAAAAGGTCAGCAAACATAAAGCGGGTTCGCGAACCTGGCGTTCGCGACCCCACCCCGATATATGTATTGCATGTTCTGACGCGTCACGCGATCGCGAACCTATATATAGGCCTTGCCTTGTCTTGCCTGCTTCGCTCGTCAGTGTGCCCGCCCTGCATTAACGTTTTTCGCAGGTATTGCCAACTGATTAAAAAGAAAATCCGTTACGGCGTTAGTTTTCAAGTCGTTTTATAGAAGTTAACCTGACATATATTTTTTCCCATATGATATATTATCTGATTGTACCTTTCTCATTAATATTGAATGGAATTTTATAATGAAAGTTTTTTTTTATTCCATCTATTTAAGTTCATTTATGAAGAGTAAAATAATGAATTTTATAAACGCATATTAGGTACATTATTGAGATTATTAGTATACATTTATGTATATGAATTGGTTCATATAACATGATTCATTTTTCGAATAATGTAAATATTAAAGTAAACTGAAACCATTCATTAAAAAGTCGTTAAAATATTCTCATCGAATAATTGCCAATGTATAATAAATTGATAGATCTCAAATTATTTCCGCATTGAATTGTATTGTGTTGAAATTGATTTGAGTGATCTTATTACATTTGAAGTGAATGTATAACAAAGTAAATTGGTGAGGTGAGTGAAAACATGTGTTATTTTTTTTTATGTATCTATTGTAGATAAATTATATCAAATTACAAATTAGACGATGTTTGAATGAAATACAGAAAATGATCTTTTTCATATATGATTGAACGAAGACTTAATCGGTTTGAAATTAGAGTTAAACAATGAGTAATTTTTATGAATCAAAATCAATTTTCGATGTTATCAATTTCATATCAGTGAAAATTATCAGCAGTATATTCTCGACTGATTAAAAAATATAAGTGTGTATTATATGGTTCTGCAATGGGAAAATTATCAGTAAAAGAAACTGTAATCGATCACGTACCTAGACTGATCGTGAGTATAATATAATAAAAATAATTTCTCAGAACCAATAAGTCATGTGAGTTTTTAAGTTGTTTTTTTTCGTTAAAGTTTTCAATGGAATTACAAAGTTAGGTTTATGAACAATATCGATATGGAATCATTAGAAATATGCGACGCCGTAACCTTATATGAAGTCAGGTGTTCGGTTTCCATTTCGGTAGTCCTCACTGGAAGTAAAATATCACATATGAAGTAACGGTTAAGGAGTCGAGTATGAGTAAATAGCACCTATTCAATCAAATAAATATTTTGAAAACGTGAGGAAATAAAATTTGAAATTTTATATGCACTATGTGAATTCGGTTTATCGATAACAATGATTCACATCGCCGATTTCTGTATATTATTGAAGGTACGTTTGCGATTAATATATTAATGTTGAACTTGCATTCGAGCAAATGAATGACACATAGGTGCGTACATTTCAGCGTGTTAAATTGTTCAAGAATTTGTCACTTAAGTCGACGAACGCAAAAAGAATTGGTGTTCAACAATCGTAAGGATTCTCCGACATCATGATTATTCATATGAAATGTAAAGATTCTTGCGTTTATTTTCTATGATATAAAATGGAAATCAGTAGTACAATATTTATTTATTATCTAAGGTTTAATTTTTTTTGCGACGGCTATAAAATATCCTGGAAAAATTGTGTACCTATATAATACTGAACTTAGCACTGGATTGGAATAGATAAAATTGAATATTGATATTTGAAAAGGACACACGATCCTTACAATATTCACATAAGATGTGCCATTTTCGAAAGTCAGTATTCAATTATATGAAGATAATTCTGTATGAAATTATATGTGTAGTGTTGAAATCGAGAAACTTTGTTACTATTATATAAGTTTCATTGAATTCATATTTAATTACGAATTTGCTCAGGCAGTCAATTTAGTTGGATAAATGACAATATTATCGTATTTAAGGCAGGGGAGTGTGAGGACGGGAAAATACAAAAGAGAGGATCGAGTGTCCCCATTTTCTCGTATGTTTTACGTTTCACACCGAGTATGAAAACTTCGTACGCTCGTACCAATTTTGAAGCGTTCTCATCGCGATAACGATTCGAATTCTAAAAACGATTTAAACTAAAATTGCAAATCGTTAAAGTTTAAAAGCGTCGATCGGCATCGCCATGGCGACGGCGATAACCTAAAATTTCAAAATAAATGGGTCGCACGAAAACCCTCGAACGACCGAAGCGAAATATGCTTAACGGCCGCGAAACAATTAAAAGTGTCGAAAACAAGAGTGAAAAGATGAAAAAGGAATTCGAGGCGTGTCACGGTTGACGACCTCTGATCGGCTTCTACGGGCACACGTCAGTCGAGCTGCCGGCTGCGGCCAGGTACGTGTCTTCCATGTTTCCTCGTCTGTTTTGACGTTTGTCGCGTTAAATCGCATCTTAGAAGGGGGGCGAAGCGCCCGGGGGCTCCTTGAGACGCTTTCGCTTAACGTTGGATGTCGATCTTGACCGGTTTCTTGTTGGGAATGCGAGTCCAGAGCGGAGCGTTACGCCCCCCTTTGCGAGTCGCGTCTCGTCTTCGTATCCGCGCCCCCCGAGGTTTCGCATTCAACAGGCTGTGCAGTTCATCGAAGAGACATTTCCTATGATAAGTTTCGTATGTGGCTCATATGATGCGCCTGCGCCTGCGCCGGTACAGGCTGCGGCATCACCGCTTGCGCTTCTTTCCGTATGCGTGCGCTCGTATGCGTACGTGAAACTTCAGGAATCCTAAACTTTCCACAACTTTGCGATGTCCAGTACAAGTTTTAATTCGGTCGTGATAGCGAAATTTTGATGATTCACCAATTTTGAAAAAAATAATCACAAACGATTCATGCGGATTCGTTTCATATAGAAAAATATATTGGCAACATGTATACCTATGTTATTTTGAAAATTGCCCCGAAGCGATCGGTCAAAATTATGCAAAGAACCTTTGCATCGATCGAACCTTAGACGTTTCGATATTGCATCGACCAAAAGTGTGAAAATAGAATCGAAAACAGTTCCTTTGTATGTTTCTCGAGTCAAAATAAGAACTTTTATCATTATATTACTCGGAATAGAAAAACAAATAATATAATTTATATTTTATACAAACAAAAAAAATATTTTTATGATCATGTCCGATTCATTATCTTTATAAAAGAATGATTCTTAATATATTGAAAACGCTCATCTATGGACAGAGGACTCTCGATCGGTGTGACAAATTTTACCATTGTTAAACTACATTCTAAATATTTTCGATGAACTAATCAAATTGTTGAATGCGAAAATTATATATTCGAGCGTAGAAATTATTGTTTAGGTTATTTTAATTATATTTATTAAAAATGTGTACATCGATTCAATATTTGGGTCTTTTGTTAATCCGTCGCTTCGAAAATTGTGAGTAATAAATATTTTTTACTGCAGCACTTCTATTGAGCGAATCGCACAAATTTCTTTTTAACATTTTAAATATATTGTGTTTCTTTGGGCTCTAAACGGTATATTTTAATGCACAAAATGTTAAGTTTTTCTTCGTGTGTATTTTTTTCGATCGAACGTAATCTTCGATTCGAAGCTTCATAGATTTAGCGAGTGAATTATTTTGAGTTTGGTTTCCCGGTGACCGCATGATCTATTTTGAACTATGTTCGTACAGTTTGAAACGCGTTATTCGTTCTATATGAAACGGTACTGTGTAAACACTGTTTGCAGTTTGAAAATCTAAACACACGTTTGTGGAAAAAATATCACTCACTTTTACTTCTCACGTGGATGTAGGGCAAACTATGTTTCGATTGCTTCACAAGGTTTA
This sequence comes from Cheumatopsyche charites, assembly GCA_024721215.1. Lineage (NCBI taxonomy): Eukaryota > Metazoa > Arthropoda > Insecta > Trichoptera > Hydropsychidae > Cheumatopsyche > Cheumatopsyche charites. Next base: position 13,790,109 of record CM045581.1, on the reverse strand, counting down.
AGAATTTTATCTTATCTGTACACTGCCCAAGATCTTATCGTTCTCATTATCTTTTCATAGTAGGTTTGGCAATTTTTTTCCTAAAACCTTCACTCGATGCTAAACAATAAACAAACATATTCTTTCTTCAAGATTTTAAAAAGAGTAGAGGTTTTGTTACAGTTAATTACGTAGTCACATAAACTTTTTTCGTAATATTTTAAGATCTTTTTCATATGATATCAAAGGAATAATTTTGCCAAACATACTGTTTTTTTTATTTATTTTAAATCAATTTTCAGTTTTTCAATCTAACATTTGCTTTTTATTTATTTTTCAATATTGTTTACTGAAGACGTATGAAAAAATATATTTTCAAATATAATATTTCAGTATGTAAAAAGAAAATTCATATTTAATTTTATATGTACAACTTATTTATCATATTTTTTCATACTATTATTTATTTTTATTCTTTAGTTGCTGATAAACCATTTTTTTTTTCAAACTTTGAGGAATTTTTTAAAGTTTTGATGAAATCAAGTTTTTACGGATTTGGGATAGATCTGTCGAGATTGTTTTTGATGTTACCATTTTTATAGTATTCATAACATTTCATTATTATACTCATTTGAATACAAAAGATTTTTATTTTTTTTTTATCCATCAAACAGGTGAAACATTTTATGAAGAATAGGTTTACATTAAACTATATTTAATATAAAAAAAATAACTTTTTTATGTATTATATCAAAATTTCTTATTTTTATTTCATCAAAGTATAATTTGATTTAAAACTAGTTCGAACAACCCTCATATTTTTTTTTATTAACTGTAATATCAGTCATTCACATAAAGTACATCTCATTAAAATTATTTTACATGTACTAAAGTCTTTTTATTCGTTTAACATCATAAATGTCGAACGAGTACACTAGTTCACAAATATGTGGTATCTTTTATCAGGTGTACAAACGGCAGTCTTTATTGTGGTTTTAGTTATGAAAAGCTCAAGCTGGTGATTGATTGAAGGTTTTGGTGCGCTGCATGCAATAAAAAAAAACTCTGGAGACTGACGGAAATGTGATTTGTGACTAACACGCATGCCGCTCTTTGCTGTGTAGCGCCGTCTCATGAAGTGTGAGGCTTCTTGATCAGTGGTGTTTGTTGTGGGTAATGTAACGCATATTGGTTCGATACAAGATGACGGAAAGACGAAAAAAGAAATCTAGCCACAATGGTCTCTTCAGGAAGGTCTCTTCCTTATTTAATTTGGACACGGTGAGTGAACAGTGATTGGTTACACGGATATTTTATATTTTCATACAATGGAACAATAATTTCTTTTATGCCTCAGTAAATTAATTTAATCGGAGTAATTGTCAACTTATCGTTAGTCAATATTGAATATGGTCATATTATGATTTTTTAGAAAATATTTGTATTTTATATGAAAATTATAAATTTCAGGCCCATCTTGCTCCTGCTGGGGAGATGAAACAGGTGCGATTATCTGATTGACAAAAATATAATATATATTTTTATAATAGAAATCAAAATGAATATACATACATACATCATATATTATGTACTTTTCATAATTTTATAATTCACTATTTAATTCTTCTCAATATTGTTTTAATATTCACTTCCAATTGTAACTAATTACATATTTAAAATGAACTTATAACTTGATTCTTTCTAATTAATAAAAAAAGTTAAATTATTTCTTATAAATAAATAGCATGTATGTGTTGGAAATCTCTCTGACTGTTTGTGATATATTTTCAATTTTTTAAATGAAATATATATATACATATATATATTTTATATTAATAGAAATTATTAATATACATAGGTATGATTATTGTTTAAGTATAAAGAAATTAGAATGAAAAAATTGAAAATATACATGCAGAGAAATTCTAAAATAAACATGTAACATTCATCTTATAATTGTACTAATGGTGGAAGCAGGTGAACGGTAAGACCGGTGGCGGAGGGGAAGAACCGGGCTCCGAAGAAGAGTCGGGATGGCAGCACGAGACGATCGTGCTGAGCCGGGCGGGAGGAGCCGGTCTCGGCTTCAGCATTGCTGGCGGCACAGATAATCCACATTTGGCCGGAGACTCTCGTATCTACGTAACAAAACTAATACCGGGCGGTGCGGCCGCTGCTAGCTCCTTATGCATCAATGACGTTATCCTACGAGTGAATGAAACATCTCTCGCTGGCGTGTGTCACGCTGAAGCCGTCGATGCGCTCAAGAGGGCCGGTACCACTGTCAAACTGGTGGGTTCCTGTCCACGTCTGTTCATCCTCAAAAATTATATGGGGTTTTTTGCTTCTTTGAGTAGTTGTCGGTCGATTCAGATTCAGAGAATGATTATATATTGCATTTATTATCTGTCTGGTATTGGAAGAAGTCTTTTTTATCTCTATATATCTTTTCTGAAAACCATCTTTAACGAAACTTCATACATTGTGGAGAGGAATGTCTCTTGTCACTTATTTCTAAAATGTTATTGAATGAAGTTTCTTTCATAAAGATGAGTTCAGTGATCGGATGTACGATTCGTCGTTTTAGATATTTTTTTATGTATTTTAATAAGGATATGTTAGATTGTTATTCGATAAGTCTTTATGATTTGTGATGCATTATTTTCATATGTATTTTTCTACATACATTTATTCATGATGTTAATTTATAAATGGAATGGCATGCGGTGGTTAAGGTTTGTGTTACAGTATGAATTATTTTGTGCATGAATTTTAAGTGTTCACTGTGTCTTTTTTTTTAAACAGTTCTTTCTTATTTTAAAATGTTCACATTGCACTTTTTCAAGCTAAACTATGAATCAGTTTTAGTTACGATAATCTATTATCTTCAGCTTTTTCAAATCCATATATGATTGAAAGAGTGAAATTGTGATACATTTTCAAAATATCTTTTTTACTTTTACGGATATAATTTTATGCATTATTAGTATATTTGATGGTTTTGCATGATATTTTCAAACAAATAAATAAATTGATAGTTAATTGAAATTATGGTTATATATTTTTTAAGAAGAATTATCAAAGCAACCATTATTCATAACTTTGAATACCTGAATTATAATTTAAAAATTATAAATATAATTAGGTATGTCTATAGAAGTTTTATGAAAATTTAGTGATTTCTATTGCAATTTTATATGTATTTTTGTTTGATATCAGGTAAGTGTTACAGTCAAAAAACAGTTTTTTTTTATTTTAAACATATAGAATTTGAGAAGATAGTTGATTTTTCACTATTAGTAGACATATTTACTGATTTATTTAGTTCAAATAAAAAATAAAGTACTATACAATAAACATTCTGCTGCACAATATAAATATATATTTTTTCATACATTCAGAGAGTCGGTCGTCGTATGGGGACAGATACAGGCGACGGTGTTGCTGCACCACCTGGAGTTGAATATGAACTCATAAAAGGTGGCGCGGGACTTGGATTCAGTATAGCTGGAGGAGTTGGAAATCAACATATCCCTGGTGATAATGGCATCTATGTTACTAAAATTATGGCCGGTGGTGCTGCTCACCAGGACGGTAGATTACGTGTTGGCGATAAACTTCTAGCTGTTAAAAATACTATAGTAAGCAATTGATATTCTTTCTGTAAATGATCATAAAATATACCTACATATTTATTAATTTTTCATTGAAATTTAATGTATACTTAAATCGTACTTTAGTGACTTGATCACATAGCAGTTTTTGAAGCTTTATTTAAATGTTCTTTTAATTTTTTTCAGAATGGAGATGTGTATTTAGAAAACATAACTCACGAAGAGGCAGTGAGTGCACTAAAAGCTACAAGAGACCGTGTTCTACTTCTTGTGCAGCCGACTACTGCCACTTCAACAGCTTTATCCTCTTCAACTGCTCACTCGCCCACACGTGATATAAACACCCATATTTTAAAAATTTGTCAAATAAAAATTGTATTTTATCGTTAATATTTGTTCACATTAGATTCTGCGCGTGCTTCATCGCTTGCATTGCATACCTTAAATGCTCCCGATGGTGCATCTGATGAACCCATTAGAACTGTGGAATTAGAGAAAGGACCAAATGGATTAGGTTTCAATATAGTTGGAGGTGAAGATGGTGAAGGAATTTTTGTATCATTCCTTTTAGCCGGTGGTCCTGCAGATAAAAGTGGGAATTTGAGACGAGGCGATAAATTGCTTAGAGTAAATACTACAGATTTAATAGGAGCAACACATGAACAAGCTGCCCAAGCCTTAAAAGTATGAATATCTTTCATTTTATATATGTCATCATTTAAGTTTTCATTTTAGTATCTGCATGAACATATTAGTATGTTCATACACATGCGATAGATTTCAGTTTGTATTTAACTGTCAAATCCCGCGTGACGAACTTTTTCATGTAGACATATTAAAATCATTATTTTTTTGTACTGACACTTGTACTGAAACATATAAGTACCTATCGTTATGATGGTGTTCTATGTTATGTATCTTTCATTTTATGATACTATCATAATCACGGGCTATTATGTGTATTTTTTTAGATGTACATTTTGATTTTTAAATACTTTTTAGAGCACTGGACAGCATGTGACCCTTACAGTTATTTATAAACCACACGAATATAACAGATTTGAAGCTCGAATTAATGAACTTAAACAACACCACACTCTTTTAAGAACATCCCAGAAAAAAACTTTGTATGTTAGGTAAGTGAAATTTAGTATGAAATTTATTATTCAATTTGTATTTAAGATTCAAGACTAATTGCTTTCAATCTTGAATTCCAGAGCACTATTCGATTACGATCCTATCAGAGACGATGGTTTACCATCACGAGGGCTACCGTTTCGATATGGTGATATTTTGCATGTAACCAACGCTTCTGATGATGAGTGGTGGCAGGCAAAGTAAATATTATTTACAGCTTTTTTATGTATGAAGTTAGTTTATGAAAAGCTAATTTAATTAACTATTTTGTATAGACGAATCGGTACTGAAGGTTCTACGGATTCAGAATTGATAGGTATAGTGCCATCTAAAAGAAGATGGGAGCGGAAACAACGAGCTCGTGATCGTCAAGTTAAATTTCAGGGGCAACCCTCTCAGGTTAATATTAATATTTTGTGCAATAGTGAGTAGATCTTGTTAAAGTTTTTTTTTTATATTAACAGCAATCAACTTTAGAAAGGAAAAAGAAGACATTGTCTTTCAGTAGGAGATTTCCGTTCATGAAGAGTCGAGACGATGCCAAGTCAGAAGATGGATCTGATCAGGAATGTAAGTGTGCTCGTGTATGGGGGTATAAAGCTGTATATGTTTATTTGATTATGATATTGAGCATTTAAACAGGAACTAATGTTGAATGTTTTTTAGATAAATGGTCTTCATAAAATTGTCATATTTGAAAATCGCTTTAAGTCTTTTATTATTTTCATTTAGGTTGATATATTCAAATTATATTATCTTTCAACTATGAAATACTGTACTTTTCTTCTCTACTTGCATGTTATTTTTGTGTGATATCTGTTATTTGAATTCTATACGTTATTCTAACCGTGCATGTAATGCAGCCAGACTCATAATTGAATGTGTGTTAAATTAAATTTGCATATTATTTTTCAGTCAATATTTTTTAAAATTACTAGAAGTAAAATTCAATGATAATGAAGATTTGATTAAAGTAATTCTTAAATTAATCGTCGTACCAATTTATTTCTATTCAATTGAAAGATAAATATGTGTCGATGTTTTTTTTCAGTTTAATTTTACAGAATTTCATATTTGTGAGATTTATCATGTTATTTAGATACATATATGTACGATTTATCGGTGTAAAAAAATATATGCTTTCTATAATTTCGAATTTTAAGAATTAAGGGTCTGGGTGTATAAAAATGCTTCTTTTAATATTAAACGTGTCATATCATAATTTCACAAACTCACTGAAGTCCATTTCAAAACATTTTTACATTGAAGTGAGTGTCATATTTCATCTCGAAAAATTACGTGATTTTTAAGGTATCAGCACAAGTACATATATTTTTCTTATAATTCTTCGCTAAGTGATATAAACATGTAATAAATAATTCATAATCCTATTTTACAAAAAAATAAAAAAAAATCAATTTGGGTTGAATGATATCAAATTTTAAGGCTTATTTTGTGTTTACGTTCACATTTTCACAATAAAAACATAAAATGTGGACATTGTATCATGAGTAATTTTAACAATAAACAATTTTATTTTCAGCATTCATGCTATGCTACACTCAGGATGATGCTAATGCCGAAGGTATGCATTGTATGCAATTCAATTTAATCATATGCCATTATGTATTCAGATAATATATATTTCAATTGAGTTGGTATTAAGATTTTTTTGAAGTTGTATCTGTTCTTCTAATTTTAAAAATGAAAAACTTTAACATTTTCAATTTACTTTTATATTTGACTGTTTCAATTAAATTCATCACTCACTTTATTCTTTAGTTTTGTTGATGCAAAATATTTGAGTGAAAATTTCGATTATTTTGATGTATGTATAAAAGTTGATTCATGAATTGTGCAAGAATTTCGTTTTATTTTTCATTTAGGTATATTTTGTCAAAAGCTATCTTTTGACATTTTCGTGTTAAGTATACATATTTAATTCGTTGTCTTTATAATTTTATTTTTTAAAGAATTTAAAGAAAATTGAAACTATTTTAATCATATTTATAAATTCATAAGTACCTATTTATTATATTTTTCATTCGATATATTTTCAAAATATTTTATTTAGATTTCCTATAGATATAGAGAAAGTTCTTATTTATAATTTTTTTTCTGATATTTTTTATTTCTACAATAACACATATTCGTTAGAGTCATAGAAAATATTTAACATAGTTTTGAATTTCGACTGCTACTGGATACAGGAGACTATTTTTGGAGAAAACTGTTGTATAAGATGAATGTTATGAATTACGTTTTCATAGAATTTGTAGATGTGATCTGTAGTAGAATAATATTTTCAATTGTTAAAAATAGTGATAAAATTAACTAATAGCCTTGGTGTACAGAAAAATCTGTTAAGATAGGATTTGATTTGTAACCATGAGATTATGATTGCTGATACAATGACATGTTTTTTCGTACTGGTTACCATCCGACACTTCATATCAGCTTACTTCATGTATATGTTGCAAGCTTTTGGCTTTTTTTAATTTTCGCCAAACTTATATACATATATATAATATTTCTACAAAACATTGAGAACCCGAAAAATGTATATTTTCGTTGCATATTATTAACATTTGTGTGTGCATCAGATAATATGTGATGTGTCTTTCTTCTTCTTCCTGTACCACTGTCGATATTTGAAATTTAGCATAATTATAATAGAGGTGCTAAAACAGATGTGATCGTGTACTATTTGAATTATGCTTTTTTTGCTGTCTTATTTTATTACTTTTATAGAGTTTGCACATTTATGAAATAAGACAAAAATATATTTGTACACATTCATATACATATGTAAGCAGGCATTACTATAGGTGTAGCCATGCAGATTAAGCGGTCTGAAGGATTTGAAGTAGTGATTGCTTAGGTAGTGGTGAGGGTAGACTAGAATGTGTGATTTCTTATGATACTTCCGCTCATCTCATTTTATTTAACTAAGATGGTTTAGATTAAAGATCATTGTGACTTTGTCTTAATTCAAATCATGTTAGTTTTGAAAACATTAAGAGAGTACCTGTATTAGAATACACTAACTACTTTCACTGTCGCCTCCTGAGTATTCACTATTTTTAATTGATTAATCTGTTCGGCTACATCCTGTATATGAATGCAAACAAATTTATTTAATTTAAGGATTTTAATAGCGTATAAAAAAATGTAGTCTTACCATAATGTACGTAAATAAATGTAAAATAACATGAAACATACAGTTATTACAGTATTACTTCGATATAAAGACAGGTAAAAATTATTTAATGTACACCGAAGATTTGTGAAGAATGTGCTGACTGTAAGGACAGTGCAATCTGTTACATGCTAATATGCCGTATGGTCCAGTGCTTCTAGTTGCCTGTAGTCATTTTCACTATTGGCCGTTTGTTTTTTTGACCGCCCAGTGTTGCAAGTGATGTAACCTTCTTGTTTGTATGTAGGGGAAATCTTGTATCGAGTGGAACTTCCGTTGATGGAGGAGATAACGCTCATATATCTTGAAGACGACAGTAAGTGCACCGTCACTGGACAAAGGGAGTAAAGTGTAGTTTGCGCGTGCCGTAGTAATACCTTGGACTCCCGCATTGTTCTATCATGTCCCGTCATTATTTTTTTTTAGATAAGTAGATGATCATTGAATAACAGTTTAAAGATACGAATTTATTTCATCCCTCGCTCGACTGTCATATGTCTTCTGAATGGCCCGTTGATTGTCGGAAGTCAAAATAAAGTTCAACTTTAGTATCGGCGCAGTTCGGTACTTGCACTTAACTTTTTTTAGAGGCTTTTGTGTCGGCCATTGGAAGTCGCATTGTTTAATTTTATCATAATTAATGTTTGTTTCTATTGAATTTCTTTCAATTTTATTATTTTTCTTTAATGAAGATGTCCATATTTTTATAACCGTTTCATTTCATTAATTTCGAAACAAATTGAAACTTCTTTATATTTTTGAGATTCTCTTGTACATATTATGTATATTTATACTCCCATTGTTTCTTTTTTATGTTGTGAATGTAAAAAGGACTATTGTGTTTGTAAATCACCGAAAATGGAAATTTTCCGTAGTTTTTGGTTCGTTTTGAGAAAAAACATTGACGGCCACTGGAAGCACTGTAAGGCAATATCTTTATTTTTAGTTCTCATATTACCACCATCACTGTTATGATATTTATTTGTCATTCATTATGCATGTCATACGTGCATGGTTTAGCACAGCACGTCAAACAACAAGCACTTAAACCAGTTTCAGTTTTCAGTTTCTCGACATATTTTATTATGATTATTTTGCATAATGCTTCTGATGCAAAACATTACTTGTACCGTTATAATATTACATTTATATATGTATGTATGTATATTGATCTACAATTTATCGAGTTATAAGTTGAACTGATTGTATTTCAATTCTTGTATTTGATGCATGCTTTGTCAATCATTCTCTGCGGGATATCGTTCTATATTTTTTATTTTAATTCAATATGCAGTTGAGGATTTAATGACAGTAGTACGAAAAATTTCAAAATAGCTTTTGTAGTTCAAAGCTTTAAATGTTTTTTTTCTGTATCGAATATAAATTTTTTTAGGTATTTTTGAAAGTTTATCACCTACTAAATGAATTTAAGTTAAGCTGTTTTTTTTCTATGTACATACGTACATATTTATTCAGTAGTTATAGCCATAGTGAAAATTTTCAAATTCCTTTTCACTTATTGTTCTTCATAAAATTGTATTGATTTGAATGATATTTCTTCACTAGATAAAAAAAAAATCTCTACGGCTATAGACTATGTAAATCGATAATATGTATCCAGACATTTGTTTATGAAATTAATCTCTTAAATTTTTACTCTTAATGGAAATATTTCAGCTTAATGTATGTGATTCTAAATTTAAGTAATTTCAAAAATTGTCTGGATAAACATTACAATCAGTCTAATTTTTTTGTAAAATGTCAATTATATGATTCGGAAAAAGTTTATTATTATTTTCAAGTGTTAATAATTTTGAAATTTTCATAAAACCAAAATTAATCATTTGATAAATCATCTTATCAGACAAAAAACAGCATGTTGATTTCCAAGTGCTAGCATGGAGTTTTACATACATAGTTGAAATTATAATAATTATAAATTTTGTATCATATTCATAATTGACATTTCAGTTTTGTCATTTTTGTAATTTATAATATTAATTTAAAGAACATACATATTTGAATCAACTGATAGGTACATTAGATAATACAAAATATCTCACTGTGATATGTATCACTGATTTTATTGAAGGTTTTTTTGTAGGGTTTACTTGAAATTCTTAAACTTTATTTATGTGCTCGCATAATAATACACTTACACTTTCATAATTTAGACATTCACTTTGTTTAGTTATTGCAAAATAGATTATTGTGCTACAGTTATTTTTCATTATTGTCCAGGCCAAGAAGAAGCAGTTTTGTCATATGAATCAGTGCAACAGTTGACTATTAGTTATACTCGACCAGTTATAATTCTTGGCCCGTTAAAAGACAGAGTCAATGATGATTTAATATCTGAGTTCCCAGATAAATTTGGAAGTTGTGTTCCCCGTAATTATTTCAGAATTCAATTTTTATTATGTATTATTGTAATAAATTTGATACCAAAAAAATATTGATAATTTTAGATACAACGAGGCCGAAACGGGAATATGAAGTTGACGGTAGAGATTATCATTTTGTCAGTAGCAGGGAACAAATGGAAAAAGATATTCAAAATCATTTGTTCATTGAAGCTGGGCAGTACAATGAAAACTTGTATGGAACTTCTGTTGCTTCTGTCAAGCAAGTAGCAGAAAAGGTAATTTCTATCTGACTAATGAATACACATTGCACATTTTGATTGCTTTAAAATAAATTGTGATTTGTACCGTATTTCAGGGTAAGCATTGTATACTTGATGTAAGTGGCAATGCAATCAAAAGGCTTCAAGTGGCACAATTATATCCTATTGCAATATTCCTCAAACCAAAGAGTGTGGAATCTATTATGTGAGTGATTGGTTTATTTTTATTTTTATTGTAGAATACGATATACATATTTTTTCATATTGTTTCGAAAAAAATAATTGCAGGGAAATGAATAAGCGTATGACTGAAGATCAGGCACGAAAAACTTTTGACCGTGCAACAAAAATGGAGCAGGAATTTGCAGAATATTTCACAGGTAAATATATAACAGTAGAAGGAATGAGTTCATCTGAAATAAGTGTATATAATGTGTGATATTATTGTAGCCGTTGTTACTGGAGACACTCCGGAAGATATTTATGCAAAAGTGAAGCAGGTGATCGAGAGCGAAAGTGGGCCGAGCATTTGGGTGCCGCACCGCGAGCCTCTGTGACCCCGCTCTTCGTGGACCTTACCACCCCCTTCACCATCTTACACGGTCCACCGCATCTTACCTGCACGTTGAATCTCACTCCCACCCTATTCTAATTGTAAATACCGTAAAATTTGTTATTGCGAGTCTATTTAGAGTATAATTAAGTTGATATTTTAATTCAAAATTATTGATGATTGTAATAATGATCATTTTTAGACACCGAACCTCCTCGCCCTTTTTAGCTTTGTGACGAAGGATAGGGCTCTGCCACAACTACGTTACAGTAGTATAAATTTTGGAGTGTTTGATCTGCTCTTTCTTAATATTTAATTGAGTATTTGCGTTATTAGAGATTATCGAGACGTGATGTGGCTCAGCCTTTTCTTGATTCGATGAGGACATCGATATTGATATTTTAAAATGTTTCACTTTACCATAATATAGAAAGCATTCTGACAATTGTGTACATACAATATGTATTCGCATACATACATATATATTTATCTACACATGTATATTAGTTTTATATTTCATATTATTACAAACGCCTCTTCCCATCATGCTGTTTTACTGCAATAAATTTATCGATTACCGAAATCGCTAAATGTTTTGACGATTAATTAAATTAAACACTGTTGTGTTACTCTCATATTTATAAACTGTTAAGGAAAAATTAATAAAAATGCTATCAAAGCCAAAATTGTTTTTTTATCTATAATCTGTATGTATATATTTAAATTTTAAATCTTACTAATTATGTATTAAACTAAGAAGATGAAAAAAATGAGTTAAGCATTCATTTAAGTCACAATTAAATTAAAAGAATTTTATTTAGAATACTGTTAATGATGATCAAAATTATTTTCAGGATGCTGTGTGATGTAATAAAAACAAAGCATAATTGGGTATATACCTTTTTATAACTAAAACTAATTTTTAAAAATGCAACAAATTATTCATCTACTAAGAAATCATTGACAGAACTGTGATATCTTTCTGGTAAACAGGATTCTAATTCATTTCTAGTCAGCCATTTATAATTGTTTTTTTTTGAAATCTGTCCTGATACAGGATTAGCATAGTAGAAGAAAATCTGAAAAAATGGTTAAAAATTAATAAAAAATAGTATAAAACATATAAAGAAAGAAAATAATAATTTACTTTGGCACCAATAGTATCATTATTTGAGCGCCATTTATATCTGTAATAACCACAAGGAGCATTTCCGAATATTTTTATATTCATATCTTCACCGCAGGTTTCTTTGAAAACTCGTTCAGCAGTCTGAAATGATAGAAAATAATGTTTATAAAACTTAATTGATTAATTTTAGAAAAATAAATCAACACTGTAAACATACTTGTCGTAAACTTTCTCCTTCTTGATGTTTTCCCAAAGGTAAGAGAAACTTTTTTTCAGACCCTAAATTTTGTTCAACTAATAGAACAAGATGAGATTGAAGTTTTCTGTCTAATGAGGTTTGATCATTTTTCGTGTCTGCATCTGCATTTAAGTTTAAATCAAATTATAGCTTTAATGAAAATTGTTAATATAAGAATATACAGTTCGGGCCATAACGATCTTGACACCTTCCATACGCGTTTTAATGGTTCCGTATAGTCTACATATTTCGATTTAATTTTTGTGTTATAAATTTATGAAGCTGAAAAACCCACATTTTTTTTATATATAAAAAAATGTGTTTTTTTCAGAAATACTCAAGTTAAATGTATAATGTATAACAAATAATACAATTAAATATATTTAAAATATTTAATTAATATTTAGTAACATTTCCTTTGTTTTTTATTACTTCTCTAATTCTTTTTGGCATACTTAAATATAAATTACTTATTGTATCTAAATTAATTTCATTCCAAATATTATAAATATTATTTTTTAAATCAGATATGTTGGTTCTTTTTGTTTTTTGTACACGTTTATTCATTATTGACCAAAGATTTTCGATCGAGCTTAAATCTGGACTGTTTCCGGGCCACTCTAATGACGAAATTCCAAGGTGGTTTTTGAATTCATTGATCTATAAATAAAATTAAATATCAAGAATTATTTTTAAAATGTAATAAATAAAAAATAAATTAATATTTCTTACTATTCGCGCCCGATGACATGGTGCTGAATCGTTTTGATAAATGGGTTCGGATATATGCTGCGTTAATTCTTCTATTGTTTCTAAAACATGATTCTGAATGATCGATTTGTATTTTTTCGCATCAACTGAGACATCGATAAATATCAGAGGATCCAATCCGTGGGCTGTCATACAACCCCACACCATTACTGACGGTGAAAACTTGGTCGATCGAACGATACACTGGCCGAAATCTTTCTCCCGTCTTTCGGCGCACACGCCGAGATCCATCGTTCCCCAGCAGATTGAACTTGGATTCATCCGAGAAGATGACTCTTTTCCAATCCTCTTGAGTCCATTCTTGGTGGCTTTTGGCTCACTGCAGTCTGGCTCTCTTCATTTTCATCGTCAGAAAAGGTTTTTTTGCAGCGCGTCGCGAAGCATAACCTTCTGCTACCATTCTTCTGTTTATTGTTCTTGTTGATATTTGTATTCTGCTGGTAGAAGAAAGTTTGCTTCGAATTTCTGGTGCTGATTTAAATCGATCTGATTTCATTATTTTTATAATTTGTCGATCTTCCCGAGCGCTTGTCGACCGGGGGCGACCCTTTGTATTTCTCGACTCTATTGAGCCTGTTTCGCGAAAATTTTTCAAAAAAAGTGAAACGGCTTGAAAAGAATATCCGACTCTTCGGGAAATTTCCCTAAGAGATTTATTTTCTTCTCTTAGAGTTATTATATTCGTCTTAATTTCGACGGATGGTCATCCGCTTTTTACCCACCATAGCAAAGTAATCGTTTACACTTCGGTAGCAAAACAAGCACTAACTAGATTATTGAAGGGGAACAATTGAACACACGCATCGAGGAGACTATAAAATAGCTTTCAATACAATGGTACAGAGGCAAATCTGCACACGCATTGCTCCATAAAACCGGTTTGGATGCAGCGTCGCAGGTGTCAAGATCGTTATGGCGCGAACTGTAAGTTGATTTTTTTCATTTGCATAAATCAAATGTGTTGAAATGATCAAAATAATGAACCTGTAGTTAAAGGAGCCAATTTGAAAGCAGAAAATTCATCATTGCAAGCATCTTCATAATCTTGAGCAGTCTCTTTATTAATTGCATCAGCATCTAAATCTAGGAGCTCCTCTTTAATTTTTTTCATCATCATTCTAGAATATAAAAAAATATGAACATTTTGTATCTGCGGAAATGTAGATGTAAAATACATTCAAGAAGAACTTACAAATCTTTTTCTCGTCGTATTTCATGATCTGACTTGAAACTCTCCGCAATTTCAAGTTCTTCTAAGTATTTTTTGTACTTGACTTGCATAGGATCCAAAGGAGGTGATACGATTGGAAGTCTTTCGACACAAATAGAAGCGTAAATTTCCCATTTTTCTATGTTTGAACTAGAATATCCTGCAAGTTTAAAAACCTATTTAATTCACTCCCTATAACGTTTCTATTGCATAGGCACATTTACAACTAAGAATTGTAACCGTATAGGTCAATTGGTTAATAATATATTTACAGGTTATGAATTAGTGATTAGTGAAGTACATATTTCACAAAAATCATTGGACTTAAAGAAATAAACTATATTTTACTTGATAATTGATGAAATATTTTAGAAGAATGACTTCCTATACTCGCTATACTAAGAGTAAAACGATTTAACATGTTTCAATTTTAGATTTTGACGTTTGTCTTGAACTGTGTGTTTTTTTTAAATCAACGTGATCCAAACAGTAATAGCAATGTCATTAATCGAATGAATAATATTAAAATTTTGTGATTTAAAAATAAATGATCATTCAATTAATTAATAGTAAATTATAATTTGATTAATAATTTGATAATATAAAATGAAATTAGAAGAGTTTAAAAATAAATTGTTTTGGTCGAGAAAGTTCGTGTTACGTGCAAGTGTATCGAGTCGCTTGTCATCGTTTGGTCAGCGGTGTTCCTGCACTCCAAGTGTAACTGTCAAGATCCTTTATTGTGTGAAATTTCGCTTTGAAAACAATTAAGAAAATGTCTTCAAACGAGGAAACCATCAGCTGTAATCTTTTGGCTCAGTTGAAACAAGAGTTTGCCAAAGAAAACGCCAATTTGACCCAATGCGAGGATTTAGTCAATCAGCTTAAGGTTACTTTCTTCATTTTTTACTAATTTCTTCCATTTTACTTTACACCATTTGAAATTTTGATAAAAATATTAGGTTTTCAACAATATTAACATAAATTCAATATTCAATTTCATATATTTATATTTATATTATGATTGTTATCACATTACATTACAAAAATGTGATGATTTAATGCTTGAAAGTTCAAAATATGCAATAACCTAATGAAACTCAATGAAAAACTTAAATAAATCTTACAAAATGTGGAAGGAAAAAAATCTTAACATAATTTCATTTTAGTTCTAGGTTCAAATAAGTTTTTGGCAATATTCATATGTATTTTAATATAAATTTGTATAATACTAACTGCTCATATTAATGTTTTTCATTTGTATAAAATGTACAATGTAAAAATTCAATATTTTTACAATGATTATGTTGTTCATGTTTGTTATATGCAATGTTCATACTGTTTGTTTTTTTTTCAGGTTCGGATTGCTGATAAATTATTGCCCATAGCTGGAAATGTAGTGAATCAGAAAGATTTGATTCTCGCTCGGGATGTTCTCGAAATCGGCACCCGGTTAGCAGTCAGAGCTGAAGATATTGCTGCTTTCGAACGCAACATGGCTCAGCTTAAATGTTATTACTATGATTACAAGTGAGATTTGTTATAATCGCTTAGCAATAATTCAGTACAAACCAATACTGATTTTTAAAATTTATTTTAGCAATCAGCTTCCAGAATCGCCTTATAAGTATGAACTTTTAGGCCTGAATCTCTTGTTTTTGCTTTCTCTTAATCGAGTTGCTGAATTTCATACTGAATTAGAGCTTTTAAAAGTTGAAAAAATTCAAAGCGATGTTTACATTCGACATTCTGTAGAGCTGGAACAATTTTTGATGGAAGGAAGTTATAATAAAATTTATTTAGCTAAGGTGTGTTCCACAAGTATAATATTATTAAATAGTGATGATTTCGAAAGATAATTTGATTTTTTTATTTTACAGAAAAATGTTCCTGCTAAAAGCTATCATTTCTTTATGGACATTCTTTTGAATACCTTGAAAAATGAAATCACCGCTTGTTTAGAGAAAGCTTATGGAAATGTCTCAACTATGAAAGCTGCAAAACGATTAAATGTTACTTCTGAACTTTCTACATGTTATTATGATGCAGAGGTAATTAAAATTTATTCATGTCATGTTTTAATTAACATTTTTGTCATATGATGAATATTTTTTCATGTTTCTTTAATTTTAAGAAAAATATGGAAACCGACAAGACAATAAGCAAAGCTGCCGCTGAATCTACTAAAAGCAAATCATTTTTCCCAGCAATGGAACTTGCAGAGCAAACAGTATTTTATGCCACTGAATTAGAAATGGTCGTTTAGAAAAAATAAAGTATAATTATAAGTAATTTTCTTTGATCGCTAAAATTTTTGTATTTTGAAAATGAAGTGAATAAATAGTCTAAATCGAAAATATGTTTTTATTTTTTTGTAATGTATTAATTTCTACTTGCGCATATTTTTTCAAATTGATGTGCAAGTCATTTTTGTTTCAAAGAACCCTTTAAAAAATTATCCACTTAATCTGTGTTATTATTTCTGCTAAAGCTATATTATGTTTGTAATGAAGATGAATTGTGTTCTCTTGGCATTTTGAAGCTATGGTTTAATTGGAGAAAATTTCTGGAGAAAGTGCATTGGGGATCAGAGGGCTTAAGTGCTTTTAATGGCACAATTGTATTCATGAAAATAAATGGTAGAAACATTCATAATAATTACAATAATCTTACACTTGCATAATTATAACATTAATTTCACCCAATTTAAGCTAGTCATTTGGTTTTAGATCAATACTCCCAAGTAGGTTTATGAAATTTGTCGCTTATGATAAGAAATCAGCCTATTGAAAATATCGACGCACGCCTGGCTAAAGTAAAGTTTAAACGAGTGTTTAAATAATCAAATTTAATTTCTTATTGATTTATACATGCGCTTACTTAATGTCGTCTACATTATAGAAGTGTAAAGAAAATTGTAACCGAAAAGTCACATTTAAGTCACAGATGAAAAAACTAGCGCTATTATTATGTTATTCTACATTTACATAAAACTATACCATAATATATCAAAAGTAAGTTTGAAAATTCAAATAAACCGTCTAATTTCGAGAAAGATTGACCCGGCATAGAACGAATATCCAGCATCTAATCCGGACCGATAAAAAAACGTATACGGTATCAACTCCGGCGCGAAAACCGGGAAAACTCCTCGAGATGAACGTTCGTTTTCCCGAAGCTTTTCCGCAACGGCGGCAAATATAAAAGATCCAATTTGGGACGGATTTTTTCGCGATCTTCGGCCCCCGGGCGCTACGCCCCTAAGCCTGCGCCCCCCGCCCGAGATTTGCATGTCTGGGATCCTTCGGTGATTCCGGGTAATCTCTGTCGTCTCTCACGATGACTTTTATACTTTGTGTGTGTGTAGAAGGACATCCGATTTTTGATGAAAGTGAGTTTCCATTTAAAAGGGATCTAGAAGGATTTTTCGGATAGTTCACTGGTTGATTTAAAATTGCGTTTTATACGAGAAAGGAATTTATTTTTTTAGAAAGATATACTGATTAAATTAATTAGAACACTTGATGTTTTTCCGATCTACCCTCAAATTTTCCACAAATGTTGCAATATACAGAAATACATCAAATAAGTAATCGTAGTGATACACGGTGTACGATTTTGCTTTTCGGTGAACATTTTTCATTCAATTTAATTAATAGAATGTTGGATATTTTGTATTTTTTCGTGTGTCGAGAATGTTTCGAAAAAAAAGCCAGTCAACTTTGATATTATATTGAAAATGCTTTACGATGTCAATACATATAATAAATAAAGAGATTTGTTTTAATTGAAATATGTTTTGATTATACTATTATGGAGTAATAAAATCAGTCTGTTATGCATTTTAATGCAGTCAAGGATGTTGTCTTTTGTTCATTACGTGAAGCTATCTTCGGGGCTGTATTGATACACCATTTTTTAATATTACGAATCGTCTCTGGTATTTAATATTTCTCCCGTTTGCCTCTTGGTAAATATTATATAAGTCAAAGCAACTTTCCGCGAAGGAAAAATCCAACTTCCGTTAGAGTAGTTGCATTGTGTGTAACTTGCAATACTGCAACGTATGACGTTCATATGAACATATTGTGATATTCAATACATATCGCATCATTCACAACATGAAATCAATTCGTAGAATTTTATATTACGTTTTTTTCCAAATATTCAATTTCTTTCATAAATCGAAACAGTCTCGAGCGGAACCAAAGTATCTACCTATACAGAAAAATTACGTCACGTACTTTCTTCTTTGTCGGACAGGAAAAGCGTCTCCGAAATCTCCGGTTAATTAAGAGACGCCTTCGGGGCTTCTGAGGCTTTGGCGGTCCTTTATCATCGCGATCTCGTCGTCATCAACGATCGTTGAATCCTTTGGTTTCGCCGTCAGCCTGGCTTACCTTGTCACCCACCCACAATTTCCCGGCTTGTCAAATTACGTTGTTTCATATAAATTCGTCGAATGAATCATAACTAGAAATGGATTGTAGGTAGATAGTTTCTAGCTTGGAATATTTGACTTTTCTGCTCTAGATTCGAGCATTAGAGTGAGATAGGTTACGGTTTTCAGTAAGACAAAAGAAAAGCGTTCTCAGGTATGATACGTCTTTGGTTAAACTAGTCTATAGTGGAGTGGATTCCTCATTCTTTTTTAACTAGCGATCAACCAATGAATATATCAACGCAGTTTTAGAGCATTTAATGGACCCACAGACACATAGACAGACACACAGAATAGCGCTATTATATTGTTAGATAACATTAATAGTAGGATATGCACTGGATGAATTCGACTCATCTGATGAAAAAAAATTCTATGCATCACATATTTATTTTTTTAATGACAATTGTGTGCATCATTTTTTTGAATATTTAGTCAATTTTATTAGAAAATTCAGATATTAACCAGATTATTTTTCTTTTGATGCTTGCATTAAATTCCAGATCTTGTGGTTGCTTCCTCACTTAGATGATTTTATTTGAAGCATTCTACGTCTTTCTGAGTCATACGTGCCCAAGATTGAGTCGTCGAAATTTGTAATTGAAAATAAGCAATTCAATAAAGAAAAACCTAGCAATATTGAAATGTTGTTGAAGCGGAAGGGGTATAACAAATACCACGTGGCCAGGACATTGCGGCTTCGTTTAACAACGGGCAGAAGTCACCGCACCCTTTGACGAAGGGCTTCCATGGAAAATCGAAAGGTTAAAGCGAACGTTCGAGTTTTTCATTCACGTCACAAATCATTTCGCTACTTCGCCATTTTCGCCCCTTTCCGAGGGCGATTTTCCACAAATTAGACCCTTTTCTCGGCTAAGACCGCTTTTAGGGAGAGAAGACTTCCCCTCGATTGTTGTGCCGCTTGAGTGCTAAAAAATCGACGCATAAATCAAAACGGTTTACGTAAGTGAGTTTTCTTTTTTTTTTCCATAGTAAATTTTGTGTATTGTGTATGCGTAATGAGAATGCATTGTGGGATAAGTGCGGTTGTATAGTTTTAATTGCGTCTGTGTTTTATGATGCGCTGTTAAAACGGTACACGATGATTATTCCAGTTTCAGTTTAATGTGCGTTATTTCATAATGCGTTCGAGAGAATTTATTTTTAATTTATTTCAATTTAATTTATATTTTAATGATTTGTTAAAGAAAACTTCTAAATAATCATGAAAAAAATCAAATATTTATCGAAAATTATGGTTTTTTTCTCAGTTGGAATCTGTAATCTTTTTATGAAAATTTTAATTCTGTTGTATAGTATATCCAATAAAAAAATCTAAAAACAAAATATTTGTTGAAACATGTTATATTAATTCGTAAGAGCAGGTTATGTTTAACACGTTTGCTTTAACTTACTACGTAAAAGCAATATTTAACATTCGGAATTGTCGACTGTAAAATGTGAACTTCGAAATGTATTGATGTATAAACTTTTCCAGATGTACACACAAAAACTCTGAAAAATTACATCTAGATCAGATAAGTGGTATAGTAACATATAAAGAATACACAAACATATATTCATTTTAATTTATATAGAAAATTATTAACAAATTCTCAAGACTAGAAGCATTATCGATTCGCATCGAGAAAAAGTAGTTTTCACAAAGTTAGCGAAGCACGTTTGTATTAAACATGTCACGTACGCACGGGCGCGCCTCGGATCCGCGCGCCTGATTCGATTCCGACTTAATTCGAAGACAAATTCCCAAATTTAAACGCAAAACGAAAACGAAAAAGTCCTCCAAGCACGCTCACACATTCGCAGAATCGCGAAAAGCCTCGAAAGTCCGGAAAAACCGCACAAGAGTCCGGAAAAGCGTTCGCGTCACGTACTCGTGGAGCGCAGATGTCTCACGCGTCCGAAGCGATTTAAAGGTAATTAAAGGGGGCTTCGTCGGCTCGATTCAAAGGTTACCCCCTGATGTTACCCCCCGATGTTACCCCCAATGTTACCCCCGATGTTACCCCCAATGTTACCCCCGATGTTGCTCGGGGTGCGTGATCGCCATGAACAATGTCCCTCCCCAGAAGACGTCTGAGCCCTTGACGTTTAAAATCCCGAAATTAAAACGGCTCAAAATACGCCCGCAAGCCTTTTCCCTTAAAGGGACATGTTTCGTCGCTCGTCTTTTACGTACGGTTGTTCGATTTCGAAG
This sequence comes from Cheumatopsyche charites, assembly GCA_024721215.1. Classification (NCBI taxonomy): domain Eukaryota; kingdom Metazoa; phylum Arthropoda; class Insecta; order Trichoptera; family Hydropsychidae; genus Cheumatopsyche; species Cheumatopsyche charites. Next base: position 13,768,994 of record CM045581.1, on the reverse strand, counting down.
GGAAAGTTTGAGAAAAATCTGAATTTTATGTTATATTAGCTTCTGTGTTCTGGACGTGCTTGAAACTCCAGGAATTTCGAGCTATTGTAAATTATTTATTATATAATAAACACTGTTGATTGTAAAATTTGAAATATAATGATGCAAAAACCTTTCTAGATGATTATACAAAAGTCCTGAAAAGTTTCATTATGATCTAATAAGCAGAAAGTATGTGATACACATACCAACATCATATTTTTCATTTTAAAATATACGAGTCGGTAAATCAATAAAATTTGTTTGATTTTAAATATAAAACACATTAGATATCCATTTTATATTGTACAATTGATTTAAAAAATATTTCGAAATTGTACTGTGATCGTGATAAAAATGAACAATCACTTCAGGTATAGATACATAGATATATCCTGGATTCCCGATATCAAATCACAATTACACACATACAAAGGTATTATTTTATCGCATTTAATATACAAAAAGTATATAAGACTCATTTCGATATATAAAAAAACAAAAACATCCATTAGATCAAAAGAAAATTCAGACATTTATGACAGGCGTAGATAACGTATTCCTCAGATGCACGTATGTGAGTCAAATCGCGCTGCTTTCACGTCTTAACTTCTCCACGGGAATAAAATAAAATAGAGTGGGCCCCAAAAAAAAGTAGAGAGTGGAAAAAAGGGAAAACTTAGCCATCAATCCGTTTTCGTAGTGCGCCCGCGGTAAGTGTGTTACAAAACTCCGCAGAGTATTGCTTTCGACGGATCCGGCAGTAATGGAAACGTGTATTCGCACATAAATATTTAAAAAGCCCGCCTTTGGGATCGAGAACGCCTTGAGGGCGGAATGCAAAGGGTTGAACCTTTGACGGGGTGCGCGCGCGCTTTTTGAATCATTACGGCCCTAATTGCGAAACTTCACTTACCTTTGTATATTTCGACTCAAAATATATCTGCGTATATTATCTATATTATAAATACGCTAACGATGCTCGAAATTTTCAGACGTGCCTCGAACCCGGGAGTGCAGTTTATTGGCCCACCACCTTACGCTCCGAGCTACGCGTCGTAATTACGAAACTGCACCGTTTAACGTATATAAGGCGTAAAATCCAAATGTGGGATATTTTTTTATTTCGCACATAGATGGCAATAAAAAATATTATCGAATAAAACACATCCGTGGCAATACGAAGTTTGATTGATTTCGAACTATTTTGATACACATCCGTGGCACTACTAGTATGAATAAATAAATAAGCCAATCGATAGTGCAGTGATGTTAGACGTTTGTGCATGCCGTGTCGATTCAGCGTACTTGGGATGCGTGAGTTTGAGTCCTATCTTGGCGAGAGTCAAGTGCGGTTTTTCTTGATTGATAAAATTGATATGGAGATGAGGTCGTTTCTTTCGAATTTTAGGATTCATTTCATTCGAAAAAAGTGTTAATTTAACGTTTTATGAAACAGCTCCACAAATGATCATCATTTACACCTTTATAGAATAATAGAGTTGAAATACCGGCCCTAAATAACATAAATTAACACATCAGCGATTGTTGGTATTGAACGTGCATCTTACAAAAGTATACGGTTAGTGATCACCGATGCAGCATATGGATCATGAGTGCTACAACTGTTCTTCGATAATAATCTCTTTTTATAAAATTTTGTATTAATATCTAGTTAAGATTAATTTTTCAGTTGGAAAAGAGCAACCGATACAAATCCTTGTTAACGGCAACTCCGGTGCATTGTGTGTCTTTTATATATTGTTTCAGGACGGCCTCCATTATTTCGAATGTGTATTTAGCCTTCGAGGGGTGGGTTCAGTGGGATGAGAGGACGTAGGGTAACAATGGTCCACAGTTATGGTTATCCAACTATAATAATAACTTGCTAGAAATTTATACGGCGTGTAAGTCCTTGCGGTGCACAAAGCGTCTTCCGAGTTGGAGACTGAACTGCCTCAAGCGATATCGTTGTATTATTGTAATATACAATAATACATTATTAATATACGATATATTATATCAAAATTTCAGTTCATGAGTTCATATAGAAGACTGCTCTTTGTAAAATGCCTCGACTGAACGAGTAATTGTGCAATTTCATTCGATTAATAGTTAATCTTATACGTTTACTTGAACTGTCTGCTTATGACAATCTTGCTTGGAATTTGCATAAAATTATGAAAAACGTAGTAAGATGTGATTAATAGTGTGTAAGTTTTGATTATTTATTAATTATTAATAATCGGTTTTTTAACAGACTAGCTGCTGTGACCCAGCGTTGTTCGGAAATCTATAGAATTTAGGCTGAATGTAAACTATTTTATAATTATTTTTTACAATTTGATAAAATCAATATCCACAATTTTCAAGTACGATTTAAACATTTTTAACTGAGGAGATAATAAAAGCGTTAAATGAAAAGTTTAGACGCGCAGGGTAGCCACAACAACGACAACAAACGGTGCGAGTTTCAAATCCGAGATAAGAGCGCTCGTAAAATGGCCGTGGAAACGTCTCTTATGTCCTCGTCCTTTTGTACGACTGATAATGTCCTCGGGGCACGAAAGCCCCTGCCCTAATAGATATAATAATTAAGACCTCGGACCCAAAAATCCAGGGCTGCATTCAGATTTATTCGACGACGTTTAAACGAGCTTATCTTTCGCGCGCTTTTTGAATATTATACGCTTTACGCGAGCGTTATTGTGCACGGTTAAAGTTTTATGTTTTCGTTGATGTATATTTTCGGTGGATTCTGTACGAAATGTTTTGATGCTGGTAATCTGGAAAATTGTTTATCGTACGTATATGTAATGTTGAAATTTGAGTTTGTGATTGTTGATACTTCACTGTGCTTTTCTATGTGTCAGAATATGTATTTTCAAACGAAAAAGAGAATTTGAATATTGAGAGGAAATTGATTATACAAACATACGTAACAATTATTCTCACTAACTTCGATTAGGATCCGGACTAAACGATTAAACAAATTAATTGAATTTCGCATAATTGAATACAAATATTTGTTCAGTAATAGTTCAACTCGTGCCTAATCTGTTAATAGAGATTTATTAGGGTAATTTCATACAATTATTTTTAATTCAAATGCCGTTTATTTTTTCAATCGAACCGTGCGAATATAGATTGTTTTAACGAGCGCTAAATCGTTAACAAGTCGTCGAGTACGCGCACCTCGCATTATTCACTTTAACGTAAGAGGCCGCATTTTACAGCCACACGTTCTAAAGCGTAGATTTTCAAACTTTAGAAAAGTCAAACACTACTGTATAAAAGTCATAAATATATAATAATCTTCGACAAAATCGAAAACTGTCAAGTATGAAAGAAAATACTAGAAAATGTACTCGGAAGTGTGTAAAGTTTTTCCGATTGAAAATTTTATTACAGATAAATTGAATTATTGAAAATGAATTGAGGATTAAAAAATATGAAATTTAGTGCGGTTTGAGGATCGTTCGAATGAAATATATGCACTTTGTGTGGAGTTGAAATGCGCAATATACAGAATCTATACAATGCGAACGGTATAAGCCGTGAGAGGGAGTCTCTGTGGGGGTGAGCTGAAATTACTTTCGCCCCGGGCCGCTAAATAAAGAAAAATGTTGATAATTTTATTTGGGTTGTTGTTGTACTTAAAACTTCGGTAATCCCTTTTTTATTTGCTCCCGGACATTGATAGATGGCGGAGATTTAAAATAAGTGACGTCGCCTCGCCGCGCCATTTTGTTTCCGCTTCCGTTTGCTTATTACTCTCCCGTCGGCCATTTCTCTCCTTAACACGCGCACAACTCCTTGTTAATTTTTTTCCATTTTTATTTTCATTAGGCTGCTGCGAATTGTTCGCTTATTATTCATTGTGCGGATAAAAAACGCGAACGTGTGAAAAGTTTAAGCTATGATATTTCAACGAAACGATTCATGATCAGGTGCAAATTTCGTTATATAAAATTGGATTGGCTGTATTAGTTTTCTTCGTCGAATGAAAAGCTGAATGTTTTCAGCTTTAATAGAGTATTTCATCGTTTTCAAATCCTGGTACTTCTAATATGCGTACAGTATGACATTTGCGTCAAAGGAGTGTCGTCGTCTCGTGGAGACAAAGCCTTCATCAATTATTTATCGTTCATCTCGTCGCTAGTTACACGGCGAATTTGCCGTGAACAAACACTGCAAAAGTACGACTGACTATGAAATATTAATCACGTCAGATTTAAATCAGTCTCCATTTTGTATATTTCTATAATAAGTATTTCATTAGATTTAAAATGCATTCATAACACAAACTCTTGTATTAGTTTATTGAATAATTAGAGATAATTGACTCAGATTGGAATGCTTTAGTTTGTGTTGGAATATACAATTAGTATGTGCATGCTAAGGAGTGTGGCTCAAAGTAGCACCGACAAAGGAGCACCAATTTAGAGGCGAAATTCTCCTTGTGTATATGTTACAAAGACGTTTTTCAAATTAAATAATAAGAATTATAATATTGAGTGAAAATATATGACGACCGAAAAGGTCCAGGTGTATAAGTGATATTTTAACCGAAATTGAGTTATGCACAGGAATCGCTTTCATGCACGCTCATTTATTTGATGGCAAAAGGATATAAACGAATTCGGAACGAGTGCCTCAATACATCATCAGATCACTCGACCTCCTCCTAATACATGTAGGTAAATGGTCAATTTTGAAGACGCTTTTCTCGAAATCATCGCAAAGTCACTTGTACTCCATGGCCTTTTCAATCGTCATATGAAAGCTTTCGTCGCACATTTGACCCTGCGCCGTTTATGTTAATACATGTGTGTCCGCACTAAGGAGCGTGGTTCAAAAGAGCGTGCCGACAAAAGAGCGCAAATATAGTAACACGATTTTCTTTGAATTTATGCAATAATGATATATTTTAAATCAAATACAACAATAATGAGTGAGAAAATTTGTTTCAAATTTGACCTTAGTTACAATATCAATACCGAACCCTCGATTAATGCAAAATTGAAATAAAAAAAAAGAAAATTTAGCACAAAAACGAATAAAACGAACCAGCAGAGTCTACCATAATTTGCATTGAGCCTTATCCGATCCGGGGTGCGGTTTTAATCTCGTCGGTTAATCCGCGGCGCGTCTGCGGCCGATGATGACTCCTAAGTCGGCTAATGCGATATTCGGAAACTGGGGAAAAAAGCCCAGCTGGGCCCTTTACGACGCCCCCCAGCTTTAATTACGGCCCTGAGGTTCGTTCCAATCCGCAGTCCCGCCATCGGCTAATGGATAAAGAGTGGCGAAGGGATTCCAAAAGAGTGCGGTTAACGTCCGCGACTCGCTAATCCCTTTAAATTCACCCCCCTTTTCGTAGGGCGGTTTTGGATTTTGGTTGTGTCGCTGGAAAGTTTGGTTTTGGTGTCGTTTGGTTATTTATTTAATACTAGCAGTAGGCGCATGTGTATCAAAATTATTCAGAATTAATCAAATTTCGTATTGCCACGGATGTGTTTATTTCCATCTATGTGTGAAATAAATAAATAAAAAAATATCCTATATATACGTTAAAAGTTGCAATTTCGTTATTACGACACGTAGCTCGGAGCTAAGGCGACGGACTAATAAACTGAACGCCTGGGTTTCGAGGCACGGCTGTGGCTGAAAATTTCGAGCATCGTTAGCGTATTCATAATATAAATATAATATAAATAATAAAAGTGCTGATTTGTTTATGCTTGAAATGTAATATAATCAACAATAGTGTTATGAAGATAGCATAAACTAGGCGCAGAAAAAATATTTTTATGATTTGGTTCTAACTAAGCGTGCGTTGATATTTCTAACGGGTTGATTACTCATATATTATGTTCGTACTGAATTATTCTTTTACTGGAGATTGTGTATTTTAAGCGGTTGTGAACTTTTGTGTAGTATTAAAGAAAAAAAAAATCAAACTAAACGGTAAATATCACATGCAAAATGTTAAATTACGTATTTTAAGTCAAATGTTTGCAATGACTTGGTAGCGGAAAGCCACTCTATTAAATGTTGAGCGTTTGAGGCTCCATCGATCGGAAAATCGGATATGTAACGATGCAATGTTTTTTCTAAATACGCACATAATAACTCTGAAAAGTTTCACTGTGATAGTACAAGTGATAGGAGCTTATGAAGAACTCACACATTACATAAATTGATTTTTATTGGGTGTTATTTTTTACTTACAAAAATGACGATGACAGACGAAATGTGATAAAAAAGCACGTACCACTTTACTCTTGTCAAGTAAGTATTAATTTTTCCGAATTGCGTCATCTATTCTGCTGCACCTTATACAATTCCAAATTATTTCCAAGCCGAGCGGCTATCCATGAAAATAAATCGAGCGCCATTTTAAATCAAGCCGAAAGCAATACTTCCCACACCTAAAATTGCGCAAGAAACGTCGCATCGCAGATTAAAACTGATGACTCGGTCTTTGGAGCGAGATTATGAAAAATCACCGGCAAGTGAAAAGTTGCCATTTCGACCGAACGAAGCCTCCGGTCCCTTATCTTTTTCTCATCGCGTAATCCCTTATAAGGGCGGTTCGGCTTTAAAACAATTTATTGGGACGTCGAGGCGATGTGACGCCTTTCAAATTGCCCATCATTTTTGATGGAGGAGTTCCACCAGCTCGGACGATGTCATTTTTCATATATACGTTTATATGTATATTCAGAGTATTATGTTTGGATTCGTCTGGGCGAGTAAGCGATTTTTTTCTCAGCGAATGTGAGACTATTCATATCTGAATTGAGAGTTGTATAAAATGTTTTAAGAAAGTTATTGAGAAATATTCACTATTGATTTCAATTCTGGACACTTTTCTTTACGAATTAGAGAAATGTTGCGTTTTCTTTTGGTACTAAATGAGTTCATAGTTTCTTTTATTTTTAATGATCAAATACAGTTTTAAATATTGTATTTAGTACCAATGTTTGAAATGATTTTCATGGAAAAATCGATTAAAGGAAAACATTACTCAGAAGAGATTATTATGCAACGTTTGTTATGCAAAAATAACCTTTTATTATAAACTTTGCGTCCAAAAATTGAAATAATGTATGAAAATAAGAGTTGTAGAATCAATAATTAATTTTATAATTACATCCCGATACACCCTCTCCTTTACGACATCTCCTCGAAACTCTTCTGAGTAATGTTTTCATTTAATCGAATTTTTCAATGAAAATCATTTCAAATTTGGATCTCAAATACAATATTAAGAACTATACTTGATCAATCTTTAAATTATAAAAGAAACTAAGAATCTATTTTGTGAAAAATTCGCGAAAAATGCCACGTTTATTATCAAGTGTCCAGAATTCTTTACAATAATGTACACATACCTACGCCTAAAATAGACAAGACGCAGAGAAAGCGTCTTAATCGAGAGCAATTATGAAGATTACATGCGTTGCAACATCAAGTATAATCTGAGGATTTCGATATGTATTATATGTACCAGAGACACTAAACCGATTGATGCATTACTCGATGAATGCGTTTCCATGTATATGCACAGCGCACTTAATCCGATTGATATATTGGCGGCCTCTCGAACTGGCGATGCTCATTTGTAACAAATTCTCCATTGATACGGTTTCAAAAGCGAATGTAACCTATTGTTAATCGAATTGCATTGGATATTGAAGATAGATTAATTCCGTGTAGGGAAAGTCATAGAATAGTCATACATACTGCTGGCTCAACATGTCTGCCGTATCTATAGAAAATTGGATGGTAGAATAGGCGATATGATTGTTTTTATCGGGAAATAGAATTCATTTCAATAATTTTTGATCGAAATTTAAATATGAGTACATAAATATATATAAAGTGAACAATTTCAGATGTTTTTGGAAAAAAATAAGAAAAGAGCATAGTCGAGAATGATTTAAGAAACGCGGTATAGAAAATCGGAATAAGAAGACTTCACAGCTTGCGCATCAGAATCAGACATTCGACGGTCGCAAATTATTCGAATTTTCTTGAAATTTCCAACTCTGAAACCGTCCATTTCAGCAAATCGCACATCGGCAAGGCTTCGACGCTATCTTCTCATCGCATTGAAACGTCTGATCTCCGACCTCGAGGTTTTCAGCTCTTTTTCTTTTCAGCGGCCAACGCTTTCGAGGACTCGAAAGTCAAAAAGGGCACCGTAAAGAAGAATTTGTTTGAATATCAGCGAAACAATCGAATTTATTCTTTTCCGAAATGCAATATTTCAGATTGAAAATTTTAAATTTTGATTTGTCTTGCGTGTGTACATTTCGATCTGACGGTAGATTGTATCGAATAAGATTTGTGAAACTTATTCACTTGTACGTATTTCGAATATTGAAAAGGTTTTTGTTATTATAAAACTTGAGTTTATAAACTTAAAAGCTTGTAAATAAAATATCGAATTGATTACTTTATTGAGATGTTAATTTGATTGAATTTTATTTATATTTACTTGCTATATCAATAATATAAGTATGTATAAACAAGAATAAAAATATAATATTCGATGACTACCTATAAATATTCGAAAAATGACTGAATTACTTGATGGATGAAAATCTCAACATCAACATTTATACAAAAGTTGAATGGAGAATCGAATTGGAGTATTTTAACAATATTTATGAAGCCGTTGAACAAACTCGAAATCGAAATGGATTCGTATCTTGTGGAACGCATTGGCCCAGAGGTCGTATAAACATCGATCCGGCCCTGTGTAATTATGTACTACTTAAATGGAATTTGAATTTTCGTCTAATATTATCCGTGTTTATTCAGCGAAATTCCCTTTCTCGTTTTCGATTTCGATATTCGGAAGCGTATATCGCGCGAGCGGCTTATTGATACAGATTACTGTGATGTGGTTCAGCGAAGATATCCTGTCAAAATATTTGTGCTGTATAAAATGTCAATGTATTTTATAATACCTACGTATTTTATTCGCCGTGGATTTAGAAGGATGTGTGGAATATAAGGGAGAATTCTTCGAGTCAAAGAGTCCGTTGGTATAAAGGCTCAAAAATAAATTGGAGTACAAGAAGTAGCTGGGACTGAATGACAACTCGTGCTCCCAATGACAAAAAGCTAATAAACCAGATGTCGACAATCGTTTTAAATGAAAAATATTTGAAAAGAATCATTTGCAGTACAGGAAATCTACTATAATATAGGATTTGATAACTTGTAATAGAAAAAAGAAACCTGTTAAAATTTTTGACTAAGATTTTTTTCGTTAAATGCTTAAAATGAATTCAAATATTTTTCCACCAAAATTTAATGTCATGTATTAATGTATTAATTATTGAAAAAAAAATGTTAATTTTTATTAATATGCGAATAATTAAAATATTTTATTTTATAAATATAAATTATAAGTTCGTCTTATGTGAAGGATAAATGTATAATACATGATAAATACTGGGAATTGTTCGAATTTTCATCACGTATAATCGTTTGCGTGGTTGTTTTTCTATACACATTTCTCAGTAAGAGCTTTTTGTTAATTATCCTTTTTGATTAAGTAACAATGCTTCGAGATAATGATTGTGTATTTTGCGAACGATATAGCAAAAACATTTTGATTAAATTTCTTATGGAGAAAATGTTGGTATAAATCACGTATGGGACGAGAAACATAACGTTTGTACGCAAAATTTTCGATCGGCGATATTGAAAATAGATTGATTTAGCCCGAATGGAATTTCACGTTTCGTTGTGAAAAAAAATATTCGAGCAAGTAAGTGTGAGTTAAACAAAAGAAATTTCGTACAACATGTGAATTTTTTTATTAAGCTCGTTTCTGCGAAAACAAAACTTTCACCGGAGAAAAAAATCTCTATCTTTGCGTGAAAAAAAATCTAGATTACACAAAGTAAAACTTTGTGTCAAAAACACGTTTAGATCAAAGGGAAAATATGCGCGAAACAAAAGAAACACGTTTCTTATTGCGTACACGAAAATGTACGACCCAGCATGAAATCTAGTTTCAAATGAAAAAATAATACAAAACTGAACGCGCAGTCCTTAGACAAAGCCTCAAAAACCCATAACATATACGTACGATAAATTTACACACAAAAATAAATAAATAAATTTATTTTCATATATAAAATACGTTTCTACGAAAAAATCACAGTTTAATCTCGAATGCGATAATTGACGAATTAAAAAAGGTTCTCAACACCATCGACACCACCACTTGTAACTCAGTCGCTTGGAACCGAACTAGAGTACGTCTTTATTTAATTGGGGGTGCCACCGTTTATATTTGGCTCCTGTTATACTTCTTGTTCAGCTTCCTTTCCACGGTCGCTTTATCTGAGCAAACATCATTAGCAAAACACAATAGCTTTATCGTTGGCCCATCTATGGCGTATCTTCTCCTTATTCCAGACCACGGTTTTGTTCGGCTAGCTCTTATTTGCACTTTAATAATACTTTTGCACTCTTCGACTTGGCTGTGGTGTGTACTCACGCGAGGTTTCAAGTAAAACAGAAGAATTGTGTCATTCCTCTCATATTTTTTTTTAAGTGTCTGCATACATTTTTGTGTTTGCACTCATATGTCATATGAGTATCAGCACAAAGCATAATCACTCATCATACAAAATATGATTGTATAACATAAGATGTATCCCTTGGCCTTTTCAGTCAACATATAAAATAGACATTTGTTTTATTTTTTATCTATTGTATCAATCTTATGGTCTTTAGTAGGGCCTAGTTATGTTGAATTCATTCTGTTCACTTAAGCTAAATATTTTCAGAACGCAAATCAACAAAACATTTCATAATCCTTCAGTAAATATGAAATCGTGAAATTAATAATTCTGGCAGTGAAAGCTCGATTGTGTGCTTACTATTCATCGAGTATTTTCTCTCGAAAAGTAAGAAAGCTGGTTGTTTTTTTGAATAAAGCAAAAGTTGAAAACCTTATTAGTGAGAACCGGGCTCGTTTCGTTTGCTATGAAGAACTAGCTGATTAGTTGAATAAATGTATGTTCAGTGCTGTTTCACTGCAATTGCGGGTCGTGACTAATTTACATCGAGAGGTACCTAAACTTAAGTAGAAATTTATTCGTTTCTGAATAAGTTTAGTGAATTGGCATCCGAAGTCTTTTGAGTATGAATAAGATATCTGTATTTATGTTCGTTCAAATTTATTGAGTGGTAAAAATTTTGCTTGTTTGAAATTATAAATTCAAAATTATAGATGTTGTTTTGATGTGAAGAAACAACAAGCTCACGAATATTTTGCGTACATATTTTTTTCATATAGGGAATATTAAATTTGATATCCTCGTAGACACAAGGCAAAAATCACGGATTGTTTTCGGGAAATTTATTTAGCATAAATAGAATTCAAGGAGAAAAGCCTCGAGGAGAAAAATTTAAAGCATGTTTATAAGAATGAGGCGTAGTTGTGTTTTGCAAGAAAATTTTATTTTTCGTGTATGCACGTTTGCGTAGGGGTGTACAAAAGAGTCAAAACAATTTCCTTTGAAATGCGGAGATGAAAATACGTGCACAAGTATTTCCTTGTTATTTTCTCAAGACTCTCCAGAAAAATTGTACGATATTCAAATGTTCATACGTGCGCTTTTGAATAAACGGTCGGACAACTTTTATGTGCGTGCACAATGAACGTTTATAAATATTCTAAGAAATGTTCCTTTGGTGTGTACTTTTTCTCAATGCTCGAATACGATTTCAACTACATTTTCGATTTAGGTGTAGAATAATATCAAATTTTATTCGGTGAATTTTTCATTCTGCTTCAAATAAACAAAGAAAAGTTTGTTCAGATCGGTTTTTTTTCCTGAAAATTGTATGTATATTTAAAGGTGAGTTTCTAATTTCGTCGTAGCGATTCGGTTCCGTTGCGAAATATCGCGGAAAAGGGAAAGTTAGTTTTTTCATTAATCCGTTTCCGGCGAAAGTATATAAATCTTCCATTTGAAATGGACCGTAAAAGGGATTTTCGTAAAAGGCATGATGGAAAATTATCTTCGGCCGACCCGGAGGGAAAATATCCAAAATATAAGAACGTACTTATTTATTATATACGTATAATAATATAAAGGTCGGGGAATAAGGAGATAAGCAAAGTGCACACAATATTTGATAGATGCTTTGCAGATTGTCGGACGATCTAAGGATTAGTTCAGATGAAATTCGATATACGTTTATACAGCATAAATATAATACGTTCGATATTTTCCGTATATTGATAGTACAAATTGATTTCTTACTAAGATTAAATATACTTGTATAAATAGATATATAAAATAGAAGTGAATTTTGGTGTGAAAATATACCAATTAAATTAAAATTGATTACATAATTATCATTTGAATTCATTAAATGTAATCAGTCTTAATATTTACAAATATTAGCAGCACTGGTACGTGATGAAAATGGCCGTCAAATTAGATATTATTAAGGAAGGATTATGAAAGGGTAGTAGTTTTATTATATTATTCTAGCCATACTTTAGCTAGAAACTATTAGAGTAAGAAAGGCGATAGATTCCAGTTAGACAAACGAAATAAATTCTACATAATAATCTTGGATATCGAGTACGAATATGAAACAATACATGCATATCATGGAAAAAATAAGAATGTGTCGTATCCATAATCAAAGATATGCTCACAATCACGTTACCTTAAATTAGAAATGTTCATTCTCCTTTTATTTCCACACAACAAAAGTCATTCCGAATCCGAATATCTGCAGTCACACGTCCATCAAAGAGCTTAATCCGAAAACATTTCGTGCACTTTTGAAGGGATCCACGAAAGGGTGTAGAGCCGGCATAATCCCATTAGCCATAGCGGGGGCTAATAGTCACAGCGGCGGCAACAATCTAATAAAACTCGGACCGGGGGTGGAAAAAGGGGGTTGGAAAAGCGAAGGTCCAAAACAGAGTCCATTTCGTGCCGTGTTTTTCGCTGTGGACCGGTGCAGCATGCATGTTAAATGGAAGAGAAGTACATGCTGATGTCGGTGGCCGAATAAAGTGTGGAAATTGTGTGTGAAAATCCGTCGGATCGAATTATGCAGCGGGAGTTGCGGTGCCTTTTTTTATGTCGGCGTGTGAAAAATCCCGATGCGTTCGTGAAATGAGTTCCGTTTTGGAATAAAATAGAGGAATCTATATTATAAATACGCTAACGATGCTCGAAATTTTCAACCACAGCCGTGCCTCGAACCAGGGCGTTCAATTTATTAGCCTGCGCCTTACACTCCGAACTACGCGTCGTAATTACGAAACTGCACCGCATAATGTATATAAGGCGTAAAATCTTTTTTTATTTCGCACATAGATGGCAATAAACACATCCCTGGCAATACGAAATTTGATTAATTCCGAACTATTTTGATACACATGCGCCTACTGCTAGTAAGACATAATATGCTTAAATTTTTCATACTGCCTGTTGAATATCTCAAAACGAAATAAGTCAGACTTACATCGTTTTCAATCGAATTATTAACAATGATTTCGACATTTAGCCATCGTGACCTCGCACTTTCATAATTATTATGTTAATTCGAGAATCGTTAATAAGATAGTTCGAAAAATACTTTTCACGTAAAAGTAAATATCATTTAAAAACTTTTTTTTATTTATTATCTTCTGAAACGGAACATAATTTGTGAACATGCTTCGAACATAGAACAGACTGTTGTATCTCGTGTATCACTTTTTGTATATTATTGCATGAATTTATACGTGAAATATTCATTATTGTTTTTTGAAATAGTGATGTTTATTATGTTCGTTATGTGAGATGGAAGGGGGTCATTAAAGACAATAGTAAAATATATATTTCAGACTCTGGAACGAGAAGGTAATAGTCGATTTTGCGACTGGACCCGAAATGACTTGCGCCATTAAATCGCAAAAATAAAAGTGGCCGAAGAATTAAGTTTCATTTGGAGCCTCGTAAAATTTTAACGTCCCACCCTCTCCTCGCTTATTTAATTTCGATCGCGAATTAAGTATTTCATTAAAAAGGAATTGTGACCATTTTTAATTAGCTCCTTATTTTGGGAAATTATCTTAAACATTTAGGAGATATTTCTTTCATTTTCATTTTGAATTATCAATTTTTAAAACAGGAAACCTTGGTGTGGTAAAAAGCGCGTGTTTTGGCCCCGAAGCGGAGTGATAGTTGGCCATGGCTGACCGCAAAAGCGATCCATACAGCTCGCTTTGCGACCATCTCCGTTTGCGGATATTAAAACGCTTATTGGGCGTTCTGCGCGTTTGCTGGTTCAAAACTTTGTTTATTTCGGGTTGTTTTGTGTTCGGTTTAAGGTATTGCGGGCTTTGTAAGAGGATTTCGTATTTTCGTTAGTGGTTTCGGTTGAAAGTTTTATTTGATGCATGTGTGGGTTTCGAAAACTCGTTTCATTAAAGGGTTTTAATCGGAAATGCTTTTGTTCAAAAAAATCCAAGATAAAAAAAAAATATTTATGTGTTTAGAAGAAAAAATATTTATGATTTGAGGTCACTGTGGTTATTTTGGAACATGTCTCTTTGAGCGAAAAGCGACACAGAGAGAGACTCGGAGATATCCGTATGCGAATTCAAAGGAAGCGATTGGTCTCAGCTGAAAGCTTTTTCATAACTGACGGAAAAATATTCAAATGGAAATAAATGTGAGAGGCATTCGAGTTAAAGTTCTATGCCATTACATTCTATTACATTAAAAGCGTGAATCCAGAAAAATCCGAGTCGCTTCACGCGACGTCGATTTTCGCGAAGCTTTTCCGATTCCATTACGTGTATACACGACACTATTACACATTATACAAATTGTATTGTGTTCTCACAATAGATGTTAAAACGAAACAGTTTTCTACTTTCAAATATTTATTTTTAAAATGAAAATTAAATTATTTTCATTTCGGTATGATGCAAATACTCTTCAGGAAAAAATGAGCTAGGACACTAACAGAACACGTGTTACTGTGAGAGTTTTCAATGTATGTCGTACTTTGGGAAGCGGTCGTTGTTTCAGCTGAAATGCCTTAATGGGATTAGCATTATGATGTTGACCGTTATAAGCTTTTTATACGCGTTAAATAACTACAGCGTTAAATTTAATGTACGTTCGTTGTAAGTGAATATTAAGCTGACCGGCAGTAAAAGTGTGTTGGGACCATTGAAAGGTCGAGCCCGGAAAACTGAATATTGAAATCGACGTTTTTCAGCTTATTTGTGATTAAAACCTTATAGCATTCATGATATGGAGGTATTATAATATCATTTGCATTTTAGTCGAAAGCGTTTATTTTAGAACTGTAAATCCTCATATAACGTCCCTTCCTATAAGGTTGTCCACTATACTGATTGTGACGATTTTTTCATACAACCTTGACCCATCACCTATTTGAATAACAAGTCGAATTTCTTAAAAATATTTTATATGCATCTTATAAATAAAAATGCGAAGATGAAGCCTAACTTCACATATTTTTTCAGAGAAGAGAAAAATCTTCGAGAAGACTTTCCAAAGCCAACAGGTCGATCGACGAATTTACCGAAAAGACAAAGCAGGCAACTTCCATTATCATCGAACAAGCTGAGATAACCTAACCTAACCCAACTCCCCTCTATAACGCGGAACCAATCTCGTCGTTGTAGGGGGATTTACAGCATACGTAACGTATTCGGGTCTCAAGCGAACGTGTGTAGATGAGAGATTTTCGGCTTTGATGTGCTACATGTATTTTTTAACATGTTGCGTGCATCAATTTCCTTGTCGAGATTAAGTCTGTGCGAATCCTCGGTATAAATATTTACTATGTGCCGGCGACTTAATGAGTAAACATGGCCGACGCGTAACACTGCGCTTCTTGTAAGAGGGTGACTAAACCTGGATTAATATAATAGGATTAAACGTGTACTGCTCCAGATGAAAAGATGTGTTTCGAAGAAAATACGAAGAGAGTTTTTCTTTCAGCCACGCTTTTTCAGCATGCGCTAGAAGACTTAGCGAAAATGAACGTCTATCTTAAAATAAGTTTATGTATTACGTATATTTATTTTGGCGTCGATGAAACATCCGTGATATCATTTGATGATTGAATTTCACAGAGGGCATAAGTGATCTTTTTTATTGATATCGAGTCAAGTATAGAAAATGGTCCTATATACAGATGCAGAATCATTTTCTGTACTTTATTCAATTTCAATAAAAAAGGTTACTTGTGCCCTTAGTGAAATCCAATCGTCATTTATTTTATACTGAAAGTTGTACGTATCCATATAAAATTGTAAGTCTAATCAATATTTGAGTTCTGAAAAAAAAAACTTTGGTAATTTAATTCGACTTCCATCGTTGCCACAGATATACAAATTAGCACGAGAAAAAATTGAACGGAATAATGGAAGTGATAGTATCACATTTTCAAATTCAAATATGAAACTCATAAATTTTAAATCTACTGTATTTCAAGTAATTTCCAGTTCTTAACCAAGTTTAATTTGAAGACGAAGTCTTCTTAAGCGAACCAGCAGCATATAAAATATTCATACGGTGAATATTCAAATCGTCGCGACGAACTACGCTCTCCCATCCACCGAACATTTTCAGAAAGGGGGAACATTTTTACTGAAAACTTTCAGACATTTTGCAGGCGCGAATCCACGCGTGGGCGTCCTTCAATTAACGCTAATTAACACCGCCAACTTTGGCGTCAACCGACACCGTCTCGACGAGACCAAGAAGTGCGAAACGAATGTAGAGGAATTGTTTTAAATATGGAAATATCTAAGATTTAAGCGAGTATTTTCCACAAATGAAAAATAATTAACGTTCTTAAGAAATAGATTGAGGCCAAATACACCCAATTCTCGTTTTACACGGATTTTTTTACAGGGTTTCAAAATAACACGGTTTGAAAAAATGAAAAAATATATTTTTAACACGATTTATTTGGTTTAATACGGTTTGTTTGAACTATATAATGAATTTCGCGAAATAAAAAATGTCACTTTTTTTACACGGTTTTTGCTGGTCCCTATCCACCATGTAAAACGAAAGTTGGGTTTATACTTATTTATGTGTTGATTATAGTAAAAGGAAGAAATAATCTCTCAAATTTGAAAAAGACGACGATAATTGAAAAATTATATTTTCGTCATTTTTCATACGTATCTCAAATATGGAACGGAGGTGGTTCAAAATACGAAATAGTCAATGGGTGTTAAATATGAAGTACTGAATTTAATTTCAAAGTAATGCGTTTTCGATCCAACAAATCGCCAAGCAGTTATCTCATAATATATCTTGAAAAAATATCACATTTCAATATTATAGCTGATATTGTTAAAAAAAAACATAGTAAAATTTCAATCCGCAAAATTTTTAGACTCAATGTCGATATTGTTGTTTTTCTTTTTTAAATCTAACAATAATACTATAAGTGACTTATTTTATGTAAAATCAGCATATTGTCGAAACTGCAAGTAATAAATATCGCGTTGTTCCATATTTAGGACAATTTCTCTATAGTACTACACCGTTTGACGTCCGCCCTTCAATTCTCGGAAGCGTGTTCGGCGTCATTAACGCAACAAAGCATCCGAAAGTAATTCGATGATGTTTGTTAGCCTCGACGGCGAGAAACTTCCAATAATAATATCCGAAAATGAGAATGAGCGGAAAATGAAAGAAGCTCTTCGGGGCGCACTTACAAGTTTCCAGACGCGGCAGTTAATTTTATTAGCGCAATAGCGAAAGCCTCGTACGGAATCGGGCTTAATTTGTTACCGAGGCGCATAAATAGGCGATGATGTGGATGCTTCTATGTTTATTACAGTGCCAATTATGCATCTTTAATGTTCTGACATAAAAATGATATTGAGATGTTGTCCATATTCAATTATGCAGTGAAACTCTGACATTCATACTCCTTTGCCGTAAGTACATTTCGCTATATGTAATATTTCTTGGAATGAATTTCGTATACATGTCGGGGTTGCACAGAAGAATACTTTGTTGAAAATCTTTTATATCTGTATTCTTGATTAACATTCACTTATCTAACTTGTTGAATATTGGTATAAAGCGATTGTGCATGTCGCGTTTAGGTTCAGTGTCTGATGTTGCGTCTAGCTTCAGCTTCATGATGCTGGGTTAAGTCATGTATTTTTTTTTTTAGAATAATTTGAGTTGATTCGAAAAAGGTGTTTAAATGTTTTACGAAACAGTTCATAAAAATAAATCGTCCATCTTGTATTTATTTACTGAAGTTGATTACTTTAAGGAGTAGAAAAAAATAATGAATAATTTAAAAATTAGATATCAGTAACTTAAACATAAATACCGGTCTTTTCACCTCTGGTTTGAAAATAAAACAGTTTTGAACTACACTCACCTTTCCAACTACCAACTGTCAAAATCTATGGAAAAAAGACGAATGTATGAATTGTTGTACGAATTGTATTATGTCTCTCTTTCAGCAGCTCATAGTTAGAAGGAGCGCTTGTAGTTCGAATCAGTTTTATTCTCAAATCAGAGGTGAAAAAACAGGCCCAAAATGAATAAATATCCATTTTTATAAATTAAAATATCATGTAGATAATCTGAAAAAAAAATGGATGCAACCGGAAAATTTCCCGATGAAAAATCGCACTTGGCACCCGCCCATGACACCCCAGCTGCAAAATGGCGCCGGAAAAAAAAATCCGTTAAAAATTCTCCACACAAACAAACGGGGAACGAATTCGTCTTCGGGGGAATCTCGCGTAAAAATTAAAAGGCTTCCGGTGTACCTGGGCTAGAGTGCTAATTGAGTTTCGCGTCGTTAAGCTTGATTGGAACATTTCGGCCTCCACGGCTATAATTATCATTTTCCGGGGGCAATCGTCGAATTTTCGTCATCTCCAGACGAAATAGAATCGCTTTTTGCAAGAGGGGTGTTTTTATGCGGTTTTTCCCCCATCGACCCCCATTCGGAGGCTTAGCGGGGTGTGAAACGTAAACGGGTTGATGTCGTCGCTGCGACTCTTCAGTATGGCGTATCAGCGCTCACAATGGTTTTTATCTTTATTTTTTTTAATTAAAATTTTGTGCTCTTTCCGACTTGACGCTTTAATGCCGCATTTGTGGCGATAAAGAAGTTTTTAATGCGGTTTAGGCGATGAGTCGCTCGGAGTGTTTTGACGTCTTCAATTAAAAGTGGCGACGTTGAATTATTAATTTCAGCGTTTCGTTTGATTCGAATTAACTTGATTCATTTTATAAAATAATATTATTATCAAAGATGAATTAAATATCTAACAATGTCATGTAATTTTTTTGTATATTTCGTGAAGGGCTCAGTTTTAATGACTCTTGGTTCAAGTTTAAAATGAGTTACACGTTATTTTTTTGATCAATCAATTGATATGGAGTTTCAATCGTTTTTTTTTTATGTTTAAATCAATTCTATACAAATCAGAATACTAGAGCTTTTAACGTCATTTGGATTAGTTGTGTGCATCGTTAGTTTCAACGAAACCGATGAAATTGGGTGGCATCTATCAGTCGATATTTATTATTATTCTGACGTAGATATGTATCAATTTCAGCTCTCATAGCTTTGTGAGCAACTTAAAATATATTTCAACCTCTAACCATGCTTCAAATCTAGCATCATATATATTTTTATATACAAAAAAAAAAATATACAAAGATAGCATCGACGTCCTAAAACAACAAACGACTTCTCACATCGTAGCCTTTCAGTCAAACGCTCGACCTTTCATAATGAGCCGAAGCTCAACGGCCGATCGGTCTTAGCCGGAGTTCATCCGTTTATCCAAGGGGCTTCTTGTGGGGTCCCCTTGTGGCCCCCGGGGGGCTGCGCCCCCGTTGGGGCCCCCGACGAGTGCAAAACCGTGTCGCAGCGTTGGCCGCAGGCTGTCCGGCCTCCACGCCTCGTTGTCCCATGCGATTTTCATCAGTTTCCGTACAGGTCGGGAAACGACAATGTCATATTATATCGCATATACATATATAAATTTTGATAAAATAATATACCTAGAGCTATATTGAATGATAATATTTATTTTGTATTTCGTATTGTTTGTTTTTTTGCGTCGGTTGAGCTTTTCGAGTTGAAAAAGTTGAGAGCTTTGTATTTTGTTTATGGATTATCAATGAAAATATTAGAATATTCAACGAGCATTACGCATAACGAGTGAAAATTAAATGTGAAAAAGAATTACTCAATGAATAATAAGAGGGAAGATATTGTGAGGTCATTCGAAAAATATTGTTTTAATTAATGAGTATTTCGTATTCGAGTAAGATTCGGAAACGAATTTTGCTAGTTATGCGAAATTTCACTGATTTACATCAAAATTGGTGGTTTTAAATTATAATAAAAAATATGAAGAATCCAAATATTATATTTAAAGCATCATTCATTGAATAAAATATTGAAATGCTCATCAAAATAATCAAATCCTTTATAAGAACTTCAATTATATAATTTGATTGTGAGAAAATGAAAGAAAATTATATCAATATATTTTTTATTAACACATGATATTCTTTTTAAAGCATATGAATTATATATGAAGTGAAACCTATTTTATCCATTTTTTATTGTAATATCCAGCGTTTTTCCATAATAGAAAGCAAAATTCGATACGTCGCGAGTAAAACGAAAAAACTTCTACGTTCGATATTGAAAACGCTTATTTCGCCATACTGTTTCACTAAGATAAAAAAAATGGTGGAAAAAAAATAGAGTACCGTCGCTAATGGAGTGTTTTCAATATCAAATAATGTGCTAGTTATTTTTTTATATTTCATCGATGGAATATGCTTGTTTTTTATAAGAGTGCTTTTATGCTGAAAGTAGATAGGTACGTGCTTATGTATATGATCTTTAACTATTCAGTAGTCGATTTGAATAATCCTTTCTTTGGATTATCTACCCTTCTTTACATTTCGTTACAGCGAGTTTCCATCATACTTTCAAAGTTCAATTGTTATTTTTGAATTTTCATCCTGTATAAATATTTTTGAAAAACTGTCTAAAATAATTTCAATATTATTTTGAATATATGAAAATAATTGATTTATTAGTTCACAAAGTACGTACTCTTGCATGTATGTGTAACAGAAATTTCCATTTCTATTTACGAACAATCCTGGTCCAATTCTAAGAAACAACGGTTGACAATGATTGAAATTTTATTTCATTTTCAAAGCGATTCTCTCAGTTGATTTTATTTACGGATTTCCCACGACAGAGACATTTCAAATACGAAATTTATTTCTGGAACAAATTATTATTATATGTTTCCGAAAAGTAATTTCCATCATTGTATCAAACTTTGAAACAATTTCTAAACCTTCTAATGAATTATTGAATATTTCAATTTTAAAATTATAAAAAAGAAATGGTGAAGAAAAACAAATGACGATTGTTTATTTTTTGAACTATACACATACAAAAGCGAATATTTTCATTCGATCAATACGTTATTATGTACATCTACACAAATTTGGTGCAAATGTCGAATTAATGGCATAACTATAAAAAAATCAACATTTCTAGTTGATGATTGACGAGCTGGGCCTATGCTTCATGAGTTTTTCTTACAATTTTTCATGCACAAGGTGCAAACGTATATTTCGCGTGATTTACTATTTTCACAAAATTAACGACTTTCCACGTGTTACAAGTAAATTTTCTTATCCATACATAACATACGTATTTTTCACGTATCGCGAAATCTTTAATAGTCGATGGCAAATTATTATGGATTCTATTTCCTTTTCTGAATATATTTTAAGTCATTTTGTTCTGAATTATTTTTAATACAGATATTTTTTGAATTACGATGGATATGCAATATAAAAAACTTTTAATTGGATAAATGTATTCATCTTTTTTCATTAATACAATAATACGTGTAAATCGATTAATCGATTTAAAGAAAATAAGAAAAATCTTCGTCGTTCGTATTTATTATGCGATTCAAAAGATGGCGCTAGAATTTTTTGCACAGTGAATATTATATGATTAAGGATAAGTGTTATAATTATTATATTCTGATTTGAGTTTATTGTAGAGATTTGTAAATTGGCATTCATTTATAAAAAAAATGGAGAATTAATCTGAGAGAATTGATTCCGATACTGTCAATGTGTTGTATCAACAAGACTTTATTCGAAGGTGCGTAATTTGAAATTCAACTCGTCGTCGGCAGATAATTATAAATGAGAGCGAATTTCGTTGCCTAGAGTGGGAGACAAAGTGGGTGGTAGAGTGGGTGGCAAAGTGGGTGGTTTATCTGGATACACACATACGCTTCCTTCGAGGAGATGAGGGTTGGAGACTTCGGTTGACGACTCAATCTCTCAAGATTGCTGTGCGGTGCGACGAAAAGCCTAATTTTCCAAAAGTGGATAGTTAATAAATGATGGGGGAGACGTGGGGTGGGTTGGGATGCCTTGTTTGTTGCTGCTAGGAATATTCAATGTTTTATATTCGGTCATGGATAAATGAGGCATTGTTATGACGTCCTGAGGATGTTATTTTGATTGTTTTCGATGTGATAAGAATATATTTGATTTTTGGATTTTCAGTTAAATATTTATGAATCTTTTAAATTTGATGAAGGACGGTGAAAAATGTGGAATACAAAGAGATTTCGAATGTGTCTCAATGGATATTTTTCTGGTATGACGATATGGAGTTTTCATGGAAAATCAAATTTTCTTCATAAATCGTTTTACATGCTCTATATTCAATCGCAATTTCTATTTTTTTTTCATAAACCTCGTTGATTTCTTGGACGAAAATGATTACTTTCCTTGAAGTTTAAAATAAATGCTTCCTATGTCACGAATGAAGACAGTTTCCATACATTTTTATCGATGATTTTTATATAATGATCTATTGTTTTGTGCAGTAACAATTTAGAAATTACGTTTGCATTTTTTAATAATTTGGAAATTCGGTTATAAGTGCAATATACATATATAAAATACAATTGAAACTATTACCTAATTTAATAAAAACTTTTCAAATTTACGAAAACTGTCCATAATTTTTCCACTATAAATATGCAATCATATCATTCACGAATTTAATAAAGAAAATAATACGTAGCGGTTTTCATTGAAAATGTAGGTAGAGCGCGAAGCCAAAGAAAAATATTTTTTAATAAAATGATTTCTCGGTATATTATCAACACGGCGCAGTTCGCTTGTAAATCAGAGTGCGCCCACGGACGCCCCGTGCGTTTTAATCAAAACCTTAATTAAAACCTAATGAGAAGATATTGTGTTTACACGGTGCGGTGATGGGAAAATTGCTGCTCGGCGCAAAGCCACCGAAGCGAAATTACACGGAAAGACAAAACTGTGCGGTACTTCGTCGGAGTGCATGCGCCCTTACTATATTCTATCTATCGTGTGTAGCTGTGTGATTTTAGTCTGATGGCTGAGGTGGCCATTTTTTTTGGGAAATTTTTGGATATTTGGTTTTTTTTTGGTACAAGAAAAATGGTATTAAAAAACGGGATAGAAACTGACGAACGAGATACATTTATACGGCTATACAGCCATCTCTATCTGAAAAGGACAGAGATAGATGTATAGCCGTATAGGTGTGTACGGTTCACTTCACTGTGAAAAGTAAATCTTAAAAATGTTGCATACTGGAATTTCTGTTTTTCTGAAATTGAATTTAGTTGCTAGTTATACGAAATTCGCCCCCCACTCTCGCTCTAATCCTAACCCTATCCGAGCTGAATTCATATAATACTGAAAATGCCCATGGGTAATTTGAATTTTGATCTGTCTGAAAAAGAAATCAAATTCAGGCTAGTATTGAGATTTTTTTTTACAGTGTTGCATTGCGAATCGACCACAATAGCCAGCCGATAGCGCAGCGGTATAAAGCGTTTGTGCATGCTTGGGATGCGTGAGTTCTCGAGTCCTATCTTGGCCTGGGTTTGCATGTCGTTTTTTCTAAAATGATTAAAATTGATATGGAAAATATATATAATATAGGATTGTCCTCTCAAATAAATGACGAGTGGTCACCGTAGTGATGGTTGAATTTCGCTGATGGTCGTTTGTTCGCTCGATGCGTTTTTGTTTGTGTTGTGTATGTTGAAAATTTTTCTCTAGTGGAATTTTTAATAGTGAATCGTCTGTCGTAGGATGACATGATGCTGAAAGTATTACCAGAAGTGTTCATGTTTGCGAGAATTCGCGAGATAGAAAAGTTTTATTGCATTTGTTCTAAGAGAGAGATAGACGCTTTATTACGTTGGCTTTATATTTCATAAATCTTTGAAATCCTTTCGCCAAGAAATAAAATACAGTTATTTTTTCCAGAAAGCTTATAACAAAATAATGGAAAGAATAAAACAACATTAAATTTATCAAATCTGATTCAATTTTCAATTCTGCAATATTAAAATTAGAAATATATACGAATTCCACAAACGATAAAGCCATTGAATCGTGGTGAATCGATGATTTCATGCGCATTCGAAATAGATTGTCGTTTTGTCGGCTGTCGTTTCACTCGTGCTGTGCTACAAATGAATGAAAGCTGTCAAGCTCTGTTTCGTCAGATACGGCATCAAATACACATTCTTCTTCGAAAATACAGAAAACATTTCCTCTACTATTTTCCGGACTAAGATCATACTAAAAATATTGAAAAAATATCATCTTTATATATTCTGATATAAAATTTCAACGTATAAATTCACTTTATACATGTAGACACTGAGTTTAAATGTACACAAAAATAACACACAAACATCAATTTGAACCGGTGTACGCTTTCGTGGCACATCTTCGATAAATTAACCAAACAAATGGATTCTAAAACTGACTCACGTCCGTTGCATTTCGAACGATCGAATGCAAACACCGAAGAGACGTATGTATGTAGGTTCTATACGTGCATTTAAAGTGCACTTGACACTTACACATGGATCGTACACGAAGTGAAAATATTTACGACACTGAGTGGCGTAGAACCTATTATGTATATATGAATGGGGAGATTCGGCTGATATCAGTATCTTATAATAGAATCGATCGGAATAATTTATAATTTGGACTCGATTTTTAAATTAAATGACTTTTTAATTAAGATAATATTTAATTTGATTTGTTTGACGACTAAAAATACCAAGGGATACAAGTGATTTTGAGAAAAGTGTGCTCAAAGTTGAGCATGTATCTACATATATTAAGAGGAGGTCGAGTGATTTGATGATATATGTATCTTATTACACGTTCCAAGTTCGTTTATTTTGAGCATACATAGAAGAAATTCCTGTACTTATGTACAGGATTTTTTTTCAATTTCAACAAATATGTCACTAGTACTCCTTGTCCTTTTCAGACGTCAATCATTTTCAGTTTTAGTATCGTATCTTAATTTGATTCAAAGACTGATAAATTTGAACGAAAAACAAATCTACATCTGCAGCAACCCAAAGTTTAACACTTTACGTAAGCGATGAATATTTAAGCATTTATTTAAAACTAGTTTGAATATTGAAGAGACTTTAATTAACACGTGATTTTTAAAGTTATTTAGACACATATTTCAATTGATTTTTAAACTGCTAAGTAGCGACTTAATTTTTTCCTTACATAAATTGACAGTTGTTTTCGTTAATACATTACGAACATACAATTAAAAAATCGGATCTCATAATAATATTACAATACAAAAATATGTGTTTGTGTATTATTTTTGTACAGATAGATATAAATCTGTGAACGCGTCGCATATTGAAATCATCTCGAACGCAACAACCAAGTTCGCCAATTTTTGCTCTACCACAGACACAACCTCAAAACTAACCGATCCTCCCCGACTTTCACAATACATAAAATATACCAAAAATACATCGCATCAGATACGTAAACACACACGTAGATACGTATTCACGAAAGCGCTCCATTCGACTCGTGCTTATTTCGATAATAATGGAAGCGAAAGCGGCGCAATCCCCTGGATACGAAGCCTCGCCCCTTCGCGAGGAAGATGGGGTAAGGCCACGGGTTATATCGAAGGCTAGGAATGAGGGTTGGCTGGTTGGTTGGTTGGTTGCCTTTAAATTCTCGGATTTAGACTTGCAGAAAGTTGGCCGTCTGTTTTCGGACGATAAGCGAGAGGCGCCTTCGAAGCCGCGACTCTCTCGCGATTGTCGTTCGGCGACTTTCAATTTCGATCCGGAGGAGAGCTTTCGGGAAACGTGTGTATTTGTGTGGAAAATCGCTCTGAAAGGTTTGGGTTGTTTGTGATTTGATTTTGGTGTGTAGAATTTGAAGTATAATTGGGGATCTGTTATGTAATTTCATCCAAGAAAAGCTATTATAGATTCGATGAACTTCCATGATCTTACTTCCCTTTTAATAAAAATTGAAATTTCATTAAGCTTAGTTATATCAGATGTAATTCAATTATGAATATGACGACTGAATAGCATAAAGGGTACAATTGAACTTGTACAAGTATAGAAAATATTATACAGTTGTCATATACTTTTGATCTTTATGCACAAAATGATTCGTCTTCTAGATGATTTTAATTTTAATTTTTTTTTGAAAGTTTTCGGTTCAGGTAATTGAAAAATTCCTTTTTAAAGTCTAGGTAGTAAATTGATAGTTGATATAACTGAAAACTTTTTGGTTAACATCTATCTTTTTCGATAAATGCAGTTGATATTTTTTTGATTTTTTTTCCTTTTCAATGTAGGAAATAACAATTAAACAACTTACTTATGAAAATTATTTGTATGTATGTCGAATTTTTCATAATCAAGCTCGTATAAAAATTGATTTTCCATCTATGGTATCATTTACCTAGTTCTTAATGAGTCATTTATATTATGCTACTATAAAATAATATTCCATCAATTAATTAACCATTTTCAAGTCGAAAATTTATACAATTCAGAATCAAATACGCAATCAAATCGAATATATTCGACATGATTCGAATTGCGAGATTCCAAAGCGGTTTTGCGGCCACGCGAAGAAAATTCGAACGGCGAAATATTTCAATTAAATCACCGGACGCTAACATCGTTTTCGTTACAACATCCATTCCGTTCATCTCTCCCCAATATATACACTATATACGGCTTATCGAATCGTAATAGAATAACCGCTCTAGCGTAAGAAACCGCTAATATGCCCCGTCCCGGCCGCGAATTGATTTATCTAGGGGCAAATACTCTATTACCTGTTTCAATAGTTTGGGAAATTTTAGTTATTCGCGCAAATCCCGCGCCGGACCTGTTCAGGGGTAGTAATATGGCGAAATAACTCCGGAGATATCCCAGTTGGGAGAACCGGCCTCGGTATTAATTGACGTTTCGGTTAATAATTTGTAAAGTATTCACCCTCTCGTTGGATTTATGGCTTGTTTTCCTGACCTTCGAATTTTAGAATTTCGAACGAACGATGTTTTATGTATCTACAGGTGACGAGATATTAATATTTGTGCGGATTCGCTGGGGAGATTTGTTTGAAGCAATTTTGATGAATTTGATCCTGTTCATTGTAAGTTGCAAAACTATGTACTTATTGTATATCTACTGAATAGGAATCTTTAATAGGTACATTTTCATTAATAAATATACATTTTTCCGGAAGACTCTCTTAAAAGCAATACCTTGTTATGTACTGTAAGTAATTCTGGACAGGATACAAAAATGTGCCAACGAAAAATTAAAACAATCCCACGTTTCCAGTGCAGCATTGGTAGTGAATATGTGATATTTTTTTAATCTAAACTGTAGAAAATTTCGATTTTAGGAATATAAATATTAGAATGAAAATGAAAGTATTGTTGAACTGTTTTATTTTCATATCATTTAAATTCATTTGATGATAAATAGTTCATTTATTTATGAATTTTGGAAGTCAGTATAAATTCTAAAAAAAAAAAAACAAATTGACTGATTTTACCAATTTTCAACTTTGACTTCTTGCTACCTATAGTACGTATAATCTTCGAAGTTGACTGCATAATTTACATACCACATATCGAAATAGGTCTTATTTTCTAGATTTTAATAATTTTCGAGAACTGTCGTATATTTTTTGCAATCCACCACTGCACTGATAGCCGACAACCTGACCATTGAACACGTTAACATAACACGAAACGGTTGCGCAGCGCGACGCAAACAAGAAACTCGCATTAGCGAACAGCACAGCACTGTTGGCGCACACAGGATAATCCCATAAATAACGGTCTCCGTTAATTTCTTATCACTTAGACCGTTAATCGAGCCGACATGAGTGCACGTGCTCGTCCACGACCTGTACTTTTGTCCACGACCTGTACTTTTGGCCCCGGGATAAATCATGCGAGTTTGTCGTCGACGGACTGCGAATAATAGAATACTGGGTATACTGAGTTGACATCGGTTAAATTATAAAGATCATAGATAGCCGATAGTTTAACTTACAATTGATGACTGAAAAGGCCAAGGGGTACAATTGACTATGCGTTGATTTTGAGAAAAAGGCGCTCAAAGTTGATAATGTACCTACATGTATTAGGAGATCGAGTGATATCCTTTTGTCACTAAATGTATGTGCGTACATAATAGCGATTCCTATACATAACTCGATTTCGACAAAAATGAAAATTGTACCCTTTGGCTATTTTCAGTTGGCAATTTGTATGGCATTTGTGCAAACCGTGTCGAGATTTGGTGTTCGAGTGATGCTGCGATTTGGTGCAGTTGAATCCTGGAGAATGTCACATGGGGTTTTTCTTTAATTGATATGTAAACTCGATCGTTTATTTTAAATATTTAAAGCTGATCTGTTTACTATTTTAAACTCTCATGTAAGTTAACTGTCTAAATCTCTGAGATACATAATCAGTCTCGCTCTAATATCATGTTTGATCAAATGACCTACCTCGTCCTAATCGATTAAATTTAGCCAATTTTCATGTACTGATATTACTCTTAAGAATTTGAAATAAAGATTTCAGAATATATTCTGTTAGGGTTTATTCTATTTTTTATCAAATTTGATATATGAATTTACTTATAGGGTTGTCTCGCTAAATCTAAAAAGCGTGTACGCGTCGAATAAAACGCGTATGAATTCGAGCTAAGTATCGAACGTTCAAAGGCCACAATAAATTACATCGATAAAAATATTTTTTTATACTCTGCCGAATATAAAAACCGAAATAGATAAAGCGCGCGTATATCAAATTTCGATTTTCCTCATCCAGAAAGAAAGGGCCTCCGCGATCGGATCGCAGTCTTATAAATTTCCACGGCCTATTATTTATTTAAGACACAACACTGGTCCATACGATCGGAGGTCCACAAAGCGGAAAGTCTTCCGCAGGGGACGATAACGACAATTACGACAAACACGAAGGCCGAAGCACAAAGGGCTCGCTTCCGGAATCCTTCGAAGGGCCCTTTGAATATCATCAGCCTCTTTTGTGGAGGGACTGTCGACGATTCCGTGTCCGAAATGGAACTTTGGGTAGTGTTGAATGCTGGCCAGGTATGGAAAGCGATAGGGTTATGTTGAGTAATCGAAAAAAAAATATGTTTTAGAAGTGATCAACAATCGAGTAATTAAAGGAGGATGAGTAAAAAAGTCTACTAAAAAAACCCTTCTGAAAAAAAAAGCTATAGAACAGATTTCAAATGCATCTCAATTGAAACATTCATTACGACTTCATTCACAGTAGATTTAGAATTTCCACGGAAAATTGAATTTTCTCATTAGACAAGTCGTTTCATTTGCTCTATAGTTATTTTTGTTCGTCATTATTTGTTGAATTTCAATAAATTCAGTATTGGATCTTTTAATTTATTATGATTATTTTGGATCATAATTCAAACGAGTGAACTCGTTTGAATTATGATCCAAATTAGATATACAGATAGAGATAGTTTTCATACGGATAGAGATAGTTTTCATACATTTTACACAAATTTCTCTATTCACTACTTTCACATTTTTTCTCGAAGCATTGCAATAAAATAGTGATGTATTCACGACACTAATCAATTCCAGGTATTTTTTTTGCTCGTAAGTTAAATTTATACAAAAATGAATTTTAACTTGAAATACTTATTATTTTTTTTAATTTCAACGAAAACTATAGATGTCAGTAAAAAACGTTTTTCCACCATCATTTTAACAAGTAAAACCACACAAGTCGAGAATCACTTGTGATCTAAAATCGATAATTTTCCGGGCTTTTCAATTTTCCGGCACAACCCTAGCGTCGAAGCGGTCCAAGTGCGCCGCTGAACGAAAGCCATTAAAATGACAATAGTTCGCCGAAGGACAATGGAGCAGGGCATACCTGAAGCCGAGTTTCTCGAATGTAACAATGATCCGAGCAGGAAACAATGATAGCTTTGCGACAATCGTACGATTCGAAATCGGACAATGATCGCGATGATATACGACGATGGCCGAAAAACGCGATTGAATTAATGCGCACAAAGGGAAACTCGAAGGAAAATCCTTGTGGAAGCAGCAGCATTGAAATTATTCCAACTATTCATGCAAATATTTCAAATTTGATTTTGAATAAGATTATCGTTCTTTGTCTTGTGATATAATGAAAACGATTTACATACAAGCAACTACATCTCGATTAGATTAATATGAATACACTAACCATCGACCCGTTGAATATATTAACGCAGTTTTGGAGCGTTACATGGACACATACACACAGATTATCACTATTATATAGTTAGATTATATAGAGCCAGCCGATAGTGCAGTGGTATAAAGCATTTGTATATGCCGAGTTGATTCAGAATACTTGGTATGCGTGAGTTCGAGTCTTATTTTGGCCAGAATCAGATGTCGTTTTTCTTAATTGATAAATTGATATGGAGATTCAGTCGTTTCTTTCGAATGTTTGGATTCATTTGAGGCGAAAAAAAAAGTTAATTTAACGCTTTACAAAATGATCATTACCTATACCTTCCATATGTTTCGATTAAATTCGAACTATTTACACCTAAACGCACTATTTACTCTTTGGAATCTTGCTTTAGGGCTAATTATTTTCACTATATAGTAAATGATATTAATTAATGAAAATTATCTATAATTGGGTAGAAATTACCTGTACAAAAAATGAAATTTATAATACGTATATTTGCATAGAATCCAATTATACGTATCGTAAATACGCCACTGCTTAGAAGTTTATTGTTTCGGAATTAACACGAACCGTTGAATCCTCGATCCGACACGACAATTGTTCAGCAGAATATTGTTAGATTTATCGATTTTGCTAAATGAGATGCGAAACGCGTTTAAACTCTTCCGAGGTCAGAACGCACTAATAATTCAAGCGTTGGGTTAGTTTCGGTGCATCTTCACAACATTTGCGTATAATCTAATTCTAAATCATGTCTAGCGTTTAACCGCAAGCTGGCCGTAAATGTGTACTGTTCAACTATTCGCAATTTATGCGGTATAAACTGATGTAATATGCATTATGAACGATATTGTAAATTATTCGAGTCCGCCTCCCCCTTGTGTTGCTTTCGAGTGCGTGGATTTGCATGAGATTCGTTCTCTGCGATTGTGTCTCGTGTTTAGTAAGATTGATTTTAATTCTTAATGTAATTTTGAAGATTTCATCGGATTGCAGTGTTAAAATTAAATTTTAATGAGATATTATATCGTGCCATCTGTGTGATCGACTTTGAACTATGAAATTATTTGAAAAATAAATTAATCATTTTCATTTCAAATCTAGCCTTTTTGACAAGCATTTTCTAACTTTATGGATTTTAAGTGAATATGAATTATCATTTGATGAATGAAAAGGCCAAGGATTGCAAATGACATATTGAGATAAGTGCGCACAAAGTCAAGCATATACTTACATCTATTAGGAGGAAGTCGAATGATTTGATGATATACCTCTGCACAAGTTTCGAATTCGTTTATATACTTTTGCTACCAAATATGCGAGCACATAACTCAATTTCGGCAAAATGTCTCTTGTATTTCACGACCTCTTCAGTCGTCAAATGTTAAATGCACAATTCAAAACATAATGATGCATAATCCATAAGGAAAACAACTCTGGAAAGTTTCATCGTGATCAAATAAGCGAAAAAACATACATAAATGTTAATTTTTATAGATTTCGCCGAATATATACGAAAAATCGTCACCGAAATTCAGCTCCCGTCGAATCGCCATCGACATAAAAGGCCCATCTTCGGATGGATCCCGATAATTTTCCACGTCGTTCTTCGGCGACGCACCTCAACCTTCGAAACACAATTAGGGGCGGAAGTCGGCCAACGGAAGTCCTATCGGAGGTCACGACAGGATTTAATGCGGCCATCGAGAGACGCCTTTGATGGCTTTGCCAAATCTACCGACTAACGCCTGCGCCTCAAATTGACCGTGTTCCGGTCCATGGAACCGTTGCGTACGTTACTAGGGATGGAAAATGGCGGTGTGTTTTTCGATTTGATGGTAAATTTCGTTTTCGGATGAAGGGGGAGTCGATTCGTTTATTATAATCTACATCGGCCCCCGTTTAACGCGATTACTTCACGCTTGTGATATTTTTCCTAAAAAACGCATAGATGTGAACACTCGTAATAAGATTTATTATGTCAAGGCATTTTTTCGAAATATCGCATGCGTATTGATAAAAATCGTGTGAAGTAATCGCGTTAAACGGGGGATGACTGTATGTACATAAATGAAAATGAATATGTGTACGTACTCATGTTACTATAAACTACTCATTGAGCGATCATTTTAACATTTTAGAATCGTGTGCATATCTGGAAAAGTTTCTGTATAATTATATTTTTTCATATAAATATACTTTTAATATTGATTTTTCATGGGAGGGGGACCCTTAGCGATAACAAATATATAGCATAGCTTAAATATAAAAAAAAGTAAATAAAAATTAACGTGTGTCTGTTTGTGCGATTATTACAGATTTTTTAATGATTTATCCGATTACTATCAAAGTTTCCTGAATGATTGTGAGCACAATTGGAAATATTTCTGCTTCATTGCATTTTATATTTTACAATCGACAAGGATTCAAATATTTGACATTTGATGTATTGGTTTTCGTATACTAAGGTATAGGGAACATATTAAGTTATATTTAAACTCCTAACATAATTTGACATGTTTCACAAACGTCTTTAAAGTCTCGAACAATGCCGAGTCACTGTAGCTACTCTATTATAAAATAAAATTGTTTTATATTATGTCGAATTATTTCAACATAGTGAATAACATGGCTGAAGTTTATATAACTTATAATAAAAATGAAAAATATTACGTAAACTCGGTTTGTTTTACGAGCAATTTCGAGCTCATAATGAAATTTTTTTAGAACAATTCGCAATATGAGTCCGCGTCGCCTTCATGCGCACAATAATAATACAGTTGCAGTACATAAATACAAAGTTGAAGCACGGCCCTTTGTGGCCCATACATATTACAAATTCCCATATGAAAAATGTTACCCTACAATGGACCCGTCGGTCATAAAAGTGTACGGCGCAGAATGCGATATAGATAAATATTTGAAGAGGGGAAAAAATTATTACGCAAAAAATGCATGTAGTCCATTGTGCTGCGAATGAACAAACTGGCGCACTACATACTCCATTTTGTTCAGAATCGTATAAATATTTTCCAAAATGCACTTTTGTTTCGAACGAATCTATCGCGAAATGTACACAACTGTATCAGAAATATCGCCGTGTATCAAACGATGTCAGTTTGCTTTATTTTCAATTGTCCACATAGATATTTTTCAATTGCACCAGTCAGTGGATATCGATGCATCCACAATATATCAAACGAAAGTCACCGAAATATATCATGAATAAATTTTTATTCTGAAACTATATTCATTAATTCAATTTAAATAATTTTCCATTAGCATAAAACATTTGTATATGTCATATCTGGCTTCAGTATCCTCGTAACGCTGGTTCTAATTTTGTCGTATTCTGAAGAAGCAAGTCGTTTTTTCAAATGATATTTCGAATATTTAATCCATTTTATTCTAAAAAGTATAATATTAACTTAAGTATTGTATGGATCCATCGTCTTATACATGTTTATTGAATTCGATCAATTTTAGCACGCTTCTAATACTTGAAATTTCTAGCTGATTTTGAGGTTAAGTCTTTTCACCTCTGGTTTGAGAATAAAACAATTTTTCTCTCTAACTATGAGCAGTCAAAATAGCCGCTGAAAGAGACAGACATACTAAAGTTCGCACAACAATACAAAAACCCATCTCATTCCCACAGATTTTGACAATTGGTAGTTGGAAAATCGCGTGTAGTATAAAATTGTTTCATTCTCAAACCAGAAGTGAAAATACCGACCCTTAGTAGCTTCTTCTACACTTGAAAATGAGCGTTCAACTGAGTAATTCGAAATAATTAGGGATCGATATAAATATTCAAAACCGAGATATCTGAATCTAGCTTGAATCACAAATCACTAATCAGACCAACACAACGAGGAATCGAAGCACCTCCGGGGAGCCATCCTCGTTAGGGGTTGAAACTACCCTCTTCGTTAGCCTGGTGTTGGAATCCGTCGCCAGGAAGTGCGGTCGCTTTTATCAGGAACCGGAAACCGGACAGGAAAGGGGAAGGTCCTGGCCATTATCTCACGTGTGTCCAGATTCGAGCGAGTTTCTAGTTTTGCTCGGATGCAACTTGGATAAAATATATAATTCGAGTTAAGGTCGTTCTGGTCCGCGGGCCTGTTATTGTTTGTTCTACGAATAGAGTTGCCAGGATATTACGTACGTGAGGAGCCTACTTCAGTAGGTTCTATTGTATGTATTTCTATGTGTGGATGTGTTTCCGCAATATGGCGATGCGCGACAAATATTTTATTATTTGTCCTATCGTCGTATTAGAGAGTGATAAGAATTTCGGCATGTACAAACAAACAAGGATATTTCGTTTGTAATGAAAAAATAAATCATTTTAGTAAGTATGTACTTCATGAAAATATTATGTTTGTATAGCATTCATTTTTTTTATATCAATTTGAATGCGATATTGAAAGAGAATATTTTTTGAATGACAAACGGAAGGAGAGGAAACGATTTGCTTTAATGAATGCAAAAATAAAAGCAACCAATCCACTAGAAATTAATTTTCGCAATTTTGTTTTCATCAAGAAGAAAGCAATTTATTTTACAAAGGAAATAAAAGCCTGAAAAAAAATCTCTGCAGTTTTCATTTATGAAGCAATAATTGAGAAAAACAAGACGAGTGCTTTATTGCCGCACTAATGGCGGACAAAACAACAAAAATGCAACGGCAAATGAAGAGTCCTTTTTTAAATGCATAAACCTCTTTTCAAAGATATTGGAAAAAAATACAAAGTGAATCCGAATGAACTGATAAAAAAGACACTTGAATTTTCATTCGACACAGAAGAATCGTAAGTTTCGCATGATGGAGCTAATTTTGATACTTTTACAAAGACACAGCTTAATTAAATGAGATTTTTTCGTAAATAATTAAGTAAGTATTTTATTTTAAAATAAATTATATACTAGGGAAAACTCTCATCTTTTCTAGACATATTCCAGCTAGAAATAGACTAGACTAGATCAAAAAAGGTTATAATTTTGATTCAGAAAAAATATAAATATTTTCACTTGCAAATACATCTTTGCTCACTAGAATCTAACAGTATTCAAACTCAACATCACAAGGACACTGTAACCCGATAAGGCATGCACAAATATTTTATACCTTTACACTATCGGCAGCTTAATAATAACGTTAAAAACGAAAAATTCATTAAAACCACTAGTAACCGGCGCTCACATAAAGGCGAATTTTCGATATTCGAGCAACATTCTCGTAGGGTTGTTTTTATTAAAAAAGCAACTCCATACGACGACTGAAAAAGCCAAGGAATACAAGTGACTTTTTTTTTCCGAAATCGAGTTATGTATAGGAATCATTTCTATATACGCTTATATATTCGGTGGAAAAAGGATATAAGCGGACTCGGATAAATCATCAAATGACTCGACCTCCTCCTAATGCATGTGGGTACAGGCTCAACTTCGAGCGTGCTTTTCTCAAAATCACTTGTACCCCTTGGCCTTTTCAGTAGTCATATCGTTGTGGATTTTGCAACAAAACACCTGCTCGGCGAATTTGCTATTTTAATTTTGAAACGAAACGCTTTCGAACGAGGGGTGCAGATGGCCGTCGCATCTGCGGTCCAGGATCTCTTAGGGCGCTTTTACAGCTTCAATATCGTAATTTTCCGCCATTTTACGATTTCCTCATTTGAATGCGCGTTATTAAAACTATTTACGGCCGCGAAACGAGCGCCAGTCTCCGGGCATGAAATAAGTTCATATATTTCTCGGCGGAGAATTGTTAAACTTTTTATGTCGGGGCTCCGACGTCGATTCGGAGCTTAATAGGATTGAAAGAGTCTCGCTTCGAAACGGGATGCTTAATTGATTTTTGTATCGTAAACAAAAAAAATGTTTTGAAAATGTCGACTGCTTGAATTTGAGAAGTGTGTATGATAAAATATTCTGTGCAATATTGTCGATTTCGATCTGTTTCGTTTGACTAAATTTCATATCTAATATGATATGATTTACTCTCGAGACTATTCAAAGCGACACTTCGAACAAATCACTAGGAAATGCGCACACACATTCAATAATAATTCAGCCGAACCGTGAACTCCCATGTCGATATGCAGCAGCATCAGAAATGCTAAACTTCTCTCATCTAGCATTCGAGAGAATAATACACCCATATAACAATACGTATGCCATTGCTGAATTATTTTGAAATTAATACACACACGCATCTATTGAAATTCACTTCTATTATACGCATATTGCAATAACGTACAATATTTGATCGTCAGAAGAATTTTTATAATCAAAAGTTCAATATTTCAACAATCGATTTTCATTCAAATTCGGGCTACTTTGGACATATTGAAAATTGATTAAGAGCCATGCATTGTCTAAATGGGCAACGGGATTTTCTACGGAAATGGAAAGAGGAAAGGCAACGGGAACGAAAATGGAAAATACCATACAACAATTTACAATCGACTTGAAGTCCTAAAAATCGTCCTAGGGTCACATAAATTAGTAAGTAAATAAATACAAGCTCGAATCGAGGGTTCGCCATTTCTGTAGACAGGCCCCAGAACACGTCCCAGATACAAAGCCGAAGTTTACACATCGTCTACTGGGCAAAATTAGCCAAGTGCACTCTCCGTTGCACATTCGGATTTCCATGTCGTGACACGTACAATTGTTGTCGGGTTTGACAGCGCAGCTATCTTACAACCGGCACGTTATTGTGCCGCGTATAATATAATATTTCACGGGACGCTTCGGAACGGAAGCGTGGAGATGCTTCAATGCGAGTCGAGGGCGTATTCGTTGCTGAGGGCTTTTGTTGTGTTACAATTATCGCTAGGGACGTAGGAATTGCGATAGTTTGGTGTTCGATGTTTGTTTTGAGTTTGTTTTTTATCTTTTGGATGTATCGAGTCGATATAATTGATGTACGTTAGGATCGCTATACGTTCCGGTTCAGCGGGACGTGTTCCGTTTTAGAGACCTGTGCCTTGGTGTTACGGTCAAATAAAATTGATGATTCAATAAAAAATGTATTTTCCTACTAATAAGGAATATTCCGAAGTATGTTTTATATAATAAAATGTGACTTTGATTTGAAAATTGGATTTTTTTGTCATGGGGGGCATTTTGGTTAGTGGCTTGACAATTATAGCAACTCAAATATACGTTTACTTTTATTGTTGACTCATATCTCTGAACTGGTTAAACATCCATAATTAAAAAATAACTCATATCTGCAAAACCCTGGAAAACAAAAATTCATGTCTGATTCAAACTGAAGCACCAAGGGGATAAAATAAAAACTAATCTAATCGGAATTAATTAATTTATTAATTGCAATAATTTTTGGGCCGGTATTTTCATATCATATTTGATTATGAGAATAAAACGAATTTAAACTACATGTGGTCTCTACAACTTTTTGCTGTCAAAATAGCCGCTGCAAAAGACATACTTCAGTTCGTACAACAAAACATCCATCTGTCTTCCAAATTTTGACAGTTCATAGTTGGAAGGACCGCATGTAGCTTAAATTTGGTTTCATATTGAAAAAACCAGTCTTCAATAAGACAAAAATATTTCTCAATAACGTTTTCTTAAAAAAATGTCAATAATGAAATAAATAGCTAGATAATGAGTAATCCCAACAATCGCAATTACAAAACGAATCTCGAATATCCCGAAAAAAAAATCGAGATCTGACCTAAACCGCACTAAACGCCTGAAGATTCGCCCCAAAGTCCGCGCTCAAAGATTGATGAACCGCTCCTTCAAAAGTGATACGTCCCGCCCACCCTGACCAACTCACCCCAAAAAGACCCCCAAAATGGCATGAAAAAACCTTCCGTCGGCCGGGAAAAAATAATGTCGCCTAGAAAAAATAATGCGGAGGAAAAAATTAAGGAAAAAGTCGGAGGCTATTACTGTCAGGGGCGGCCAAGGAGGGTGTGTTTGGGTAGGGCGGGCAAAAAACATCTGGGCCCCGACCGCGACACCGCAGCCTGTCCACTCTAGGGCGGACACAGGCCCGGCCAAATTGGCCGACTTAATTATTTGGGGAGACTTGGGCGGAAAATTGATTCCGGCCCTGGGCCGTGTCAACCGAATGCGGACACTTTTCCAATTAAACGATTGTTTATTGTGCTTTTTATTAATGGAAGATAATCATTAATATATTTCATAGCGATCAACCCGTTGAATATATCAACGCAGTTTTAATCCCTTGAATATATCGACGTGCAGTTTTGGAGCGTTACATGGACACACACACGCACACACATCAAACACACACGGAGAGACACACAGAATAGCACTATTATATAATTAGATTATTGGTTGATAAATATTTTGTTTTATGTGTTAAAAAGAAACCTTTTTTAAGATAAAATAAAAATCGGAGAAAATGTGTCTCGTCTTGAATTTTGAATAATATGGTTACCATAGAAATTGTGTAAAATATGTCATGTATAAAAAAAGCGTCGCACGCTTATTATTAATTTGCGGACTATATAATAGGTTCATTTGTATAATATTGATGCAGTTATTATAGCCAACTGAGAGTGCAGTGGTATAAAGTGTTTGTGCATGTCTTGTCAGCATAGTTTTCAGCATACTTAGAATGAGAAAGTTAATCTTGATAATAGTGATATATCATTTTTCATAATTGATTAATTAATATAGAGACTCCGTCGTTTTTTTCGAATGTTTGGATTCATCTGATTCAAAATAAGTAAATTTAAAATTTCACGAAACGTTTTAATTATCTCTTACTATTATACCATGTTTCGATTAAATTCGGTCAGTTTAGTGACACATGTGTGTGCTTTAAGTAACATTCCAGATTTTTTGCTTTATGGTATACTTTTTCACATTAAAGTGAATTATGTTAATTGATAAAATTATGAATAAATAATTAGAAATTATCGGAAAGAAAATAAAAATAAATAAACTCACGAACGTCATTACATATAAATTTGTAAGTCTACTTTTCTTCTGAATATTCAAAAATTTTCAATCGCGTAAAATGCGAAATATAAACAAAATTATATATTAATGCGGTTTCCTTTATTACACAATCCATCAAAACAAACTCAACACATATTCAGATGAAGCAGTCACTTTCGAAATATACAAGAGCCTTCGTGCAAACGAACAATAACAAATCGCGAAAAATACCTAGTCAAAACACACACGCTCTAGCAAAACCCTCAACACTTAAACACTAAAACAAAACTAAATAGTTTTAAAACGAGCGAGTATGGCGTGTCGCATTGCGCACTGGGCTTTGCATACATAGATGTAAAGCCTTGATCGTATTCGAACCGATCTTCGAGATGAACTTCGGAAATTTCATACTGCTATCACTGGTTCAATTATTAAGAATCTGTCTTTTCACTTCTGGTTCGAGAATAAAACGAATTTAAACTACTCCAACTATGAGCTGTCAAAACAGCCGCTGAAAGATATAGACTTACTACAGTTCGTACAACAATATGTACGACCTTCTTTTTCACCTAGATTTTGACAGTTGGTAGTTGTAGAACCGCGTGTAGTTTAAATTTTTTTCAAACCAGATGTGAAAAGACCGGCCATAAAACAATCAATACGAATATTTGAGATTTAAAATCGAAAATCTTAAATACATTTATTTTAATCTTTTAAAGTTACAGGTATAGGTACCCATCTTCTTAGAAATTAATTTATCGTCCAATTTAAAACGAAAAAGTAGCTTTTAGAAAGAACTAAGAATTATGAAGAGTCAGCTCATAAAAAATGATATTAAAATCGATCGAATTCGATCGACACATATGAGGTGTGGTATTAGTTTAAGAAATTCTTTTATAAAGTGTTAAATAAATGAATAAAATTAATTAAATATTGAAACAATTGAGTCATTATATCAAATGAAGAAAATGTGACTTTCACAAGGATACAATAGAAATTGAATCAAGCTACATAAGTACACCGAAGTCTGATGTAGCACACACATACACTTTATACCGCAATACACTTGACTCACTATAGATGATGACTGAAAAGGCTAAAGGGAACAAGTGAATTTTTTGCTGAAATTGAGTCATGTATAGGAATCGTTTCTATGTACGTTCATATATTCGGTGGCAAAAGGATATAAACGAACTTGGAAAGTGTCATATTCTCAAATCACTCAACCTCCTCATGATACATGCTTAGCTTTGAGTACGCTTTTCTCAAAATCACTTGTACTAGTCATCATTGACTTACATTTTCGAGAGTTCGAAAAGTCGTATCTTTCGAATTACATCTCAAGTGTGAACATCGCTCGGTTTTCCGCAGCAAAATCGCAAGGCCCAGTAGGGCCCAGTAACGCTCGCCCAGGGCCCATAAATTACAGGCCTAAATATGTTATTGGGACGAACAAAGCCCGAGGGATCGTCAATGACACACACACACCTGGATATGTATTATATTCGTTGCAATTTGACTGGTGGTCCGATAAATCACCATCGCGAACGCGAGCGCCATAAATATTAATTCTCGATCCGATGGTGCTGTGTTGCGAGGACGTTTCGCGCCCATTTTTTTGCTTTTGGTTTCGGGTTCGTTTTGTTTTTTATTATCGCTTTTTTTGTTTTCAATTTTCGGCCGCGCTTTTGTTTTTCGCGATCGTTCGCTCTTTTCGGCGGTGTGAATATGTGCGTGCGTTTCGATGCGAATGTGGATGAGAATTTGTTTATTGGCTAAATAAAGTTGTGATGAATATATAAATTTAGATGAAAATCTGTTCATCAAATATTAAAAAAATATATTTTTGAAAAAAAATTCGTTACAATCTTATATCCCTGCATTCAGATTCAAGGTACTTAATTAATACTGAAAAAAACTCATTCATTTATACTTTATACATGTAATTTCTACTCAATTATCATTAATCAATATCATTCATAATATAGTAAAGAAAATAAGCTTTAAAGCAAGTCTATGAAGATTAGGTAGATGCACATATAGGTGTCACTAAAATATTCGAATTTAATCGAAACATATGAAAAGTATAGGTGGTGTTCATTTGTGGATCCGTTTCGTAAAGCGTTAAATTGACACTTTTTTTGAATCAAATAAATATGAATATTCGAAAGAAACGACCGATTCTCCAATTCAATTTATATATTAAGAAAAATAACATGTGACTCTCGCCAAGATAGGACTCGAACTTACGCATCCCAAGTATGCTGAATCGACACGGTATGTAAAAGAGCTTTA
Source organism: Cheumatopsyche charites (assembly GCA_024721215.1). Classification (NCBI taxonomy): domain Eukaryota; kingdom Metazoa; phylum Arthropoda; class Insecta; order Trichoptera; family Hydropsychidae; genus Cheumatopsyche; species Cheumatopsyche charites. Next base: position 13,726,985 of record CM045581.1, on the reverse strand, counting down.
TACAGCTACACTATCGACTGACTGGCTCATTGTAAACTTTCAAATGTATCTATTGTACGCACTTATAGTAAAAAAAATAATTGAAAGCTCTACAGTGAATTGGATAGGCGCAACTGTCGGCCATTTTCACATGTCGATATCGTAAGTGATTTTTAAATGGCGAACACTGAGGATAACGGCGTTTGCAGTCGCGTGCTGATGGATCAGCAATATTTTTTCCTATCACATATTTGAACAAAAATCAAATAATATTAGGTGTAGTAATAAGTCCTGTCGTTTGCCACAAGATGGCATTTTGAAATCAGTTGTTTTCGGTCTTTTGACAGGTTCAGACGCCTGCGTATTGTTTATCGTGTAGCGAGAAGACTAAATTTGTGTTTAGTGTAAAAAAAGTTTTTTTTTCGTCAAACTTAACCATAATGTCCGATATTTGTCCTTCAGAAGAGCACTTGCGCAATTGCATGCTATTTCAATATTTCGCTAAAAACTCTGCAGTCGTCGCCACTAAAAACATTTGCGATATTTATAAAGACAGTGTGAGTGTTCGAAAATGCCAGAGGTGGTTTAAAAAGTTTAAATCTGGTAATTTTAGCTTGAAAGATGAGCCTCGAAGTGGGCGACCCCAATTCGTAAATGAAGCGGCCCTGAAAGCGGAAATTGAAAAAAAATCCAACGCTGACAATTAAAGAATTGTCGAACATAGTCGGCACTAAATGGTCAATTACGCAAAAGTACCTGAAAAAGATGGGGAAAATAAGAAAAGAAGGAATTTGGGTGCCGCACGCGTTAACTGACCGGAACAAGGCGCATAGAAAAAACGACAGGACTTATTACTACACCTAATATTTTTTTTTATTAAATTTTCATACTAGCAGTGAAATGCGTGGCAAGGTTTATGCGCACACGAGACGTTATCCCGGCAGCGAAATTCAAACCATCACAGAAAGAACATCCCATGTAGTTGGAGTCCGGAAAACTCGTTCTGGCTAACCTCGTTAACGTGTAACCTCAGTGTCTCGTAAAGTCGGCCTCAGCGACCGACTCTAAGAAAACTCGGAAAATCCTGCGCCGCGAAAATAAAACGAAACGCGACCCGCCCGAAGAAAAAAATATATAGGGAGGGATGCGGGCATTTTATTGCGGTGCCCTATAAAATAAATAAAAGGGTCCAGGGTTTACCTGATGTCGTAAAATACGTGAGCAAGACAACGCGCGTCGCGGCCGAATTAAACTTTTTTGCCCTTCCGAAGGAGCTTCGCATATCCTTGTTGTTGTGTGTCTTACGGTGCAGTGTTCTTAAAACTTTTGTAAAACTTCGTCGAATCATAAAATATTATATAATGATAATCAAATTCTGGTGGAATGCTATATTACAGTGGCAGCCCGATTTCAATTTACATATGTCTACGAACTAAAAATGCCATATCATCGTAGACAGTATTATTGAAAAACTACATTCGAAATAGTTAAATATTTGAGACCGCAATATAAATGAATTAATGAATACGAAACAAATGAAATGCTGAATATGAGTCTTAATATGTAAAATTACTTCGTATGTGTAGGTCGCGCTTAATATGTTTATTGCACTTTGGCGAAAAATGAACCGATAAACTAAAAGCGTTCGATACTCTGTCGATTGTAAATCGTAAAATATAATAAGAACTTCCTCAGATATGCACTTATGTGCATAATAAAGTTAATTTTAACTTTAAAAATATATCTAATCTTTTTTAAAAATTGATTTAAGAAGTTAATAAGAAATACGCTGACGTATAGTCATTTATATTTTCTAGTGCATAGAAGGTGCAATTATTAAGAGTATTTCATTAATCTTTGTGTGACATCAACAATTTCGATTTTTTTTCTGTATTAAATGAAGTTTGTATAATTATATGGTTTAATTAAATGTACAAGTATAGTCTTGCCAATGTTGTAAAAGTGTTTCTTGGATGTTGAGGAGTGCTGGTTCGGTGTGTGTACGGGTTAAGGTTTTCATTTTCCGGGGTTGTGCTACGCCATAGTAGTACGGTTGTAGTTTTCCTTTTGGCTACGGCCTCGGATAGTTGAACTTTGCAAAAATAAAGCGAAGTTTATTTAAATATCGCCCCGGAGGACCATTAAATGGGATTTCGAAACGGGAATTTTCGACGCTCTCCGCCTGCGCCATTGCCGACTTTATGAGAGAGATTCACAAATCACCGATTTCGCAATTTTCGTTTGATCTTCAACACAATGCAATTTTCATGTACCTATATGTACAAAAAGTGTCCGATAATAAAATGATAAGATTTATTAAAACGCTACAAATTGGACTCATTAAGATAACGAAGATAAAATGAAACATTATCAATATATTTATTAGTTCGAAGATAATATTTTAAAAAATACATTTTTTTTATAAAATTGGAAATAATATGTTATAAACAATAATCCATTATCGTAATTGTTATATGTTAATCGATAACAATTGAAAAATTGACTTGAAATTTATTGAATTTGCTAAATCTGGATCTGCATTGAACAATTTGGATATTTCTTTTGATTAACACTGATGCATTCATTTATTATACAGTCTTCATCGAACAAGACTTTTTGAATAAATGAGTGAATTCGAATTATATAATTCAAAATCGTCTAAATGAAAAATCGTGTTAATAATGAAATTTGAATTTTGATTCATTTGATTGCTGAAATTTCCAAGTTTCAGTGCAAATGAAACCATTTAATTTTTTTTTCACGATTAGGAAAAAATATGAAACGTTCCATTTTGAATATCTTGAAATACTATAACCCAACTCAAGACCAACACAAGACCCCATCGAACGAAGTGCAAAAACAAAATTCAAATTCCACGAAACCGAGATGCATCTCTGGTCTAAGGTACATTTATAGGTACAACACAATGCAGCAGCGTCGAGAGAGCGTCTCGCTATCTTTATCGGCTAATACGGCTGTGTCTTTGGAAAACTTACCACACCATTAAATAAAAAGCTCTTTTGGCTCTCGTAGATAACATAACCGTGGGTATTTTCTGGCTGAGCTTCGGCGTCGCAGATTAGCGCCTTTAATCCCCGGAGCCGGCAAAGGGAGCTCCTTTCAAGCTCCACGACTCGGCAGATATGACGTGATAAGTCAGCTCGAAAACGTGTGCTGGAAAAGGGGGTGTGTTGGGTGGGTGTTAATATTTCAAAATGTACATATGTCCCCGGATTGCCTAGGCGAGAATAACCGGGGGGTGATATTATATTGTGTGTGTGTGGCGCTCGAGTTTCGTAAGCTTGGAGTCTTTTGAGATTGTGGTTTTGAATTTGAGGAAATGTTTGTGAGGAAATTAGGGTGTGTGATTCGATAAGGTCATGGGTACAATGATGTTTTTGCTGAAATTGAGTTGTGTACAGTATACGCTCATATATGATGACTGAAAAGGTCAAGGGGTACAAGTGATATCGTGGTGATTTCGAGAAAAGTTGACCATGTACCAACATGTATTAGGAAGAGGTCGAGTGATTTGATGATATATCTCGGTGAACGTTCTGAATTCGTTTATATCCTTTTGCCACCAAATAAATGAGCATGTATACAAGCGATTCCCGTACATAACTCAATTTCGACAAAAAAATAATTTGTACCCCTTGGCCTTTTCGATTGTGATATTATATTTGGTGGTGAAAGGATATAAACGAACTTTGAACGTGTATCGAGATGTACCATCAAATAACTCAACCTCTTCCTAATACATGCCCAACTTTTATTCACTTTTCTTGAAATCACCGCGAAGTCACTTGTACTCCTTAGACATTTCAATTGTCAAATGTTTTTGAAAAAAAAAATCTTTTATAGCAAAAAATATCATGAGTCTTCAAATTAATGTAATAAATATTAACTCTTCGAAAAACGTATAAAACTTCATATAAAATGAATACATACAATAATATTCAAATTTTTGTATTGTTTTATATGTAAGTGCGTTATTCTCATTCAGAAAATATCATCTCTTACTTTCGTTAAAAAAATATTTTACAACAAACCTAAAAGCCTTACAATAATTTTGAAAAAAATTTTTTTCATTATTTTCATGAAAAAAGTCACGAAACGTTAAAAACGCGAACCAAACAGAATTTAACGATATTGCATCGATTCTATCTGTAATATGCACAAAATTCACTAGGACCAGCATTGAAAATTTCCATTTAAAATGCGATATTTTAGGTCGCGTGCTGTCGGCACGTTAGTCGGCCCCCGAGCCGGCCCTGAACCGATCCATAAATCATAATTTGCTTATCAGGACCGCGGCACCGTGAAAATTGATTATTTTAAACGGTTTGCGAGAAAGACGCGTGTATATACGGCATTATATGTAAAATACATTATAATTTTAGCGCGTGTGTGGAGAGGTTTTAGCTGATCGCGTCCGAATTTCGACTTCGACGTCGCACCCTCGAAATTCTGAGCCGTTTTTGGCGTCGTTAAGTCTAGGCAAGCGTGAATTTGACGATACCGAATATTTATAAAAGATACGAAAAGTAAATGTGATGAAAATGCGACGACTGAAAAGGCCAAGGGGTAGAGCTTCGAGAAAAGTGCGCTCAAAGTGTATTTGTTTGTATTAGGAGGAAGTCGAGTGATTCGATGATTTATTTAGGTACTAGTTCTAAGTTAGTTTATAGCCTTTTGCCACCAAATATATGAGCGTATATAGAAGCGATTCTTGTACATAACTCAATTTCGGCAGAAATGTCACTTATGACCTTTGAACTTTTCAGTTTTCATACGTAATGTCAACTGCCTGGACTTCATAATTTGCATAATTAAAAGAAATTGTCGTTTGTATCTTATTTTTATATAGATATTTATAACTCATATGTATTGATAGAATTGATTCACTTCATGGCGACATTTGAACCCTGAAAATTTTCAGATTATGTAGTATAATCAGAATTTCATGCACATCATGACATTTACAAACAGCGATAGACTTAAAAGAAATAAAATTTTGCGTTTTTTTCATTTAAAAAAAAATAAAAATTGAGATTCCGTTGTTCGTATAAAAGCATAATAGCCGCAATAAAAATCATTTTTTTATACAAAACTCATCAATCGCATCAAGCACCCATCAACAAAATAGAATCTTCCAATCACTTAGCACCCAATAAACCTTTTAATATCGGAAAAGAAAAAAAACTAGAGCTCATCAAATCGATTCACCTCCTCTAGCAACAACAATCAACACTCACACCCCGCCGATAAATTGCATCATAAACCCGCATTATGGGCGAAAGCCTTCGAAAATATACAAATTGGCTGATAACTCGGCAGATCGTTACTTAAATTGAATTAGACACCTACGTAGTCTGGGGCCCGGGGGCGTAGCTCCCTCGGCGGGGGGCGGAGCGCCCGACCTAATGAAAATTGATTACATCGTGGATGTAACAAAGGCGGTTGTTGTGCAGAACGATACTCGAGATACTCGACTTCGGAAGTGTGGTGTGGTGTAAACTGTTGTTGGCGGAAAATAACGCGTGGATCTAGCTGATGAGAGTGGTCTACTTCGATCGGGTGTGGTTTCAATTTTTGCTCGATTTTTGTAATAAATACTTATTAGAAAATCCATTTTCGATAGATGTATTTACAGAAAATTAGATTCTGTGAATCGGTGCTGCTTGACACATAGGGACGATCTTTTCACCTCTGGTTTGAGACTAAAACGAATTTAAACAACACGCGCTCCCTCTAATTATGAGCTGTCAAAATCTGGGGGAAGAAATGGATGTAAGTATTGTTGTACGAACTGTAGTATTTCAGTCTTTTTCATGATCATAATAATTATCATGCGATACTCAATGATTCCGATTAAGTAAGTTTTTATTCTTCTCTTTGGTGCTTCAACAGATTGAAGCACCTGAAGATTCAGAAATCAGACTTGGGTTGGATCTTCTAGCTATGCGTTATTTTTTTATAATGAATGTTTCGCAAGTTCAGAGAAATTAGTCCATCTGTTTAATTAAGAAAAACGACATGTTACTAAGATTCCACGAGATTTAAATCCAGCATCATGAGGACACTGAAGCTTAGCACGACATGTTCAGTCGTTTTCGTTACACTATCAGTAGAATTGCAAAATAAATGCATAAAAGTTGTCTAAATAAGCTAAATTTCACAGTGTGTGAAAGTCGTGTTTAATAATCTTCAATACATTTGACTGCTCAAAAGCCACTACGTCAAATACCGAACATTCGCATGCAAAATCTATAATAATTAAACAAAAACCTTTGCAGATGTCACTATAATAAAAAGAAAAAATTCACCGTGATAGGATTAGCGATAAACGAGTGCATAAGGCACACAAACATAAATTCATTTTTATTTATATAGAAGAGAGCAATTTTCATCCTCGGCCCGGAAAAGTCACTCGTTAGCAGAAAAGCGTGTGCCGTATCATCGGCTCGAAAGCGGCCCTTATTGTCGACGATGTTTTATCGTCGGTTTGTTCACGAAAAATGGGCAAAAAAGAAACATTTTTTGTTCGAGATAAGCGTGTAGGTGTCGAAACAGTAATTGATTAGAGATTCGCGTGTTGGCTTTGAGGTTTTCGCTGTTTGTGCTCTTTCTGCTTTCGTCGATCGAAAGTCATGATGGAAGTGCGAGTTTTTGCGTTAAATCGAGCACGTGACGATTTGAAAACTTTTGATAGGTTGTAATTAGCGAGGATATTATACAGATTGGTATTGTATATCGGGAAATTCTACTGTGGGATTGGTGAATCGTTTGAGTGTCAGATTTGCAGCGAAATGTAGACTTTACCTTGTTGTGCCCTTTTCGTTTGACGAATGTAGAATTTAAATCTATGTACTTATGTTGCTTTTGTTAATTTTTTTAATTTAATTTTTTTTTTAATATAAATAATAGATCATTAAATGTTTGTAGTTTTTATTAAAATTTCAAATAATTTAAAATATACACATTTGAAAGAAATAATATAACATAAGCATCAAATGATTTAAAAAAAATGAATGAACCTTAATTTTATTTTTCAAATTTCCCAGTTTACATTAGCAGAGAAAAGAAAATCATATTTATCAACAAGACTAGTTCTTCTTTGACAAACATTCACAGGATTACAAGTAGGATTTATATTGTAAATTGGCTTTTTATACAAACATTTTGCAATTTCATCATGGAAACAAGTGCAGATAGCCTCTGTGATTGAGCACACGTTCACTTTGAATGCCATTTCCATAGCAAAATCTATCCAAAACGAATTGACTGGAATTTGTTCATCTGATGGTATATGAGTGTTCAAGCATGTCATTATGGCTTGTCTTCTTTCTTCGATGCATCTGAAGCCTCCGGAGTAGACGAACTGTTGCAAAACTCGAACATTTTGAAGGTACTCTTCCAAAAATTCAACAAAGTTTTGACCGTTCAACATATTTTGCAATTCCGTTTCATTCAAACACGGCTCAAATGCATTGACAAAGTAAATGTAAAAATTAGCCAGAAAGTGGTTTCTCACTTTATAAGCGAAAGTTTCATCAGTCAAGTCATATGAAGTTTGAGTTGTCGTCAATTTATTATAAATGAAACTTCCGAAATCCATCAAATTCTCTTTGGCTCTTATCGCATGTAAAATTGTAATGTTGTTGTTCACTCCCAAGCATTTCTTGTCGAAGTTGTCCCTTGGTGCAATTTCAGCTTTGACTCCGTGATATTTTGCTTCTGAACTCGCCAATATAAAAAATATTACGATGGATATTATGGAAATGAACGCCTTCATCTTGACTTTTCCTGAACTTACGAGTGTTTATTCGAACAGTTTATTATACTAACGTTATTTATCTTTTACGCGAAATATATATAGTGGATTAAATTGTATTTTGTACAGGGTGATTTGTTTGGATGTGTATTCTAATAAATGGTAAAAACTATAACAAATGATGGAACAAAAACAAAAGATAATGAATAAATGTATCTATTATTATATCATAACATCTATATTGCTCAATTTAAAAATGTCTTCGAGACGTATATATTATGAATTTAAATTAAATTAATTGTTTTAAACATTATTTTTGGTTCATCGTGTATTATGAACATTCAAATCTTACCTCAATATTCTATTAATCTCATATCAGTTTCTTTTATCTAAAAATCGATGTTTAGTATCCAATATAAACACTGAACCGTTAATTAAACGGATTACATTATTTTTAAATTATCAGTGCCTAAATTCTCAATCATATTATCTAACGTGAGTTTATTACCCGACAATACAATGAGTATGATAACAAGTAAGATTATCTCATTTGAACCTTAAAAACAATACATTAAAATTAATTATGCAGAAAAAAATTACGACAATGCAAAAATCTTCTTGAAAAAACACAGCTCACTTAAGTTTATCGAGAATGGCACATATGCGAAGGCCACTTGTGGGGTTTAGACGTTCGCTTAAAATTTTAATTAAGAATCCGTTGGCGTGCCTCGGAAACAGCCAGCTCGGGGTTAACAGCCAACAGCCTCCATCCTGGATTAAAATGGCTGCCGAGGAAAAGTTGGGCCGAATCTAGGATATGTGTGTATGTAAATATATCCATCTGCATATATCTATGTATTATACGTGTGCCCATCAAATCCTTCTCTGCTCCCTTCGCACTCTGAGCTCGAGGCTTAAGCGCCGTTGAGAAACTTTCAAATATCAATTCGCGATAATTAATCTGCGGATTATATAAGAGAAATTACAATGAGATGCTCTCGAATGAATCCGTTTGTTTCAATGTTGATTTTTAATTAATTATTTTATTAATAATTAGCTTCTGTGATTTGACATTGCTCGAGACTATGGACTTAAAGATGATTGTATGTATGTTTGATATTTTTATTAAGTACAAAATAAACGAAATACAGAATATTTGTCAAAACGAGTAAAAGTAATGTGTGTAGGTCATGCTTAAATATGTTTGCTATGCCTTGGTGCGTGAAAGTCACCACTGAAAATGTCGAACGTTTACCGAACTTCTATTTGTAAAACGTAAAACGATACCGAAACATTCGCTTAGTTACACACAATAATTCTAAAATATTTCATGTTGATTGAATAAGGGGATTATTTTTTAATTTTATATACAGATACTGATAAAACGATTTAGTTCCTATAATGAAGTTATGTCACTTAATATCTCATGATGTTTGAAGATTCTATCTTATCTTTCAGTATCGATGTTTATCAAATGTTTTGTCGACTCATTATAGGAGATGAAAAAACTACTCGGAAACACCGAAAAAATGATAATGATGATCGATCTTAGTGTAACTAGTCATCTTCAAAATAAATTCACTCTATTGTTGTCTTTAATTGAATTTAAATCCGTTTATCTTTTGTTTGAATCAAAACAAAAACTGATAAGTCTAAAACCTGTGATGAAGCAGTAATATCTCAATATCAAATATATTGAGTAAATATTTAATAATGTCCAATCGAATTTTCAGTTTATAGTTTATGAAACATTTCATTAAAATTGAATACTTTTCATGAGTTTTTACGAATGAAGTATTACAGCAAAATTAATCGACAGAGCCGTGAAAAAATAGCACATTGTCATTCAAAAGTCGAAAACAGCACAAAACACAGCGCCTCGTCGTAAAACCGAAACTGCCGAGATAGATGAAAATTTCGCATCCTTGCAACTTTACGTCGGTATATTTTTTAATGAACACTGAAACACACCCATGCAGAAGCGATACAGAATTTACAACACAATAATATGTAAATAAATTAATATGGAGCGAGTTGAGGGCCTACGTCGCCGAAAGTAACGGCCCACAGGAGAAATTATTACTTTAATATTATGGTCGGCGTCCAGCACTATCCTGACATGTAGACGAAATGAGTTCTGCATTAATTAAAATGTCCTGGCTACCTGATACCGAGGGCAAACATACCCAACGTTTGCACACAACATCCATTCAAGGGGTAGGTAACATCCCACTTTGCGGACTGCGTGGTACACGTGTCGAAATTAACATTTGGTTAGTGTTCAATTTCGCCGATTAGCTTATACACATTCGGAAATTAGGTATGATTGCACAAGCATAATTTTTATAATTCATAAGCTACTATGTTACTCGAGAATCTATGAACTTAAAGCCAATCGTGATCTATGTACTTAGGGCCGATCATTTCACCTCTGGTTTGAGAATATAACGATTTTAAAGTAAACGCACTCAATTCAACTATGAGGTGTCAAAATAGCCGCTGAAAGAAACAGACATACTGCAGTTGGTATTTAGAGAACTGCGTGTAGTTTAAATCGTTTTATTCTCAAACCATAGGTAAAAAGACCAGCCCTTATTGTATCGATTATATTTATGAAAAAAAGCAGAATTTAAATGCAAAATATGTTAAATTAGGTAGTGTGAGTAGGTTGCTTTATATTTTTGCAAAATATGGATGTGCAAAAGTCTCTAATTGTAAGTTAAATGTAAAACATTCGGCATTCTATGCTATTTCGGTAATGATGTAAATATATTTCCAGATTTGCACATAATACTAATTAAGCATTTAATTTAAATCTATTTATAATTTTCTGTAATAATAATAAATTCATGATTCATCGATATGAATAATACTAAATTTAACGAAAATGATTTGAAAATGTCCTTATAGAGTTTTCTTATTCGACAACGAAGTCTTTTCATAATGAAACGTATTGTTTTTTCATTGGGAGAAATCCAATTACATCGGCTCAATAAACAATGGTTACTTTAATTAGGATTTCCCGACTTGAGAAAACGTAATGTATATACATATATATTTTTTTCATTTAAAAAGAAATTCGTCCTGTTAATTCATAATTAAAATTTTCTTCGTAACTTTTTCAATGCATAAATAAAAAGCTCCGACAAACATGAAAAGTTGAAATTCGACAAAGGGGATGCCGAACGTAACGGGCGATTAATTAACAACAAAATAAGAGTTTTTTTCGAATATTATTTCGAATATTATTACATCAAACGTACGTATTCCAATTAGTGAAACGAAATTCGCAAGCTTCAAAGTATCAAATATCGATAACAAAAAATATAATCCTGAAAAAAACTACATAATTAATGGAAATTCTCAAAAAGCTCATTTCCCAAGTGATCTTATTCTCGAAGTATTTTCTTTTGTAAAATAATGTCGATTTAAGGACTTTGTGTGTTTAACGAAAAACAAGTAATTTGAACATAACTGAAAATACAAAAGATGTACTGTCATAGCGATCTTTGAAAAAATACAATGAAATGTATAAGGTGCAAAAATAATTTCTGTTATTACTTTGAAATATTGTAATTTAGTCACGTATGAAAGGGAATCGTATTTTTTTGAAATTTAAAATATCCAAAGTGCACATTTATGAGAATATGCGAAACGGTCATTCAGAAAGTGCAAATAGAGCGTGCCCGTTGGGAAGTTGTCCCATTATGTAAATAAATTCTCGAGATTGTGCAAGGCGACACACGTACCCAGGGGCAAAAATGGAAAATGTGAAAAGCCCTGTGTAGGAAAAGCACTCGTATAACGCCACTAGATAACACTGACCAGTGGCTCTTTCCTGCAAAAGTGTCAACTCTCTTTTTCTTTTCGTTTGCGAACAGGTGAAAAGAGCCGGCGCTTGTTAACCGAGTTTCGCACCGAGCTCATATTATCCGTGAACGGATATAATAAGGCGTTTGTGCGTGCCGCGTCTGGATTAGCGTGCTCGTTAAGATAGTTTCGAATTCAGTCAAAATCGTTCTTATTAATAGTACTGTATGGCACACGCGTGTTGACCGCTCGGCTATCGTCCTGATAACGAAACTGCACTGTTTAACGTATATAAGGCGTAAAAGTCCGGGTTCGACTTTTTTATTTCACACATAGATGGCAATAAACACATCCGTGGCAATATGAAATTTGATTAATTCCGAACAATTTCGATACATATGCGCCTACTGCTAGTGTGCACTAATTTACTCTTCGGAGTAGTTTTGCCTGTAATGGTGAATTGTCTTCACTATACATATAGTGAATGATATTAATTAATGATAATTGGGTAGAAATAACCTGTATAATATAAAATAAAAAAAATAAGGGCACTCAATTCACACACTTTAGCACCCTTCAGCGTCGTTTCCGACAATCGTCCGTATTTAATTCAAAAACTTAGCAGCGATAATTGTGCAGAGTTTCCTGTTGCTGGGCCCTCGCGGACCGCGGGCCTCGCTTTCAAGCCACTGGCCAGCCGGAAATTGCGGACAATAAATCAGACAACAGGAAATTAAAGTCACATCTAGAGTGGGGAACGATACTCCGGCCAAGTGCTGCTCCTCCTCCTTCAACCCTCGGACTCGTGTTCGATATAAAGGAAACCCATTAAAATCGAATATGTTCGATTGTCTTCTGGCCGAGATGCGAAGCTGCTGCTGCTTCTGGTCGATTTTTATTTCATAGATGTGCATCGAATACGTAGTACATGGATGAAAATTTTATTGAAAATGTTTAAAAAAACTAAATCAATGTTCAATTTTGGCAAATAAGCTCTTCGATGTATAAGATTTTTTGAAAATATGTACATTTAAATGTCAAAGTACTTGGTATAGTAATATTTTTTACCTAAATATATCTCATGAAGAATAAAGATAAACATCATTAAATGACTATGAAATTTTAATTATTTATAACAGAGGTCATTTTGAATATAATAATTATGAGCTTTTATACGAACTGACTACATTCGTAGCTTGTTTTAAACGAAAATTGCATGTTAATAATTGTGGATGAATGGAATAAAGGGACTTTTCAATAAACGCATCAAACATGTTTTGTATTCTTTCTCGACTTATTGTTTAACGGAATAATTAATGTTATGAATTGAATGGTTCATATATGTAATAGTATACGATACGTTACAATAAATCGTAAATCAATCTCATATATGCTGCTTAGAATGAATTGGCACACTAAAGATTGTTGGTTAATTTAAAATTTGATTTAATTTCAACCTCCACTGATATCTGATTACACTAATTTTATTTATTCATCGACATAGAGTTGAATTCAAAAATCCATGCTCTACTATAATATCAAATTCTTATTTCAAATGTGTCTATATTAAAATCGCACGAATTTCAAGACCCTCCTTTAGCAAAATCCAATCCTCGATCCAGCGAATCCGAATCTCCTTTTTAAAGAGAATTCACAATTAACAGATCGCATCGAAAGCTCGAATCCTTCAATACCGAAAAGCCATCGGCCAAAAGAGTACATACACACGTATATACCGTAGAGTCCCTAGAGTCCCAGGGAAGCTCAGGTGGAAACAATGGCCGTTCTAGCGCAGCCAGCAAACGGGGTAAAGTTGCGCTCGTAAATCGATTACGAATAACAGTTCTCCTCGAGGATGTGGAAGATAATGCCTCTCCAGGAGGAGCTGAACGGACCGTGTAATGACGACTTCCCGTTCGGATGCGGAACTAACGCATTTCCCGAGTTTTCCCGGGAAAAGTGGCCGCTATGTATTTATACGCGGTGATCGCGTTAACGTTGCACTTTGCGTATTATAATGTTCGAGCGTTTTAAGTGTGAGATGGATTTGATGCTTGTTTGTTTGAAATGTGGAAATTTTGTAGTTTATGAAATGGGTTTGAATTTATTCGATTCGTATTTACGGATAAATGAGTTTTTTGTACTTGTGAATTGATGCAAAATACATTAATAGAAAATATTTTCTTTGACTTAAAATGATTCATTTGCAGTTATTAACATGATTAAAAAGTTGAATTATACAATTATTAGAATGTTTAAATTTATATGAACACCATTAATGGACGTATTTGACATAATTTATGGAATGAATTCAGACATTTAAAAGAGATTCTTTAAAAATCATGAGTACTTTGATGTAAAGATGTACGAGTATTTGATTTTACAAAATTGTAGTGAATTGACTTAAAATCTAAACACAGTGATGAAAAATTTTGGCAGGGATGACTCTTTAAAGATTCAAATACTGATTTTTCAGCTTTTAATTAACTTTTAATATAAATATTAAATTGATAAAAAAAAAATTGTAAAGCTAAAGGTTTTTTAGCAATAATTCCGCATTTCTAGATATACCTGAGTATTTTTTTATTAATTATCAAAAAGAAATTCATGATATTCAGACTAGTTTCGTATCACTGTATACACGCGTGAAAATCCATCATCCACGAAATTTCGAATGAGTATTTTCCAATGGAATAATTGCATCGCATAATATCAAGCATTGTAAAATATCCGTACATCTGATTATCTTATATCCACTTCAACATCGGGTGAAATAAATAAATAAAACAGAAAAAAAAACCAATCGAGACCCTTATAAATAGTATCGTTTTATATAAAATGAACACACATAAATAAAAATATACGTATTTGTATCGCAAACACGCTCGGTCCGAGTTTTCAATTTGCCGTTTGCGACCAGGGGGCGGAGACTTATTGTCAGGGTGCGACTCGAAGAAAAACACTTTACAATGAAAGATATTTCTTCTGCCTCCAATATTGTATCCTGAATTGCATCCAGGGTCGGTCTAGGGACAGGGAACTCAATGGGGGTGGGTGCGGTGGGTCGTGGGCCCATATAAAATCGGGATAGTGTCGGAAGAAAATGTCTCTACATATTTCGCACAACGGATTTTAGGGAGGTTTTGTCTAAATTGTTTCGCTTCGAACGATTGACTGGTCGTGATGGAAAATTATTTGATGTGTCGTGTACAGATTTATATTGATTTTAGAGTATGTATAATTTTATTTAAATTTAATATATTATACATGTATTTGCGTATGTATACTTTTTATAAAAAGAGTCAGTATTTTTTTTTTTTTTTTGGAAGATACAGCACGGAAGTTGAAAGCCATTTTAGGGGTGAACTAGTTGTAACAATTGAAATGAAAAAAAAAACATGAAAAAATTGGTTTTGGAACAGTAGCATATATTAACATTTTAATAAATAACCAATCTAAGTTGTTGCAAATGTTGTCTAAAATGTTGCAAATTAGATCACTTCAAGACATTTAGGAATCTTTCCTTACATTCATATATTATATTTTTGTACATATATTTTTTAAATTTTGACATTTTTCGAGGGAATCTTTAATCTTAGCATGTATAATACTCAACCCACGAACATTCCTAAGGGGATTTTTTATGGGAAAATTGTAACTATTGTACAACACTTAACAAAAAGGCCAAAGAGTCTCGATGAACTCCGAGTCGCAGGAACTAGTTGAAAATAAATAAATTAGAAAAACGATTTGCGGCCGAATCGAGAAGTTTTCAAATCGAGTCGTTCGATAAACGGAACGTCGATTAATTGCGTCTCGAATCGCGAATCGTTCCAATAAGGCAGCACTTCCTTCGCTGTGATAATATTGACGTTTCGTAAAACTTGAAAGCACCTCGCCAACTTTGCGTTCTCTCGCTCCGTTTTTAAATGCGCGGCTTAATAACCGACGTAATTGTTTGCGCAGACTTTGCGGAAAATCCCCGCGAAAATGTTTACATTATTTGCAACTCGGAGACCAATTTTCATTTTGTACAATTTGACATCGGGACCCGTTTTTAGACGGGGATAAACATTGACACAGCCGGTGTGTAATCCGAAAGTCGTTCGATGATTCTAGTCAGTTTTTCTGATAGAAACACGGAGTCGATTGTTGAAATAATAATGTATTTTTAACAATTATAGCGCTTGTTTGTCTGTCACACTCGAGTTGCAATTAGATCTAGTCTTATGTCATGAAGTTTGCATAAAATAGTTGCAGTTAATAAAGTTGATATATTAATTATGTTATTTTATCCTAATCAGGAATACGTTGATATTTTCAATAAGCTGATTATTTTTTGAGGAAAAAAATATGTACTTTCATATTCCAAATGAACGGTTTTAATGTACACTAATGTGAAAATACGAAGATATACCAAATTAAACAAATTAGGAATACATTTCAAGGAAATTTTTAAACTTGTCAAGATAAATATTATTATCGAAAAATCTGATTATAATAAAGATTACGAAGAGAACATGTATTGAGTTAATTTCATGAAAAAGTTTGAATGAAAATAAATATTAACTTGGTGCATAATTTATCTTTCCGCGAAAAGTCGCTTTCAAATAAAATTTCATTTATACTTACGAGTTTATTTTTCATACTTCACATATCAAATTTTCACAGCTCATCAACCGACAATCAATCCTCGAACGGAACGAAATGTGCAATGAAGCGATATCAAATTTTAAACAAAATCGCATAAAAACGAGGCGCACGAGCGTAAATTTTTCGACAGATTCGATTATAGCGAAATCGACATAAGCATACACAAATATCTACATATAAAATGCGTCACCGAGAAAGAAACTTTCAACGACATATTAAAAATATCAACTTTCGTTCGTCGCGTCAACCTGTCGCTTTCGCAAACGAAAAAGTACATACACACTGTGGAAACTTTCGTCGAATCGACGTCGACTTTTCGTCGAAAATAAGTTACTCCGTAAAAAGTTCCGTTCTGTCGGCAAAGACAAACCCACAGTTTCTAATTTGCGCCCTCGGGGCTTGTTTGTCTTGCGAAAATCTGCAGATTTTGACTTTGCGCTACTCCACTGCAGTTTCGGAGGCGTTGGAACAACGTAATTACGTTTTTACATCAATTTGATAATAAAAAATCATTAATTTATGTTTATAGTCGGTATTTTTAACTCTCATGTTAGTTAAGTGTAATATTTTCTCGTGATACGCAATCGGTTTAGCTCTGTAAACGACCGAATACGTATCTCTAGAAGTTAGTGTAGTTAAACGATATGAAGGTTAGAAAAGTTTAATTTAATGAATTTTATATTTATTTATTGTTTTAGATATTGTTGCCTAATTATTTCAAATCGATTAATCGTTCACTGTAAAGTGACAAATGGATATTCTGATTAGTGGCACTAAAATCTGGAAAAGCGTTGATATCTGTGGAAAGTTCGTATTCTTTACATTAATACCGTTTCGAAATTTTTGTCTAACCCGAATATCACATTTTGCACACAGAATGGAACATATTAAATTGCTTGTTTATGAAAAGTCTTGCCGACACGTTGCGGTTTTATCGAAAAGGAACTCAAGGCACGGTCTTTGTATCGATCAAGTATCGCAAACAAAGAACGGAATTTCAATACGGATACGTGCCATTTTCAGTGCGAAAACAATTTAGCCCAAACTCGGTATTCTTCGAAATGTATTTCCTGAAAGTGATTTTTTTTAGTAAGTCTGCATACACCTACATATATTTTTCAATACACGGCTTTTCACTTTCATTGATTCGAGCAAGTTTCATATTTCATACAACGAATGGATGATGGAGTATATCCACCACACAAGTTGAAGGACGAGTGTAGGTATATTGTAATACGCTTAAGGTAACACTTTTGTTATTTCAGGCGAAAACTGCGGGTCGGTTTGATCAAATTTGCTAAGGGTGAACCTAATTTTAATTATCGCCGAGGATGTACAAACACATAACGCAAAAGGGATGAAACCGTTTGTGTTCCGCGGCCGAAGTGATTTATTATCGAACTTTCGTCGATATTAATGATATTTGACTGGTTAATATTTTAAAAGGGCCTACGCTTGTGTAGTACTAGCTTACCTTTAATTACGCCGGTGCCAATATTAATTAAGAGTTGCTCGAACGAAGCGCGTCGCTATGCTAACATTCGCTAAGCAACGTATCGGCCGTATGTTATTTTATTCATAGCGCTTCAAGTAATTGTTAAAGAATTTAATATACTTTGATTTAATTAAATTTACTAAACTATGTACATAAATGTGTATTTAGAGTATAACTTTATTTTATACGTTAATTTGAGGCATTATTTCTGGTCGTATTCTCTTAAGAATTGGATCATTTGTTTCAGAGAGTGCTGTATTAACATGGAAATTGTGTTTTTTATGGTAAAACAATCATGGTTTGTGAATTATAGAATTTTTGATGAATTCAAACTGTAAAATTTCTTGGTCCACTTAAAAATATATTTTTTTTATTTTGACTGATTTGGTTTAAGGTCGGTTTTTTCACCCATGATTTGAGAATAAAACGATTTTAAAGTATATGCGCTCCCTCCAACCATGAGCTGCTGAAATAACAGATATACTATATTTCGCACAACAATACATAAATCCATATCTTTTCCCCAGTTTTCGACTGAGAGGCTGTCTGTAGTTTAAAATTGTTTTAAGGTGACAAACCAAAGGTGACAAGACCGGCCCTAAGTTGCCATATTGACCTCTATTTTTCCAGAGCTCTAATGAAAACAGGCTCTAGTCCAATGAGAACAAAAGTGGACGCATTTCGAAAAATTGAAATTTATTAGCTTATTTTGAATTTGAACCTTGCCTAACGCATTACCTGAGCATTAAACGTGTGAACCGAACACCATCACCGTCGACAACCCGCGGTCGGTACTAGAAGGCGATTATGCAAATGGATGTAAAACAAGTTGCGAAGCACTCAACTGGATAAACACACCCCGATATACATATGTATTATATGTATGAATGCCGATCATCGTCGGCTTTCCGCGAAAAAATCGGTTGAAAGTCTTCGGAATCGTCGGAAATGTCGTAAATTTTTATTTTGAGGCTGTTCCACACCGCATTACGGTGAAAGGTTTTCCGCGTAATAATTAAATTAAATATTCCTGGGGGTGGGTTTCAGGTCGAAAGGTAAAAAATTGTTATCGAATGTCGGATAAAAAGCTTCACGCCTACGTCGTTTCATTAACCGGAAAGCAATTTGGTAATGAGTTTTCGGTATTCGAGGTTGATTCGCTACTTTGCGGCGATCGAAACGACGTATCGTTTTATTTCGGATCGTTAAAAAAATGTATTGTGAAATCGTTTAAATTAAATTACTATTGTATTTATATTTGATACGATAGAAGAATAAACTTCTGCAAACTTCAAGAATATGAATAATTTAATAGTTCACGCCGTTATTAAAATTCAATTCCTCTCAACTTTGAAACACCGCACGCTTTACAATGCAAAACTAATACCTGATTTTCATAATCTCGACCTGCGGTCAATACCAGCGAGCGTCAAATAAAATACATACATTAAAAGCGCATTTCAGAAGGACACTCTGTATAATGATTTTGCGAGTCGTAAATTTTAAGCATCGTTAGGTACTGAAGCTCGACTACAATTTCTCTCGGCGTTTCGTCGTCTCGAGCTTTTACCATGATTATGCACACTTACATCGCGAAAATCTCACATACACACAACTTTTTATAGAACATTTCACGGAATTCAGCGGTATTCGTTCACACATAGAAGAATTGTCCTAAATATGGAACACCGCGATATTTATCACATACAGTTTCGACAATCTGCTAATTTTGCATAAAATCGGTCACTAATAGTATTATTGTTAGATTTCAAATAGAAAAATTACAATATCGACATTGAGTCTAAAAATATTGAGGATTGAAATTTTACTAGGTTTTTTTTCAATTGAAATGTGATATTTTCTTAGGATATGTTATGTGATAACTGCTCGGGGATTTGTTAGATCGAAAATGCATTACTTTGAAATGAAATTCAGTATTCTATATTTGTCATCCTTTGATTATTTTGTATTTTATAACACCACCGTTCCATATTTGAGAAAAATGACGAAAAAATCATTTTTCAATTATCGTCATTTTTTTCAAATTTGAGAAATTATTTCTTCCTTTAACTATAATCAACACATAACTAAGTATATTTGGCCTCAATCTATTTCTTAAGAACATTAATTTTTATTTATTTTTGGAAAATACACGCTTTAAGCTTAGGTGTTACCATTTTTTGGACAATTCCTCTACATCTCGTTTCATTTCGAGGCAGACTTTCTTCCAGAGCGTCTTTCCACAGTCGCAATTAATCGGCGTTGGCTTTCGTCGTCGATCATTTTTATTGTGTCGAGTTCTGGTCGACGTTGGCGAGATGGCGAATATCCATCATGTAACCTGTTGGCCGAGTCTCATACCATAATAGCCCAAGGGGGTCGAAAAAGCGGGCGATTCTCGAGTGGGTGGGGCCTGCTTGATTTATCGTCGTTGTCGCGAAACAAATTTTAAAAAGTCGTCTGGCATTATTTAAAGCGAGATTCTTTCGTTTCTTTTTGTTCGTGCGTCTTGTATATAAAATAAACACACGAGAGGGAACCCTTTGTTCTTGTTGTAAAAAATCGCCCGTCGGAATGTTCACAAGTTATTCCAATATGGTCGAGAGGTATGTACGATTTTTCAAAGGGTCTCCTCCTCTCGTAGGAGAGTCTCCCTTGTATAGTCTGTGTAATGAAAAACATCCATCTTAACCTCCGTCCTCGGGCCCATAAAAACATTGTTGCTCCTGAAAAATAACGACAGCGTCGTAATATGTCCCTTGATGTTAAAAAAAAAATCATAAATTATTCATTTCATGTTCATAATACGAGTTTATGACTTTCGTGACGTTTATTATACTTTTACAAAAATTCGGAAAATCCGAGCAGAGCTTTTCCCGCTGCAGCGTTTTTCAAACGCATTGTAACGTCAGAGCAAAGACAATAAGGATACCTCGCCAGCTGTGATTAATGATAACAGTTTTGTACTAGTGCGGACAAGCAATTTTAGAAAATCTCGTTATTTGAACATTTATACATTTCAAGTTTTTCGACGAGCGAAAACAGTTAATTTCATTTCGTTGAAAAATTTCACTTTTGATTTATAACATAACTTCAAAACGAATGAATTGAACGTACAACGAAAAAATAAGTTACTTTACTTATACTCAAATTTTGTTTGTCGAAATGTTTCACATTTGCAAGAACATATTCTCTCCTTGAAGAGTACATTTTTATTTCATTACAAGATGAAAAATCTCTTCATATTCATACAATTTTTCTGACTCACATAATATCAGACGAAAATATGAGGATAGGTACAAAACGTATACGACCACATCCCAGGACAAATTTCCTCTGCACGACGATTCCTAACACTAACCACGTACGATTTTTCCGGAGCTGCGTTGAAATTCAAATTACAAGGAAACACACGGAGCAATTTGGCCTCGTCGTGGAGCACAGATTACAGCTTGACGAGTACATAATTAGAGACATTACGTTCAGGTGGTTCCTGGCCACCCTGTCGAGGGTCCTTGCAATTACTGACTCCAGTCCTGGCTGAAACAAGAGCTTGAAAAATGTGGAAAGCTGACTGTAATTGACGAATTTCGCATTTCCACAACTCGACCGAGTTTCCTTTCATTGGATTTTCGTTTTTGTTCACGTGTGAGAGCATAATAGGTTTCGTTCCTTTTGTTTGCCGCTACGGTTGAATGTCGAGACGTGTTTAAATGGGAGCTGGAAAGTTGATTATATCATTTTTAAGGCCCACATATACGGTACGTGTACCATCTGACTTGATTTTGATCCTCTTCCATGGATCTTTCGTTCATAATCCGTACTGGGGCAAATAATGCAGCCTTTTAATTCAAAAGGTACATTTTTAGGATTAGTGAATCTTCTGCATCAACCCAAAGAGAACAGATAATAAAATGACTATCTCTTTTGTTATATTTGTGTATTGATATTAGATCAAACAAAGCATCGATATCGTACTAACTTTCATACGATTGGATTGGATAAAAAATCATACGATTGTGTGGACGCTATTAAAACTGAGACACAGCGTTGCTCGAGATTCTATAGATTCTAAACTGATCAAGCACTTTTGTGTAGATAATTTATAATAAACACTTTGTGAAATTGAGAAAAAATGACAAATTCAGATGCTAAAACATAACATCTCAAGTTTCGAGGACTTACGCGTTCATACGTAGAGAAAACACGAAAAGTGATGTACAAATACAGCATAACCACATCCGAACGTGAGCTAAACGCTATCTCGAGCCCTTGATGCTTCGAGGGCTCGAGGGTGAAGGCAAGGCGGCCTCAAGAGAACCAATTAGCAAGAGTCGAGGGTAAAAAGTTTGCCGACGAGAGACCACCGCTTCTGCTGCAGACCCTCGGGGAAGTTCCGGCAGTAATTGACGATCGGGGGTTCGCTTTTGATGTTTACCTTTCAAACTTGCCGACACTCGACGGATGCCTTTTTAATCTGTCCGAATGTACGGCGCATGCACGTGCTCGTACACGTATTCGTATGACGACTGAAAAGGCCAAGGGGTACTAGTGACTTCGCGGTGATTTCGAGAAAAGTGAACTCAAAGTTGAACATGTGTCTACATGTAATAGGAGGAGGTCGAGTGGTTTGATGATATATCTCAGCACACGATTCAAATTCGCTTATATCCTTTTGCCACAAAATATAGAAGTGATTTCTGTACATAAGTCAAATTCGTTGTACCCCTTGGCCTTTTCAGTCGTCATATGTACCTGTGATTTTCTTATATGTTGAGTGAGGGTTACGGAAATTGAGGAGTATAAGTGGAAATGTGTTATACTCGTATGTGGGATGATTTCATTTTCTTGTTAGGTTTTAACTAAAAATCATTGCGTTTCTAGCTCAAAATGAGTGTTATAGCGTGAAAGGTAATACATAGTTTCTATATAGTCGAATGATAAGCGTTCTACTTTATGACACATTCCTGGGTATAATTAAATGTATATGACAAAATTTTTATTCAGTTATATTCAAAGTTGAATATCGATCAATAAGAAAATCGTTACAAAGTTAATGAGTGATCTGATGATATAATATCTCAATAAAAATCTAGAAATTACGTATTAATATACTTTTTGAAACCAAGAGAATGTTCATATTATACAAGCTTAGAGATGATTTTCGCATTAAAATCTAGTGGTTTTGATATATCACTTATATTTTTTGGCTTCTAGAGTCATTATATAATGGTGGGAGAATGTTGGTAGGTATGGATGGATTTTGATTGTTTCTGGAAAAACCATGAAAAAGTTTTTAAAAAGCTCGATTTGTTTATTCAGGAAGGGGAGAGAGTGTGTTTTCATTTGAACTTTTATTTTCGGTTAAATTGAATTCGGTAGCTTTTTTTTAAATATTTGATAACATGACCTAAGCGATGCATTTATAATTTTATTTTTCCACACAATTAATTCACATTTCATCGAAACATCACTTCATTTCCACATGAATTAACCTATTGCACGCTAATTGTTGAATATATTTCATTATATTACAACGTGCTGAATTCGAGGATGGAATTTCAGCAGAATTCTATTCATTTCATCCGAAGCTTTTTCAATATTTTCATTCAATTAACCGAAAGTAAATTAAGTGAGTTTGTGGATCGAAATGAACGCGATCAGCGTTCGTTTCGCTTACTATAAGCTCATTAACGGAACTCAACCAGACTAGATGTATATTGAAATGAAATAATGGAATATTTGTCTATATTAATGTTTATAGAATACATTCGGAAGATTCGCAACAGAAATTAATTATATTAGTTATCAATTAACGCCGAAACAATTTCAGCATTCGAATTACAACCGATAACCTCGAGGCATCTCATTTCAAGACGCTGTTACAATTCGGATAAATACAGATCTGTTAGTTTCGCAAATGTGTATCTGAAATCAGAACATCGCAATTTCTTTCAACTTGGCCGTGAAAAGGTCGAAATTATAATAAATCGCCTTTGCGTAGATTAATAATAGATTTTAGATCCATTGTCTGGGGCTTCGAGGCCGTTCCCTTTGCTCTTAATCAAGCAAACCGCCAGAAAATATTTCGCAGATATCGGAGAACTTTTTGCTTCCCAATAAATCAAGCTGAATACACAACACGATTTATTAGTCGCTCCGATGAATTTATCATCGGTTCAGATAACGGCAGTTGCCGTGTCTACCCACGTTGGTCCAAGTCTAGATTCATAAACTTAGCTTCATTTTCTCGGAGAGTACTTTTGGCGTTCGAAGTCCATTTTCATTCTCGCAAGATATCCGATATGTAGAAAATTTTTTAAGTGAACGATTCTATATTTATTTTCGAACGGTTGATACAATGTATTACAATAAATATGAAGACTGAAAAGACCAAGGGGTACAAGTAATTTCGAGAAAAGTGCCCTCAAAGTTCAGCATGTACCTACATGCATTAGGAAGAGGTTGAGTTTTTGATGATACATACATCTCAGTACACGTTCCAAATTCGTTTATATCCTTTTGCCGCCAAATATATGAGCGAACATAGAAGTGGTTCCTATACATAAACCAATTTCTACAAAAATATCACTTATATCCCTTGGAAGTAACCCTTAGAGTTGCATGTACACCTAAATATATTATTAATACGAAATTTTTCATACATTTATTCATTGACTAGCTGTTTCAGCCTGGTATTTCTTGAGACTCTATGGGTTCAATTGTAAATTATTGTGAAATGTCGTGTATAGTATTTACGATGAATACAAAACGAAAGAAATACAAATATGTATCAAAACATTTAAAATTACGATGAATGTGTAGAAATTGCATTATGTTTATAACGACTTGACTTGAGTGCGTCGAAAGTCCTTCTATGAAACGTTTAAGTCAGAAATCATGTGAATTGTTAAATAATGTTAAATGTACTGATATAGAATGACTCTGAAAAGTTTTATCATGATAAGATAAGCTATCGAAGAATCTTAAATGCACAAAAATATACATTTCTATTTATTTATATAGATAAAAGACAATCATCTATCGCCAATTTGGATTCGAGCGCCTGGAAGACACCCACCTTATCCATATTCAAAACTCCCGACCCGAGCACGTCTTCGAAGCGCTCAGAACAGTTTGAGGAGCTCGGAATGTAATTAATCCCCCACGATGGACCAGTATAGAGATATGGGATTGATCTGCCGTGTGATGGGCCAGACGAGACTAGATTAACCCCGAGTCTCTCAGGTCCTGCGACTTGAGGGTGGAACTCGCCCTTTGATCCACGTGTGATCGAATTATCGGTCCACAGACACAATAGAGCCTCCAGTTTGCCTCGATTAATTACTGGTATAAGCCGGTGTCGTATTTGGTTATGAGCGTCGAATGTTCTTTTGGGAGGTGTTAACTGAGAGGAAATTGGTTGGACTTGTGATGTCGAACTGTGTACGAAGGAGTTTGTATTTATTATTTACTTTAGAATTTGTTTTGAAAGTTTTTCGAAGTAATTTTTTAGTTTCGTGTACGTAAATTTGAGTCTTTTAATGAAAAGTGTTTATTTAATTAAAATTTTGGTTGACGCAATTAATTATTTTTCATTTATGCAGATCTGTGCAATTGTTTTTCATTGCTCATAACTTTCATTAAATAAAAATTTCGAGTTAAAAGTTAAACTTTTTTAATTAAGGAAACAAGTATATTGATGAAATTAATTGTAGGTACCTTATAAGTTTGGTACATATTACATATTTTTGCAAAATCATTTCGAATTTTGGTGCTAACAATAAGTGCAGTTATGAGAACCGTACTTGTTCGTTCAATCAAATCATATTCTATTTAATGACAATTTTAGGAAAAATTATTTAATTTATGAGTGATATTTACAATTAGTTCTATATCATATAAAGAATGGACGAAAAATATGGACTAGTGCTATAATAAAAAACACTGAGAACTTTACACCATCAATTTATACCATTTCTACAGTTAATTTTGTATCAAATCTCTTATATCAATTTAATTCACTGGTGATTGATTTGATCTAAAATTCACAAACGGGTGGTCTTAATTTTGGTAGTATTAAGTTTATAATGCATAGTATTGGTCCATATTTGTCGTCCTACTTCCATGCGAATATAAAAAAACGGATTTGTTTTATACATATGTACATTTGTTCAAAAATGATTTATTCACCGCATATAAAATTGATGAAAAAATGAGCAATTTCGAACGAAAAATCCAAAATATAACACACTCATCGAACATGTACTTACCTCAACGAGAGCTTTATTCGGCTGCAAATTTAATTCATAATAAATCGAACCGATGCGAAGTTCGGCTGCGGATTAACTTCGGCCGCTCGCTGTGCTTACTTTTGTTTTTTCAACGGAAAAACCCATTATCGACCCGAAATTGGAAAATAAATTATTCGCTGATTCAATTCGCGTTCGCCATTTTCCAAAAAACAATGTCGCGCCCCCTTGAAAATCTATCGACGCGAGACGAAACTTTTAAATTTGATTTGCAACTCGAACGTCGAATTGTTTATGAGGCCCAAGGGACGCCTAGAGTGTATTTATCGAAAGTAAATGAACGAATAGGGAAATGAGTAAATAAATAAATAGGCGAAGGTTCGTTCCGATTGTTGAGCTTTCGACGAGAGGCTTTCGGATTGTGCGTGTTTCGGAAAAAGTGGGCTGTTGCGGTTGAACGCAAAGCCGATCAGTGCCTAATCATTATTCATGACTAGGGCTTTGTATGCTCTAGGGACGATGTGGACGAATAGGGTTCCTACTTTGAGGGTTTCGATTGTGGCAAGTGCCAAAATGCTCGATTTTACTCCGTTCATTGGGAACTTGATTATGTCCACGCAGTTTTGGAGCGTTTCACCGGACGGACACACTCAGAATAATGCTATTATATGATTAGATTCATTGGAAACGTGATTAAGTCCACTAAGAAATTCTTGTGTGATGATTCTTAAATAACTAGCGATTAACCCGTTAAATATGTCAACGCAGTTTTGAAGCGTTACGCCGGACGCACACTCACACAGAATAGCGTTATTATACTATAGTTAGATTTAATATGGCTGTATGTTGAGTGTGACGATCAGATTGCATTTTTTAAGGTAATGTAATGTAGTGCATAAGTCTTATGATTTCATTCTAATTAGAAATACGTTGATTTTGTTTTCAACGAGATTTAATATCTTAAAATAAATCTGATAAAACGCACAATAAAGCTCAATAACTTTTCAATATCAATCGAACTTTTTAAACGAAAATATTTGTGGCTCGAAATAAAACTGATATTTTAAATATACACATCAACAAAATAAAACTTCACAAGTAACTCACATTTTTCGAAAAGTTACACATTTGAAAAAAAAAATCCGAAGCACGTAAAATCATATTTGCTCAGCACGTAAAATATTATTGAAAAACGGCGAAGACGAACGAGCGAGTTTTCCTCGCAGCGGCGGCAAGTTTTTTCGGTTTGGGAATAATATTTCAACCCCTCGGTGTATCTGCAATCTTGCCGCTATTAACAGTTGATAAAAATAAATGTATTCTCATCAACACTGTTTTACCTCGTCCGCACAATGCCGGCGGCGAAAAAAAGATAAATCGCACAAGGAGGAAAATGTCCGCCGGGGGGTGTTAGGAAAAACCACCCCCCGAACGAACGAACCACCCCCAAATACACTTTTGTTTGGCGATTTTTTCCCTCGTTTTATTTTCGTTTTCACTTTGAAATGTAAACGCCGCACTTAATTTACGTTTTGTTATTCAAACTCGCTCCTACACAACGCGTACACTTTCTATCTACGACGGTCGAGTACGTCGATTTATATTCTTATTTTTAACTTTCGTTTCTTTTCGGGTGGTTTTCGTTTTTTTTTTTCATTTATATTTTGTTTTATTTTGCGCTCTGAAAACGGCTACTGTCCGCGTTTTTGCGGATAAAGTGTCTGTTTGAAAAATGAAGCGAATAGCGCAACGTTTGAAACGTTTATAAATTGCGCAGGTTCTATTGCAGTGAAGTTCCTCCCTACGACGAATAAAGCCATGTAATTGCACTAGTGTTGATTTGAATGAGTTTTAAAGAAATCTAATTATATCATTCAAGCACAGTTTAAATGAACGATTTATGTCAGCTTTTGAAAAGAAAAGAAAGATTTTAAGATCATGTAAGTAATATAGACAAATTTGACAGTACTAGGTTTTCTAATATGGTCGTAATTAACTATCAAAGTTTACGTATGTCAATTTGAAAGTTCAAAATTATTTTTTTTTGCAAATTTAATATCATCGTTATAAATCTGAATTTGAAAAAAAGGCATTGAATAATTAAAAAAATGCAACAGCGACCCACTTTCATTACCGCTTCCTTTCTTCGCCGCACAAAACGGACTAGCACAAACGGAAAAAAAGTCGAAAACGTAAAGCTACACACAATATATAGATGTGTACATTTTTTTTTACATTTTCGAGCAAAAGCACCAGCATCTGCGGCTCGAATACCGAATCCGGTCCGATTGTAGTCGTACAAGCAGGAACAGGCCAGAGTCCTTTCCCAAAGAGGATTTCGCCGAGTAATTTACTTAAGTACGCCTCTCTATTCTCGCGACAACGTTCGAGGGCCTCTCTCCCTTTACTTCACCCGTGGGCAGGAAAGACAAAGAAAAGCGGCGAACTTCCAGCAGACCGACGAATATAACAATATTCGAGAGATATTAATTCGATTCCCTTTGCCTTCAAAGCGGGGCCGGGCTTAGAGCGCGAGGAATTATGCCGCGCTCTCCTTTCTTTGGATTTAATTCGATACGCTCAAAACGGGCGTAAAATATACACAAAAGAAACATAAAGTGTACTGGAGACACTCGATTTGAGCTCGAGATACGTTCGCTGAAGGGATGATGCCGAAATTATGATAATTTTATGACGAAATCATGACTTATTCCAAATTAGAATCTCTCTTATTATATTTATCATATAACGTTTCTATATTAATGTGTATATTTGTGTCTTTATTGCTCATTCTATAATGTTATAAATTAGCAAAAATACTGTGGACACATCTGGAAAATTACATTATCTATAAATTTCACTATTGATGGAGGAGTCGAAGGTTTAACGTTATTTGTAGGAGCTCACGCATATCAAGGCATAGTAAACGTATCATGCACGACATTATTTAATGTTTTGACAAATATTCTGCATTTTATTTGCTATATATTATATACAATGTTATTGAATATGTTTTGAAAAATATTCAGCATTTTATTTGTTTCATATTTACTACAGTTCTTATTCAGTTAAAAGTCCACAGAGTCTCGAACAAAAATGAACTAGTTTTATGACAAATATTAAAATCACTATTGCCCTTTGTGGTATTCAGTCGTCATGCATATAATATATAAGAAAATAAATATAAAAATGACAAGATTATTAAAGTTAAATCGTGTTTATGTTATCGTTATGGATTTATACGAAGACTTGTCCGTTGCAGGAGACCAACATCTATCAACGTATTCATCACGCCACAACGAAGCTTACATGCAAGACCGGGTTGTCCATTTTCAGATATCCTATCCTGTGGACATTGGCTTCCTGTTACATGAAATGCCCTATCCATCTTGAAGGTTAATTAGCCATTACTGAGCACTAGCTACTCGGGGTCGAAATACGTATATTTAACTGCGATGCTGGTATAGTAAATAAACGATTCGAAATCATGTAGATATCAGTGTAAATTAATATTGTTAAAAAAATTCTCGGATATGATTCAATATAAAACTGAACGACATGAACAGTATTTCGTCGATTCTAGAATATATACGCATACATTTTATTTTATTAGTATTTATCTTTTCGCATTATGTGTATCATCCGAATTCATCTGAGGATTATCGATCACGTCGTGCCTCGTATTACACACATAATAAATAGTAGGCGGGAGAGAGAGCAACCATTTTCGCTATACGCGATTATGTTTCGCAAGCGAAAAGCTTTCATCGCTAACGAGTGTTTTCCTTTTGTATATCCGTCTCGAGGATTCTAATGAACTAAGCCGCAGTATCGCATTTCTCGATTCATTAATTTCAATTGTTTTGACGTGTTGTTATTGATATTTGATAATGCGCGTCTGGCTCGGAAACGCCCTTATTCCTATCGAGAAAGCTTCGATTGCAGCCCGGTTTCGTGTTTCGATGCGTTCGTGTCTTTCGTATTTGAGTTTCAATTCGTAATCGATTTTCACCTTTTCTTATTAAAATATTAATTACATAACAGCGCTGATTTCTTTTTATATTCTTATAGTGCTCTGGCTTAGTTTAATCTACACTGTCCTTACGAAGATTCCATAAAATAGGCACAGTGTACACCTAAATATTATAATTTTATTCTTACCAGTTGTGCGCTGATATTTTTAAAATTTATTACTCTTATGATAATAATGTTACATTTAATAAAGTCACTGAAAAATATATTTTATATCTCTCGTGCTCGTATGGTATTATATATAGCCGTCCTCCGTTTAACGCGACCGTGTACAGTTGAACAATTTTTGTTTGATATAACATTACGTCGATTTTTATCAATTTACAATAAATATATTATTAGTATGATCTATAAGCAAGTTTACGTGTATTACACACCCAATAAAATCGATCAACAATACACTCATTATCGAACTTTGCAGGAGTTAACAAAGGAAATCGCACGAAAGATCACATCGAAAGTTGAACCAAACTGTTTTCGCAGGTACGCTTGTTTCGAACGCGAGATAATTTCGCTGCGACTCCAAAGTATGATATTATATAAAATAAGAAAACATGTAATATAAATAGAACGTTTCGCATGAGCGTATGGAAAAAGTTTTAATTCGAAGTAAGCCGAGTAGTGTTGAACCGTCGGCTGCTCGCTGGAAATCCAATTTCCTTCGTGTAATTGTTCGCCGGATCGGAGATATGTTCAGACTTGGATTATTTCGAAGAAAACATTCGAAACTTTTTAATGACGAGCCTGATCCTTGTGTGTGCCACCCTTTTGCCGGAATTGGCTTAAACGTATTTTCGCGTTTCCGTTTCCGTGAAACTGCTCTTCGCGTACTTGGCGATTGTTGCTTTGTCGCGAACTGATCTTATCTTGGAATTGGATCTGAATTAGTTGAGGAAACATTATTGAATTGAATTTTCATCTAATAACATTTAGGATATTTAATAAGATATCGAATACCGGATGAGAAGAATTTTCTATAAAAAATGAGTGATGTTAAAATGTATAAATAAACGCATTTTTATGTAAAATAAATCAAGCTGTATTTCACATTCTTATTACAAACTTCACAAGTATAATACATGATTCTTCACACACGATCCAAACGCTTATACAGGAAATAAATATTTTCAATAAATTCTAGTATGTAAGTAATCAAATATTAATTATTTGAGATTTGCAATTATAAGCATAACTGTAAGCCACCAAGAGTCACGGACATGCGTGAACGTCGTTTAATTTTCATTCATCGATTCATCGAATTATTTCATATATTTTCGATATAAAAGTACCGCTCGAGAAGCGATCTGATAATATTCAAAACATCAGATGATATTCAATGATTGAAGTTTGAAGCCGAAAGTTTAATACATCCCCTTAGGTACTCCTTTTTGAATAAATAAATATATGTATATTTGTAAATTTACTAACTACGCGGAACTTCAGCTTACAATTATAATTTTATTATCTGTCACGATTGGAATATCATATATTTCATAAATGATTTTAGTTAAATAAAAATAAATAATTTTGCCTTTTATCAAATATCGATTATATAATAAAATATGACATCTTTCGTGTATATACATATTATTGATATATTGATATTAATTTCTTTAAATAATATTTATCACTATCAGCGATAACTTAACATTTATAACTTTTCTCATTAATACTGCAATTTTTACAAGCCAAAACGCATTTATTACAAAGCTTATTTTAGAATAATATTTTCAATTATATCAGTACATGTTTTTAAATAATATCGATAAAATGCAATCTTTTGATATTTGAAAAATGTATGAACTCAATAATGTCATCTGAAATAATCAAATTAAAAATATGGAATTGACTTAGAATGAAATTAAATATTTTTTTGAAAAATTGACACAAAAGCTCTATATTGATGGTCCCAGCATCTTTTTCAAAATAATTTTGATTTAATAGTAATTATAAATGTGAAAAGTAAATAAATGTTTTGAAAAAATCATGTCATTTCATAATATATTTAGCATTCTTCCACAAATCCTTTCTTATGTTGACACAGTTCAATTTTTCTTAACAATATTTACAATTAATTTGATGCGTAACAACTAACTACTATTAAAAGCGATATGATTTTTAATAGAATTCAACAAAAAAATCAATATAATATAATTTCGTTGGGGAAACCTTTAATTTGCCACATTATTCTAAATAGTAATAAAATCTTAAAGTCAAAAGAAAAATACGAGAGCTACACTTAAAGATATACAGTGAAATCAAAAGGTTGTTTCGGTAAAAAACTGTAGGCACTTTAAGACAGTAGGAAATTTTCACGTGAAAACAAACGGGAATGAGTAACAAAAATTATTTTCAAAATAAAATCAATAGCTTAGCATAGATAAAATTTAAAATAATTATGACATTTTACAGTCGTCATTGCAACACATACGAATTTTTGAGGCACTTTTAATAATGTCTCATTAATTATAAGATCAAGACTCAACCTTTATAGTATATTTAATACACGTGGAAGCCATTCGAGTTGAGTTTGACGAGTACAAAATTCAATTCTTTTAAAAATATACTTTTTGTTGAAAAATAATATACGAAATTTCATCAAGAAATATCAAAATTGTAAAACCTCAACTCGACATCTCTTCAAAAAGTCTATGTATCCTATTTACACTCGTGCATGAACAACATACACGTCAACGACCACAGTACAGTGGAAACACATAAAACAATAATTACTAGGGGGGTAATTAAACGAGATAAAATCTTCATTTGACGCCAGATTTCGTTCGGGTGCACATTCGATATTCGGCGCCTTGACTTTCTCATTACGTGCAGCAAGATTTCGGCGCCGCTATCGTTCTGAAACATTAAATACATCTGAAGACGAATATTTGAATGGCTTAATTGAAATTTGCCGAGTTTCAAACTTACCTGCAATTAGATATGAGCATGTCCAATTCCCCGAACGCTGAATATATCCGAGCTTGATCTTCTTTGTAGAGTTCCCTCTGAGCCATGCTGATTCTGCGACTCTGTACTTTTATGCAGTCTCCTGAAATGTAAAAATAGCATACCTGTTAATTTTCAATTCAGTTAACTTCAAACATTTGTACAGATAAATATATTTTTTTAATTATAAATTCATTTTTTATTTCATGATTCATTTTGAAGTGAATAACTGCCTCTGGTGTAATGGTTCCGAGCATTACGAATATTTGAATAATTCTCAAATGAATATTTGCAATAAAATATTTAAAATTTTGAATTTTCTGTTCATTATTATTTTTACTTTAGCGATGATTGAAATACTATTTTTCATGATAATTTTGTTATTGTGCTAACAAGTATTCAAATATTAGTACTAGAAACCCTAAGGCTAGAAGTTTTGAAGAAAAGCAACGCATGAAAGATAACACTAAAACAGTTCAAATTCAATCAATACAGCCAAGGTAGAGAATTCATTTTTAAAAAACGTTTCATAAAGCGTTAAATTAATAGTTTTTTAATCAAATGTGATAAAAAAATGAATGAAGAAAAAAATGAAAAACGACATATGAGTTCCTAGAATTCGACAAGACTGAACCCAACATCACGAAAACATCTCGGCGCGGAATGCACAAGCGATTTATTTAACCACACTATCGACTCGTTTAAAATATAGAACCTTACTCAAACATATAATATTACATCATCAAACCGGGTAACGATTTTCCGCACCCACTCTAAAAAAAAAAAAAAAATACTCAATCAACAACATCCACCAATTCAAATTTTCATACATTATTCTCTTTCACGAGACAGCGAAATTCGTCGAAGCGATAACGGCCACAATTTACGCCCCTCAAACATATCATTACCGTTCGCGATACAAAGGGCGATAGTGCACCACACGTGAGTTCGAAAAACGAAAGCGAAAATAAATCCGAAAATAAAAAAATGGAAAATGGAAAATGAAAAAGGGCTTCCGTGGCGCGAAGTGTTTATGGTACATTTCCGCAACGTATAAATCGGCCGTACGTCTTGATCTGGCCCTGGGCACTTAGCCCTTTAACGGCCCGATCGTAATTTTTTTTTGTAGTCTAGGGCTTTTGTCGCCTTGTGCACACCTAATTGCCCTATCCGACCCTGTATAAAATTTTGTCGACGTGTTGTAATATGCGGATGGGTTTCGTGTCGGGGGCGTAGTTTCGAAATGTGTATTTTTTTATTGTAGGTGTTGTTATTCATTTTTTTAATTATCAATTAATATCTTTCATTTTAGAAGTGGAAAAATGTGCTGTTAGTTTAAAAATTCCGGAAAGAAAGAGCGCAAACAAACTGAGTTACTTAATCCATTGAATTTGTTCGATACAAATGAGGAGGCAGTTGATCATTTTTTCGGAATCATTTCATTGAGTGTTAAATTAATGAAATTTTCGAATAAAATATTCAAAAGAAACAATTAAATTTTCATCTTAATTGATAAACTGAGAAAAAAATTCATGTGGATTCTCGCCAGAACAGATATTTTGCATTCATTTTAAATTCTATAAAATGGCTCACAATCGCTTAAGACTCATATAGTCTCGAGCAACATGAGATTCAATGCCAATATTTGTGTACATAGATACAATATGAACTTAATATTTACATATTTATACGATATTAGAACATTAAAAGCCTGAATTTTTACCTCTGGTTTGAGAATAAAGCAAATTTGAATTACACGGAGTTCCTCCAACTATAAGTAATCAAATCAGCCGCTGAAAGAGACAGACTTTCTGTAATTCGTTTATCAATAAAATATCCATCTCTTTTCCCCAGATTTTGACATAAGTAGTTGAAAGACTACTTGTAGTTTAAATTCGTTTTATTTTGAAACCAGAGGTAAAAAAACTGGCCCTAAGAATCGAAAATTAAATCTATAAATATTCACAGATCCAAATACTAATAATGTATTTGTTTCTATCTGATAAAAAATACTTAAAACCCTCCACTGTAAATTACAAAAAAAAACATAAATTAATTATAAAATTTAAAATACAATCCCCAAAGGCATGAACACCGAAGCCTCTCATAAACATTCCATTTTTGCCGAAAAATCGAGATTTGCGAGCTTTGACACCGAACAACCTCTCGTATAAGAGCTACGACGATGTCCCGCTCGTTTGTTCGCGACGTTATTACACATAAACTGATATTTGTAATGCCCTCGTGGCTTTTCACGACCCGAATCGCATTATGACCGGCAATAAAAGCCTCCGTGAAAAAAATCGAACGTGAAAAAATACACGAGACTCTCCGTACTAATCAGCGCCGTCGATGAAAATTCGTGTTCCATAGTAATTATCGCTGTCCGATTTTATGTTGTGTGATTGTGTTCAATTTGCAGCCGAGGGTCGTTCTGAAAGTGTGCGACTCGTAAATCTGGCCGTTTCCGAACTCTGTGTCGGTGTATGCAAATGGCTTCTTTGGATTTTCCGACTTTTCCGGGGCGGGAGGACGTCGGATTTTCCACGTAGTAATTAGAGATGGTTTTTCATAGAAAACTGGAAATGATTCATCGTTTCGAAATGTATGATTACAAGCTCTTCGTTGAAGAATAACATAAAGTTCAAGTCTATTTTTGATTATGTGTAAAAAACTGTAAAATAAATATATTTCTCATCAATTTATCTTAAAAATATCAACCATGTACCTATGCATATTACTTATTTATTTATTGAGATATCATACTAATTTTTATTATATAAAAATACATTATTCAAGACAATTATTATGAACATAGAGAAAATTTTGGTTCACACAGCGAAACATAATGAAACCTATTCAAGCATTTTCCTGGAAAATATACATGAAATAAATTGAAGATACTTCACGATAGAAGCTCAAATAAGTGTATGAACATTCACATAAGCACCGATATGTTTGTGTATTGGTTTTAATATATGAACGTATCCGTATAAATTCAAAAGTTAATCCTCACACAAGTACTCGTATGAATATTAAGCAAAGAAGAATACACACTTCGTGTAAGGGTGTACGAAACCCAGTTTTAAATTAAAGTAACCCATAGCTTATACATTATAACACACGCGTGTTTATTTTACGAGGCACGTGTTTCAGCTTTGTTAATACGCTAAAACGCTATAATTTTCCTCCGGTACAAACAAGTTAATTATCGGTTGAAATGTGAAGTGAAAATAAATTACTTCCCGCCGCGGATAATTTATATCGCCCATCAAAGGGAGGTTTCTTCTGCAAACATACAGGATAATCGGTTGTGAATTAAACGACGATAATTATAAACTTTCTCTTGGGTTTTATGGGCGAATATCCAGCGGACATTGTTCGAACACATTCCTCTAGTTCATTATTTAATATCTGAAATATCTCAGGTCACTACAGAATATAATGACTTATAATCAATTCAGTTTTTTTTTAAATTTGTATAAGTAATATTGCAAAATATATTATTTGAAATACGAATGTTTATATCTTGAAATTTTCCAGGATCGTCAAAACTTTAAAATCTATAAAAAACTATAAAAATGTATAAATGTGATAAAATGTTATATTATAAAAATGAATAATTCTATACTACCATATTTATTATTATACAAAATAGAATTAATGATGAATAATGTATGTATGTAAACAACTCTTAAATTTTCAAGATATATGCTGAGAATGTAAGGAAAATTTTGCCGTATATTTAAACATGAAAACATAGATACATACATCTACATATATTAATTAATTAATTGACCTAAATTTGATATGTAATTTTATAAAAGTACATAGAATTTCTTAGAAATTTTCTATAAATACTACGAATAATTTTAACAATAACACTACGAATGGCACATCGTGTATGGATGTAATATAAGAAACAAGTGCTCTTTTCAAAATTATTAAATATAGTGATTCAATAGTATTTGAGAATATTACAGAATTAATCCACAAATAACAAAGATGTGGTAAAGGATATCCATGTATCTTTGAAATTGTAGAGGCATGGTGAAGAGCGAAGGCTTTCGTGCTTCACTATGAATCAAATAATTTATGGACAATTGCAAGAAACGCATGCTCTTTTCAAAATTATTATAGTGATTCAATGGTCGTTTATTATAATATTATATTATGGAATTAATCCACGAATAACACAGATAATATGTTAAAAGATATCTTTGAAATTGTAGAGGCATGGTGAAGGCTAAGACTTTCGCGCTTCACAATGAATGTTTAATATGAATAAAATCATTCATTGACGATTGCAAGAAACGTGTGCTATTTTCAATATCATTATAGTGATTCAATGGTCGTTTATTATAATAATATATTATGGAATTAATCCACGAATAATGCAGATAATATGATAAAGGATATCCACGTATCTTTGAAATTGTAGAGGCACGGTGAAGGCGAAGGCTTTCGCGCTTCACAATGAAGGTTCGTAGTTTGGCGTTGTTCGGCTGTCTCTGTCCGCCCTCGGGTGCAATTTCTCAAAGGAGGAAGTTATGTGCAACGAGGCGCTCGTTTTGCTACCGAGCGTGAATTTCGTGTTATAAAATTTTGAAACGGAATCCCATATTCCATGCAAGTACCTCCGCAGCCATGGTGCGTCCCTTGCCGGAAGATAGACGCTCCTGCGCTAATTTAATTACGGTTTAATTGAAGCGGAAATAGTACGGCGACATTCAAATGCAGCTGAATATGTTAGTGTGCATGATTTAATGCTTCATAGTGAATCAAAATAAAAATATCTATGTTTATGAAACATATAAATGAAGCTGCATTTAATCGTATTGCGTTGGTAATAGAATATGCGTGGTGTGATCGAAAATGAATGCGATCAAAATCTTAATTGATTCAAAATTGCTTTCTTGTCTAGAAATGTGCTTTTGTATGATTATTTAATGATTGGAAATATTTTCGGAAGTTTGTCTGTTGTAGTTCTTTTTTATTTCTATGGAACGGTATTTAAACATGTGTTCTTTTAGCAAACGATAATTTTCATCATACACTGTTACTTGTTATTATTGTAAGAGAATCTACATTTACATGAATCGCAAGGAGCCGGTAAACTTTAAAGCGTTTCATGTTTTTCAGTTTAGTTAATCTTATCATGAAAATTAAGAAATTAACTTTGTCGGCACATTTAAAGGCCGGTCTTTTCACCTTTCATTTGAGAATAAAACGAATTCATATTACGGTTTAAATCAAAATCTGGGATTTAGAAATGGATTTATGTATTGTTGTATGTCTGTCTCTTTTAGCAACTGTTTTGACAGCTTATATTTGGAGAAACTGCGTGTAGTTTAAATTCATTTTATACTCAAACCAGAAATAAAAAGACCGGCTTTAAATCGACAGACTGCTTAGAAACCAACCAACTGAACGAAAAAGCTCACAACCAGATCTTTCGAACGAAAACAACTCTTCCACAACACACATCCATACACGGGATAAAATTTACAAAATTACCATAATCACATTCTAATACGTACCGTAGGCAAAAGCACACACGAAAACGAGAGTGCGTGCACCTTTTCAAATAAAGCTCTGTTTACTTCGGGGACTTGATTTACGACTCTCCGAGAACCAACCTACTACAAGCTTCCAAACCGACCCCATTCTACCTCGAGCCGCAATCTACGCAAAATCATAAAAGTTTTCGCCGATAAATCACCACAGAGTCCGGCTTTTAAGCGAAACTCCGAAGCGAAGTCCCCAATCTTGGACACGTGTACACAGGTGTTTCCGCGTTCATTATACGCCCGTGTGTTGTACATTTTTTTGGGATTTTTTTAATATCTCAGAGGCAATTTCGGGAACGTGTTTCGGGATTTATTTTATGGCTGTTTTGAATATTCGAGATAGTTTTGGAATTAATTAATTTAATATTTTGAGTTTGTTACTCATTTATTAACAAAAAGCAGCAGCAAAGTTGGAAGATTTGGAGAGTAATATTAGCGCTCGAAGAGTGGTGCTAAAATTGATTGAACTTATTCGACACAATAAGGAAGGGGATTAATTTTAAAGATAGTTTCGTGAAGCGTTAAATCAATACTTGTTTCAAATCAAATAATCCATTGAAATGTTTCTTGTTAACACATCAAAGACGGTAGATAATTCCGCGACATATCTACCTAATACGAACGATTTTTTTAATAAAAACTTTAAGTCGTAAAAATATTAAGAATTGAAGTTAAATTTTGTGAAAATTGAAATTAATTTCATTCCTAATAAAAATGTTGCATTTGGCACCAAGAATGGTGTTGAATTCAGTAGACAGTAGACAAAATACAGAAACTCAAAACCCGTCCATAAAAATGAAATGTCTCTCGCCAGTAACCGACAGGACTCAAACCCAACATCGCGAGAACTTTGAATCCCATTAAATAAAGGTACATACATATATTTGAATATGAATATATGTATTTTTCGATATAACATTATTTAAATATTTTTTTATCATTTTCGTTCCTCGAGAGGAAATGAAGGAGCGTCAAAATTGATTGATTTCTTTGTTCACTTCGCTCAGTATGCACTCAGGCGCTGATTTATCCGATTTTCATTATCTTTTTCGAGATGGAACCCTCCGGAGCGTCATCATTAACCATGAACAAAGCAAAATTTCATTATCGTGAAAAACATTAAGCTCGTCCGACCAGAAAGACATTTATTGTCGTGTCTAATGGAATAGATTCGATCCGCACGTATACGAGGACCCGAGAGCTCCATCGGTTACAATGGAGCTACGTTTTTCCGGCGAATAAATTGTAACTGTTTACAAAAGAAAATTCGAACATTTGTCTCGATCGCTTTCGAATAATTCAGTTTTGCGAGCGAAGTTTTACATTACTCCGTCTGCGCAAAAATGAAATTGTTTCAGGTAAGTAAACAATTTCGTTAGCGAACGTGTATGATGTTATATTCCAATATATTTCGAATAACATATTTTTTTAATAAATTGAAATTTGTTATATTCGAAACGTGACCAATGCTTTTGAGACGTTCTCCAATAAATAACGTGAGTGTTCTTGAACAGTATGAACGAAAGTAGAAAACGAGCTTTGAGTTACTTAAAAAGAATTCCAAAGCTCAAACCTTGTGGTATTACCGTTCAAATCTGACAAACGATTGTTAAGAAAGTATACTGAAACATTCTTTTACAATAGAAAATCAATTTTACAAGAAATTTCATTCAAAATAAATAAATAAATTTTAATTGAATATAAGAAATTCAATGGTATTGTTATTAATCTGACATAGAGTTGGGGTGCAGTTAAAATGCAGGATTGTGGGCTTCCTTCGTAATGGTATTGTTGTTAAAAAAAATATTTTATATGTATACAATCACATTTCTTATCATAATATTTGAAACTGAAATTAATAATATATTTTTTTAAGATTAATTGAAGATTGTTTTACCCAAAAATTCCATTTTTATATAATACTCGAAGCTTACGGAGCATCGCGCATTACCCACTCGACTATCTCTGTTTATTATTAATAACGCGATTTTCTGGGGATTTTTTCCCAAAAAAAAAACGCAGCTCGGCAACGATCAAATTAAAATTAATCGCCCGATACGACCTCTTTTGGAAATTTTTCGATTATTAGGAAGGAAAAAAAAACACAGCCTGTCGGAGGCAGATAGCGTTCGAGCCTCATCCCTTTTTGTTGTGTTCGCCCTCCTGCCGGAACGATACCAATAAGGAACTTATCTCAATTAAGGAGGACTTAAGGGAGTATTAGGTCGGCACGAAAGTTTGCACCGTGATTGGTTGCCCTTCGCCCCATGGTGTGGCGTAGGGACATCCACCATAACTTTTTCCGCGAAACTTTTCTCATCGCCGACGAGATCGTACGTATCCGTGTGGTGGGATGTGGAAAAAATGCGAAAAGTACTCAAACATGTAGATGTATACATGGTGCATTCAGAAAGTCTTGAAATAAGTATTTAAAAAATGAAAAAAAATTAAGCTTCTATACATTTTTTTGCCTTTTTCCCCTTATCTGTTGAATTTTCTAAGAGTCAAGTTATTATTAAGGCTATATTCAAGTCCAAATTTTACTCAGATTGGATTAATGTTTAATATATTAAGAAGTGTAGAATCGTTTGTCCAATTAAATGAATTGCATAACGACTGTATAGCACAAAGGGTGCAAATGACCTTTTTGTATCGAAATCGAGTTAAGCTCAAAAAATGGCTCTATATATGATACAGAACCATTTTCTGTACTTAATTCAATTTTGATATAAAAGCCCACTTGTACACTTAATGCTATTCAATCGTCATATGAAACTAACTAAATTCATATTTTAACTCAATTCAAAATATATTTTATTACTTTCTGAACATACGATAAATGTTCGTATAAGCTTAGTAAAAGTTCATATCATATCGAGTCGACTGATTGAATTCTTAAAAATATTGCAATCCAATGATTTTTCAATATCGATATCGCATTGTTTGATTCATGAACTTTCAAATAAAGTAAATATTGTACTTTATACAATATACGTTAAACTTTCTATGTAAGTGTAGGGATGGTGAAGTTTTGCCGTAGACAGAACATACGTTCGTTCGGCATACGGTGAAAATTTAAAGTTTTCGCGTTTTATTGCAGTTCGTAAGGTGTGTGGGTATTTCCTTACGAGATGGTCGTTTCGCGAATTGATGATGCAAATTGTGTCTGAACTGAGCCGTTTTCTAAGTTTCAGTAAGGTTCTATCGATTTGTCAGGTATCACAATATACGGTATCGAGACTACAATTTTTATATATTTTAGAAAATAAATAGAGAATAGTACCATGACTTTCTTTTTTAAGAAATGAATTGAAAAATGACATACCTATTAATGATCTTCTGGATCGCCATGAAGCATCTCCTCTCGATCTTTTAGATTTTCCGAAAACTCCTACTAAAGATAGAAGAGCTCTTCTATAACGGGATTCAGCAAACTTAACTCTTCCTCTCTGTGAAAAAATAAATTGAAAAAAATCTATATTAATAGATATACTACAAATTTTGTTTGCAATAAAATTAAACTACATTGTGGTATAATGTTAAAACGACGCTTAACTTTTATTTTACCGCAACACTGTTATGATACGTTTTTGTCATTATGAGTGAACAAGTTATAAAAGCAACGTCTGTATGTGTGTTAATGTCCCTCGTTTTGTAACGCAAATTATCTTCTATCGTGTCATGGCACGATACAAATGCAACTTAAATTTAACGCAAACATTTTGTATAATATACAGACTTTTCCATATGATCAATACGTGTAAAAATATACAAGAAAATCGTTGTAATTCAGATAGTTAATTTCTATCCATTCACTATATAAGAAGGAAATAGTGTCTATTTGTATCCCTTAACGAGACCGATGCTAATCTTGAAGCTGTTATGATAATGAAAGAAAATTACGTGTAATATTTCTTTCTCTGAATATTTTTTCTATTAGAAGCCGGAAAATCTCAGTAGATACTTCCAGTATCGA
Source organism: Cheumatopsyche charites (assembly GCA_024721215.1). Lineage (NCBI taxonomy): Eukaryota > Metazoa > Arthropoda > Insecta > Trichoptera > Hydropsychidae > Cheumatopsyche > Cheumatopsyche charites. Next base: position 13,684,495 of record CM045581.1, on the reverse strand, counting down.
TAATAGCAATGTCGTAATTTTCCTTTATTCCGAAAGAGAGCCATTCGGCGTAACTCTTTCTTTCTCATAAGACGAAAATGCTCATAATAAATGAACATGTCTGCGAGTCCAAAATGAAATTAGACCGTGTGAAAAGAAAGGAAATTTTTCGGCTCCGTCTACTCTAATTATAAAGGAGTTATGTATGACAGTGCCTGAGAAACGTGCAAGTTTTTCTTTCATTTTCCTTCATCAAGCCGAGCTTCTCTTGAAAGATACACATTACCCACTACGTCTAATGTACTTTTAATGAAGTCACGTTTTGCCCCTCCAAATTATTTCTACTTTAAAGTACATAGTTGGCTCTTGGCGCAGACTTCAACGAAATTGAACTTTTTCCTTCAAGAAAAAATAAGATAAATTGCAAATTAAATAAAACGTGGACGTGGGATTTCCTAGAGCCATCTTTTGTTATAGTGTTCAGATCAAAATGAAAAATTTGGTATTAGTTTAAGTCGTAAGAATTTTTATGCACGCAAACTACTCTTCCTCGGTTATCTATCTTTTTTAATTCGTTTCTCGAATAAATTGCGACTATTTCATTAATACCGTAGAAAACTTGATAGAAATTAATGGTATGTAATATATTTACGTATCCAAACACTAATAAAAACAGGGACTATATTGTTGTTGGTTATAACTAAGGAGCGTTTGAAAAATACACCAATTTCCTTCTACGGTTCCTGTAATGAAAGGAACTAATTTATATATTTTCGTGTAGTTAAACTGACTGATTTACCACACTATTTCTGATGAATTCTAAGAAAATATTTTATAACTTAATTTTTATTAATTGCAAAAAAAGAATTTAACAGAAAATAATAGAAAATAATAATTTAAAATACTTTTATGAAAAAGAAACAAAAGAAATATGTATGTATGAAAGACTGATTTATTTTTGATATTTTAAGCCCAACGCCTTCAAAATCTTAATTGTATGATATTTTTGAGTGCATTCGAATGTTTTTTATATGAAATTGTTTTATGAATTATATTTACAATGGAATAAAATTCGATTAGTATGACTGTAAGATCGCCCATATAATCAAAACAAAAAGTCGCATAAAACTCAACATCGAATAAAAGAAAATTCGCAAAACATTCATTCACATCTACGCAACTACTCGCGTTCAAACTTTCCAAATTTCTGTAGCATTTTTCCGCATTCATACGCAGAAATAAAACCCACACATCCATACAAAAAGTATAATACATCCCAAACGATACAAGACCGATATCGAAAGCTTTCATTATGCGACAACGACGAGCCGCGTATCGGATATAAAATACTCGTTCGGAAATTACATTTGTTACGCACACACACATTTTCCGTAATTCGGTCGTAAAACCGGGGCGAAGCCTTAATAACGTCTGAAACATTCGGAGGCAGATTTTCAGAACAAGGCTTCGCGTGTTCAGGAAATTAAAGAGTCGCGGTCGGAGCGCGTGACCCTTTTCTTCTGTTAATACATATAAAAAATGCAAATTTTCTAAAAATCGAAATAAAAAACGACGATGGGTCGTAACGATGCGACATTAGGTCGAAATAGGTACACAGTTTTCAAAGCCGTTATCCTTTTATGTCGACTAATGATAAATGCGAACGGCGAATTTCTATGCGCGTTCGCCTATTATGCTGAAACGCTTCTCATTATGCGGGTGTTTCGTTCGCTTTTTTTTCATATTATCATTTTTTTTATAATGTGACGGAAGCGTTTGTGTTTTTCGATATGGACATATTTCATTCTTTTCCATAAGAATGTGAGTTTTAATCGGCTAAATGCGGAAATACGCTCGATTCGGTGCTTTTTGTGACGTAAAAGGCTTTTCGTAGTTTTGGAACAAAAAATATTAAGCTTATATCTAACATTTTATATTTTAAGATTTTTCATATGAGATATTTGTGATTTTTTTTCATTAATGAATAAAAGTATGACGTAGAATACCTAACATATTAATCAGTAAATTCGTGAATAACATAGATATATAATACATAATTCGGTCTAACATTGAAATATTTATATAATATTTGAGTAGTAAAATCTTTTAAACAATTCGTGACATAATTTAATAATAATCTTTTGCTATTTCGAAAACAAAGAAAATCTGAATTTCCGAAGTTGAAGAAAATAAGTTAAATATAATGAAGGTACTTATATAGAAACTATATCTAGACGTTTTGCATGTATCTTGGTTTGAGCTGTTAAAAAATAACGTATTTCGATGTAAAACACGAAGCACTTAGTATTCCATTCATCATCTGAACAAGATTAAATTTGAAAAATATGCATATTTTTAGATCGATTCTCGCGAAAGCGATTTCTTTCGAACGAAAAAAAAATTTTAAACACGTACACATAATAGGGAAAAGAACGAACCGTCCCATCATTTTCTCATTTAAAAGCAATAAAAGCACTTTGCGAATTCCTCGGGCGCAATATAATGAAGGCACGTGTGTTTAATTTGTAGGCTCGTTCAATTTGCATTATCCACCTGCTCGTCGCCGAAAAGATATAAAAAATGAACGCAAAGTAAAACTCGCCGAACGAATTCGCGAAACAAACACAACCGGAGATCTGAAAAAGTGAAAAAATAAATAGAAAGCATTTCAGCATCCAATCATACGCTTCAACTAAGAGCTTAATTACATTTCACGGTGTGTACGTGTCCGACGTCCCTAACTCTCTAGTGTGCCATTTGCCAATTCTACACGTTTGGGAATGTTTGTTTTGTGCTCTTTTTTCATTGTTTTTTGAGAGTTTTAAAAGATTTTCACTGACCGCTGGTCTCTGTCCGTGCGATGAAGTCGTTTTACTGTAGGGCGCCGCTTCCAAAGCTGCTCTTCTGTATTTATCAGCTTCGCTCCACTTCTGCAGTCTGGATAGAGATTCGCTCATTAGTACGTACAGCTTCTGAAATCGTATAAAAATCAGAATTTATTACATTAATTAAATTTATTTTATAAATGTTTAATTAGAGCGAAGTCTCTCGTATGCATACGATATCGCGCAAGTTTAAAATAGAGTTAGTGTTTGGTCGTTTTGCGGTGCTGTGTAATTGCGAGCTGTAAACATTTGCGTTGCGCTTGCAACCCTCAAGAACGGTCAGAGATCTCTGGACAAGTTCTCGTGAACCTTGCGAGTAATTAGGGAGTTTCCAAGAGAGCTTCGAAGACATTGTTGAATTTGAACTAGCACAAACTCGCTTGGAGAGTCCGCAAACGTCGCAAACGACCGACGAAAGAAACTGCCGAGTACGAATAGGAATTTATTCACACTTATTCCCACCTGAGATAGTTAGTAGTTTAGCAACAGCTTCAAATTTAATTAAATAAAATTTCCCAGCAATTTTTTTTCTTTCATCGAATCATCATAAGTTTATAATTTTTTTTAATTAATTGAAATTCTTTCATTAATTTTTCTTTATTTAAAAATGTTTTCCAACTAGAGCGGATAGATGTTGACAGGCTGTGGTGGCTATGTTTTTTTGGTTACAAAACCTATTATTAAATAGAATTTTACCTGAGGATGGTAATCAGGAGGTGCTGCCTTGATGGCAGCATGATAGGCCTGCAGTGCTCTTCTGGGTCTTCCTTGAGCTGCATGAAGTGCACCCAATTGCTGTAATGCAGCAGCACGTGCAGCCGCATGTGCACGTGCATCTCGCACTCCTGTACCTTCCAATCTTGCACCACGTGCTAGTACTCCACCAGCTGCTGAACAACGACCGGTGGCCGCCAGCGATGTCCCCATATTTACATAAGCCACTGCAATAATAAACGAAAACAATCAAATTCAAGAATTTCATCGCGAAATGAATTTCGGAAGTTTTAAGAAAAAATATTAGATTTCTTCGTCGGTGCGGTTTTTCTTCCGGCGACGATTTCAAACTTTCCACTCTGTGCAGCGGGATATTTGCTCGAATTTCCCGTGTAAAATTTCCAAATTGAACATCGGTGAACTTTCCTCGTAAAGAATCGCGCAAACTTTCTCTTATTTGCCTCGAGGAAATCACGTGTGCCGAAAGGTGAGCCTCTGTTAATTTCGCAGATTGTGACGACGCATCGCAAACTTTCGCTTCGAATCGCTAAATTTTTCAACTGTGATGTCGAAACGCACAAAGGCAAATATTTTCTTTTCGCTTTGGCGGATTTCTTTCGTTTTCGATCAGCCTAATGGATTGTACGTCGACGCTGAAGAAAGTCTCGCGCTCTCCATATTTTTATCAAGCCTCGAAAATATAACAATGTGGAAGCCGGATAAGAAGTGGAGCCGCGGAAAGTTTCTGAGCGCGACTTTGCCCAGTTTTAAAAATATTTCTCCGGCGGAATGTGCAAAGTTGTCGCGAATAAAGGCGGAAACCACCCCAAGAGTCTCTGAAGATTCGCATCTGAGGGAAATCAACCGAAGAAGCAATAATGGAGTCGTGTGTTTTTCCGACGAACGACACTTTTGGAATTAAACCGCAACATCGCAGATTACGCTCCTCCGACTTGAATGCATCGCACAACCTCTCCTTATATTAAGCATAGCACCGAAGCTTTGCGTAGCTTTGCTTTTATTATTTTCACTTTTGTTGCGAGCACCGTTCCGTAATAATATCCTTCATTCTTAGATCCAGGTTCTCTCGGAGTCTTATTTTTTCGACTCGAGTTTGCAAAGCGTTGCGAAATCTCTTCTACTCGCACAGCGCGCTTTCGACGGATGAAGTCGAGGAAAAGAAAAGTATATGTATTCTTTTATATATATGTATGAAAAAAAAAGTTTTTTTCTCTCGTCTGAAACGGACTGTGCCTTTATCATCGGACAGTGATAATGCGAAACAACTTCGGAGAAAGTTGCTCTTCGCGAGGAAATGAGCGACAAACCCATTGTTGTCGCGCTTCGGAGTAAACGAAAAAATTATGCTCGTGAAAAACGCGAGTTGCGAAACAACACTTTTCCCGTCGCATATCAAGATAATGTACTTCCGACTTCTTCGATGCTTGTGCGAATGTACGAGGATGGTTCAAACTTGAATTCTTATCCTCACATAATAACTAGTATTATTCATCTTAACATTATATACTCGAATACCCTCAGTTATTTGTTAAATTCATGCGTCTATAAGAGCATTGATTCACATAATACAAATTTATATTTTGAGTAATATTAGTACACAATTTTTTATCGCCGAATGTAAAAAAAATATTCTAATTTTATATAGTGATAATAAATAATGCTATAGCTCTTTTGAAAAGGGGAAAATTGGTCTAGACATTTTCTCATTTAATCTTCCCTATACAGTATATAGGATTCGTTGGTAAAAATGGGGTAGCTACTTTTGCAGCTATGGGAACGAGAGGGTAATGTTCTGCAGCTATCTGAGGATAACATAACTTTTCGTTTAGCATTAATGCCTCCTTCCTTTGTATTTCTTTTTGTTTCTATTTATCTCACTGTCACTGTTGCCCCTCGAACGTTGCTCAGATCGTTACAGCAATAGACTTAAGGGTTATTTTCATCATAAAGAATCTTATCGACGTCGAACTTATTCGATATATCGTACTTATTGCGAACAGATGAGCGCGTAAAACATAAAATACAAGTAAATAATATTTGTTCGGGGCAATCTAGCATCGGCACGCGAACAATTAAAAGACAAGTTTCTTATTCGAGATGGCAATAAATGGAGAAAGCTGAAACTTACATGCCAACGATGGTCTGAAGTGAATTGCCCTCTCGAAGCTTTGGATGGCTTCTTCATATTGTCCTCTCCCCTGAAGCAGCACGCCCCTGTTGAACAACAAAGAAACACGAGATCAATTATCTGAATGATTCGAAAGAAAAAAATATACATTGTGTAACTGAAACGATCGTTTTTTTTTCATTTTTGATATTTCAATCGAAATCCGGGAAGAATAATGCTTCGGCGTTGCACATTTTGCGTCGATTCGTATTATTTACAGTTTTTTCCGGTCTCGCAATTAAAAGGGATAAACTGGAAATGCCATCATACTCGCGAAGCGAACGTCGAATAAATCATTCGAAATCCAATAATCGAGAGGTCAAACAAATAAAAACGCTTGATTTATAGTGACATTACGTAAATGTATCAAACGAATGCATACATTGAACGCATAGCGTGAGCGTAAATCCTAGCATCGACACCGTTGTGTGAAACGAGCTTTTTAAGTGCAATATAAATGAAACTGTTATTTGCTTCGACTCGATATGCATTTTTTACAAATCGAACAAAATATGCAGTCAAATGAAGAAAAATGTGAATATGTTTGACAGCTTATTGTGACATTCATGTTGAACGAAATTTGAATTGAATTGAACCCTGCTTTGTTCGCCTTAAAAGACTCAAAAGACTCAGTAGTCGTATTCAGTACATCAGTTCGAACGAATCCTGTAAATATACTTACAAAAAAAAAGAAAGCAAACCCACATAACCGATACGCCTTTATGACGCAGAAGGCTTTCATCGAGAGACTGAGGAGGGTCGATATAAGCGAAATCGGGCGTTTTCCTCTCGCAAAACGCCAGTGTTTATTTCGTCGTGAAAATTTGATTGATACACGAACGGTTTGTCCAATCAAATCTCGGCATCACGGTCCAGTGGATGAACACACTTTTCCAGGAAACGGAAGAGAGGCGCGAAATAACGGAACACACCCTTGCGCGATGACCGCACCTATAAACAACCCCTAAAATATATATTTCACAAGCAACGTGTTCTCAATTCGTTTTTATTTAATTTTTATCGAAAATTGTATATTAATTGATAATAGGGATAAATTGTTTGTATGTGTGTGTGTTACGTTCGGGTTGCAATTTGTTCTACGCTAGTGTTATGAAGATTGCATAAAATAGGCGCAGATTTTGTTTTTTATTGTATTAAAATGTGTATTGATATTTTCAACTGGTTGATTATTTGTTTTAATAAAAATGTTTATATTTTGTATTGATTCATTCACATTGAATGTGATAATGAGTATTTGTTTCAAGTCTTATTGTTTATTCAAATAATTATTAATGATATATTTTTTTGCTTAAACCAACTATTTGTTGTGAAATTTTCTTATTTATGTCACTAATTATAGACTATTATTTACAACTAAATTCATTATTAGAATCACAGTGCTATTGTCAAGATTGAAGTAATTACTAACTTAAGCTTAATTAAGCTTACTTCACTACTCATAGTGAGAGTTTTTTTTTAATTATTCAATATTTTTACTACTTTATATACCACAAATACTGATTCTAATGTTGAGAAACATATTTATAATGAAATTTAAAATCAGAAAAGTAATAATAATCGAATTGATATGCATTATTTTGAACTTGCTTTGAATTTAGGAAAAATAATATAGTTAGTTTTTTATAAACAATTGCTTCAATAATAGTAAGAAAAATATTGTTAAATAAAAATGCTGGTTTTAACGAGTCAAACGTTATCGATTATTGATTCAATAATTTTCTTAAAAAATATTTTTTTTAATTTTATTTTTTAATAACACACTTAGAAAACATACAAATCCTGACTTTTCAAAATATTTTGTATGAAAAAAAAAAAAACAATAGGTAGCGAAAAAATCCGTATAGGGGTAATTTAGCGCGAGTAACGCCCGATTCGTTCGGGGAAAGGAAAAAGGACGTGGTCCGCCATCAAATCTGGCCGCCGAAAAAATATCATTGCTTTATTACGGACAACAAACGAGCGTCGGACGAACCGCAAGGGGAATGTGGGGATCGGGGAACCTTCGCCGTGGCAATATCGACGCACGGAAACCTTATGGCGGCCGAACACTCCGAAGGAAATCGGGAAAAACATGCATAGACTTTGTGTTTTCCCTTCCTTTTATGCTCATGGAGATGCGAAAGGATCCGAAATTGGGTTTTTGCTCGGTTTCGTTACAAGCGTATATTTGGTTATAAAAAAATTTCGTGCTTTTTTTTCGTTCGAATTGTAAATTTTTCGATACGCTCGAAATGTTGATGAGAGGTTTCGTTTTTGACGGTTATGATGAAAATTTTTAAAAATGTAAGTGTAGACATGAACTGGTTGTGAAAACGAAAAATGCAACTTTAGTTCAGTATATTTGCTAGGTTATAAACAAAATAATGATTCAAATGAAACTTCTTAAAAAGATGCAGCAATATTATTATTAAAAAAAATGTAAATATATTCAAAAAACATTATTTTATATTTATATTTATTAAAGTAATTTCTAGTCAATTATCATCGATTAATATAAATCACTATATAGTGAAGAGAATTAGCCCTAAGGCAAAACACCGAATAGTAAGTTAGTGCATATATGTACATAGTTGTCATTGAATAGTTCGAATTTAATCCGAATATGCGAAAGGTATAGGTGATGATAATTTGCAGAGCTGTTTCATTAAGAGTTTGATTAACACTTTTTTTCAAATCGAATAACACTTTTCCATATCAATTTATCAATTAAGAAAAACGAGATGTTACTCTCGCTAAGATAGGACTCAAAATCACGCATGCTGAATTGACACGGCATGCACAAATGCTTTATATCACTACACTATCAACTGGAAAATATAGTTGTACTATAGTATCTAACAATGAGCTCTTAAATTTGACGTAAGCTAACTGAAGAATTATAGAGATGCACTCTCCGTCTTCACAACTATTTTTCATTTATATACATTATTACAATTTTTTATCAAAATCGATGGAAACAATAATTATGTCTCTCTTCATAAGATAGATGAACTGTAACGTGTCTGCGGTTCCTAAATATGATATAATCGTGATTTAGTGAGTCGTCGTTTTCGGCCGGAGACAGCGTGAACCGCGACTGACTTCAATTAGAACGAAGATAACCCTTCAACGAAACCGCGATCTAAACCGACGCATTGTTAACCGCAACGTTTCATCTTGACATTTTCAACGCATGTTCGCCGCAGAATTGAATCTAGTGCTCGTCGAGATGATTGTGTTAGGATTCAGCGTTTTAGAAATTGGATGGTGATTTTGTAATAGGTATACTCAAGAATGTATTTTTAAGAAGAATTGTATATGTTTTTATTTATTGCTATTTAATTGTTTTGAATTTCAAATGAATAGTCTACATTAGTAAGAAGCATATATGCTCATCTAGAAACTCTGAAGAGGAATCAGCGTATGAAAGATGGTACTAAATATGAATGAATTCAATCGATACAGAAAATATTTTTCTTAATAATAAGAGAAATATTGCAGTATTTTATAGTAATAAAAAAAAAATTCACAATATTAGAGTTTTTTAATACCTAATTTAAAGAGTGATCAAGTATATGTATTTATTTACTGTTTAATATTGCATTTTGGACCAACATTTGGAGTAATTTTAATGGAAAATTTAATTAAAAAAAACATTATTCGGAAGAGGTACAACAAGAGATAGAATTTATCAAATACTATTTAATTCAAAACGCTAACTTTCCGAGAATTGAGGTATTGCATAAAACAACAGTTATTCAATAAACATCAATTTTATACACCCCTACAATAATCTTTTCCGAGAAATGTTTTTATTTCCATGGAAACCATTTTGTCTGTAAATTAATTATTTGATATAATTCAACTAATTTTGTACATCATTATGTACCTATCTAAGTACGTAGATACATTTTGCAAACGCTCGACGTTCATGAGAATACAATATCAATCGAAATCCAAAACTATCGCATACAAAGTACATTTTATGCAGAATCGACATTTTCCGAAAAACGAAAACAACCCAAGGGAACAAAACGAACGAAATCGTCCGTTTATAACTATTACCGAGCGTCTTTTACAACTGCCATCGACCACGTTCAATTTGGAAACAATGCCCCAGCTATTTCCCTTCGGATGCTGTCCAAAATGGAAAAAAAAGAACACCTACACACTATAGTTCCGTAGTCTTCGAGAGACAAAACTTCTCTCGGAGATGTCTCGGACAAAGTCGAGGCTTCTCAATTAAAAGTGCCTCGTCTTATTGTCGAAAGTCTCTTCGGCGGTTCCGGGTAGGAAATTTTATTGAACTGGGGCTATTAACAATTCGCAGAATCGTTTTATGACTCATAAAACGAACGGTGTCTGCGTCGAACTTGCGCGTTCGTTTCGCCTTTGAAGCTTTCCGATCGTATATCATCGACTTTTTTTTTGTTTTTCGAGTGTTTAGAAAATAAGAATTGAATTTATTGTCTGAAAAAGTGAAGAATATTATTCATTACATATAAAAAAATGTTTAAATGGGTGAAAGTGTCTAGTATTTATAGTGAAATTTTACAGATCACTCATTAAATGCATCTCAATTAGTAGTCTAATGGTTTTTCATTGTATCGACATTTACCATTGATTTTCATGATAAATTGATATTTATCATTTATCAAGTTGTTTCTTTATGAAGACTAAAAATGCCAAAGAGAACAAGTGACATTTTTGTCAAAATCAAGTTATGCAATATAAACGAATTTGGAACGTGAGCCGAGATATATCATCAAATCACTCGACCTCCTCTTAAAACACGTAGAAACAACGTAGACAACTTTGAGCACATTTTTATCGAAATCACTTTTACCCCTTCATCTTTTCAGTCATCATATTTTCTCTATATGTATATTAGAATTTGAAAATATATAATTAAGTTTATTTCAGATCATTGTAAGAAGGTATATATATCTACACAGGTACATACGAAACCCAAACTCGCTTGTGTAGTAGATCTTCACAAATTCTCTCGGAATGCTTCTTTTACCATCATAATAACGACGATAAGTGCGAAAGACATAAAAAAATAAAATAAAATTCGACACTTCACCCCCGAAATATCAATTACTATGCGTGTCGATTTTTCACGAGCCACTTTGAGAGGGCGCCAATTCGAGTTTTCCACCTCACCCTCATTATGCGAACGGAACGCGAATTTTAAGCGACTTTTCACGTGATACGCCGTAGAAAGTGCGAAATTACCAACTAACTCGATTCAATAGCGCCTCGGATCGTTGCGTCGATATTATTGGGCTGCGAACAAATCTTTATGGCCATCGTAGGCGATATTGCGCGATCCGATCAGCCTCGAGGATGCCTTAGAGGGTGTATGCTAAGTGTGCGTGTATGAGAGTTCGCAAACGGGGCAGGTTGTTGAACGAGCAGAACTTAATTTGTCTTATCGTAATGGCATCGCCGAATTTGTCGTATGCGTATTTGATACAGTCGCTTGTGCGTATGAAGTGTGTTTTGTTCAGAAGGGGTGTGAATTAACGCTATGGAAATTGAGAATTGTGTCTTTTGTTGTACGATGAATTAAGAAGGCAAATGGGATAATTTTTTTTTTTTTATAAATTGAGTGTAGGTATAAATTGTTTCTAGATATGTTCATATATTAGGTGGTTAAAGGTTATAAAAGATTTTGAAACAGATGATAAGATATACATATCATCAATTCTTTTGTTCGCTTCCCAATACACACTCAATTTCGATTATGTTTTTCTTGAAATCGCTGCCATGTCACTTATTCCACCTGGTTTCCAACAGCTTCACATAATTCTTTGTACCTAAAGGTACATTAAAGTAGTGATTTAATAATCATAATTGTCAAACGTGACGTTATTACGTTCGATTTTTCTGCTCACAGTGAAAACAAATGAATCAAAATTTTCAGTTTGAAAACGTAAGAAAAACATTGAAAATTAAGTTTCGACATTAGAAATAGTTTGTAAATGATAATTGAAAAAGTCAAGGAGTATAAGTGATTTTTTTGCCGAAATTGAGTTATATCCTGGAATCAATAATGTGTACGCTCATAAATTTGGTGGGAAAAGGATATAAACGAATTAGGAAAGTATTCTGAGATATTTCATCAAATCAATCGATCTCTTCTTAACACGTGTAGACACATGCTCAACTTTGTCACTTTGTTACGAAATCACTTGCACAACTTGACATTTTCAGTCATCATATATAAAATTTAAAGTTTTTTTTTTTATTTTAATTAAATGAAAACAATTCTATTCTAAGTACAAACAAATCGAAATATAAGCAGCAATTTGAATCGACAACACAAACGCTCCTCCTATCGCACAAGAAATCAACCCTCATTACATACGTTCGCAAACAGTCTTGGCAAGTTCTCGACTAAGTTAACATCGAACGATTCCGCACTTGACGGCAAATTGCAATACCTCACATATCGCACATACATATATGTATTACATACTCGAATAAACACAAACTAGCTTTACATACGAGGGCGATATTAGTTAGCAGCCAACTGTGAAGTTGGCCCAAGGCGAACAAGTGCAATTACTTACGCGATAGAAAATCGGCTCGTATTGGCGCAGGTAATGTTGTTCGCCTCCTAATCGGCCAAGTTTTCGAATTAAGATGCTAGATAGTCCGAAATGATATCGACTAAATATCGCCTTAGACCATAGTTTTCCAAACCATGGGTCGTGATCTCAAGTCTGGTCGCTTTCAGATAATTTGGGGTTAAGAAAAGAAAGTAAAAATGTCCAAAATCATATTTTGGTCGATTGAAAATTAACCGATTTTCAGATGTTATGAAAAAAAGTTTTGCCTGCGGCGCTATTCTTTATTATAAACATCAGGAAACATTTTGTTGCAAAATATGGTTAATCCAGCATTAGTTATTCAAAACGGTTATACAGTTCAATAGATTCAAGCCATTTCAGAAAAAATACATGCGATGAATTTTTTAACACCAAATTATTTTAAATAATATTTAATTTATAAGAAAATATGTAATTGTTATGAAATGATAAAGTTGATTGATTTAGACAGTTATTTTTTCTTTCGCCTGCGGTGCCTTTTCAGTATCATTATTTGATTAAGACTTTTTAAACGATTAAAGTATAATAAGACATGATGAGCTAAATGAAAAAAAAAGTTGTTTAAAGGGGGGGAGGTAATACAAATAATAAATTAAGTGGAATCGCGAAGGGGAAATATTGGAAAAAATGGAATTGTGAAAAAAAAAGTTTGGAAAACCCTGCCTTAGACCGTATATTAGTGAAAAGCCAGGATGAACTATGATAATTTCTATGGCGCGCGTCAATCCTTCTATTGCAAGTTTAGTACAACATTTTTTAAGTGTCCAATTAAAATTTTGATTTTTGTAAATAAAACAATCAATTCGATTTATCTACAATGTCGAATCCAATCGACTGCTCTAGCAACCTCTAATCCGTACGCGGCTTAAGATTGCATTTAACTCGGCGAACAAGAGGAACGGTTCGACCGTAACTTTCCGACGAGGACTTGATTTATCGACGCCCCAGGCTCGATTATTGGGCTAGAATCGGAGTTTAGGCCGACAAAGAACTCCTCTTTGTTAGGGGTTGGGTTAGGTTGGGTTGGGTTGGGGTGGGTGTTTGCGGCGTTGATGAAGGGGTAGGTTCGATCGTATCGGATGCTAATTAACTTCGTCGAACTAACTACTTTTCATATCTGGATCGCGATTAGGGGAGCGTTGGTTAATGATCCGATGGAGTGTATCGTAGGGTTTTCTTTTTTGCGCCGAAATCAGATTGTGTTCGGGAGTGGTTTTGTGTTAATTGACTTTTCTTCGAGTCGATCGCTTCTATGTCTGGATTGTTTTTTATTATTGAATTAGTCGATAGAGAAGCTTCATTTTAAAGTTTCTTAGATTCGATATCGAAATAGTTCGAAGTGCACTTCATTCGAAGTACAATACACATCAAAACAACTTGTTTATCATATCGTACGAAATCGTAAAAGTCGAAAATTGTATATGGAACATGCACAATCTGAGTTTCGGATGACCGTTTGTGCGATTCGTATCCACACAAAGCGAACAATTTTCAATATCCAGCCGCCGGGTTGACGATTTAATAAAATTTTGATGCGAACAAGATATAAAAGTTTTACGATAAGCTCCACAACTCTGAGGCATAGTACTCTTGTATTCATACAAGAGCGTATTTATGTACATTTTTCCGACTTATCGTTCATAACGACGACACGCGCAGTTATTGCTCAATAAAACTCTTAGCGTAATAAAACCCGCGGTACACACACAGTGTTAAAATTCGAAGATACCACACACTGCATCGTCTCCGTTGACGATGAATATTTTTCATTTTATGGACAATAGTCAATTTCGGGAATGGCACATTCGCATGCTGATAAAAGCCAGCTTTATATTACACAGATTGGGCTTCGAAAATTTTGCGTTTTACGATGTTTTTTCTATTATTATTCTTGTTTGTGTTTGGTTCAACTGCGCGTTATGTAAGCTTGAACTTTTCTTCATCTACAACATAATTGTTCAGATGGATATAAACGGTTCAATAACATGAATGGATCATAAAAGAAAATGCTCGTCTTTTGTCTAATTAGAAATGATTTCCTTTCTCATTCTAGTGCTATGATATGATTTTTAGCTAAAGTATAGTTAGAAATGAAAAGCATTTTTACGTATAATCCATCTTAGATTTTCAGAATCATATTTGTGATTATGAAAAATGCTCCAACTCATTTTCTATTTCTACTTTAGTTTCATCTTAAATACAACAACTAAAATTTCTGATTTGAGACTCAGAGAAAAACTGTCAAATACTTATACACAAATGTATAAAACAGACACATGTTTTCGGCTGAAACGTGAATAATGTACAAACAAGCCATGGTTTTGGTTTGCGAACTCGCAGTATGGCTTAGACCTCAGTAGATACCGAGCCTCTGCCAAGCGTTGGGCTTAATTTTATTTGGCCTTAATCCCCGCAAAGTCGAGGGAAATTTATGGCTGAAAACTGCAAGATTTTCACCGTTACATGTGTGTTTTTTTTATGGCGAGCGAACCCCATGCGAATCGGTAATGTGGGCATTTGGATGAGCTCGCCTTTTGTGCAAAAGCTTTCTTTTTCGATATGGAGATTTCGTTTGTTTGTGTTGTGTTGTGTGGTTGTATATTAAATATTGATCTCCTTTTTCATGTAGAATATGAATTTTACCTTTTTTTCATATTTAATAACATAATATGACAAAATTAAATAAATTGACAGTGCAATAGATATTGACGAAAACCAAACTTAACATTAAAATGAGAACAATCAAATCATCCATCGGAATTTCAATTTTGAATTATTGAAATTCCGACAATTTAGAATTCTCATTATGCACTACTCAACAACGCAGTTCAATCGAAAATTTTATCGATTCGATTCTGGGTACGCAATTCTATGTATTCTTGCATCGTTTATTAAATAACGTGAAAATTTTCACGATACACCCATCATTCGGATAATTTTCACAAATTTCAATCACAACGAATGGAAATTCGTCAACGCAGAGTTTCCAGATATAATTAAATTGATTTACTACGGAAAGTTGGGCGAACGTCGCTGAAACTTCGGGCATTAAAGTGACGCGCTGTGAAACTCCGAACACATAATTCATCGATCGTAATATTATCTAATGTACATATAATTTATAAATTATAAAAATTGTTAAGTAAATGAAAATTTGCATTATGTTAATGTTAAAAACTTCGAATTTTTTCGAATAATGTTGTACATTAATCGAATTAATTGTGGAAACTTTGATGAACTTCGTGCTAATAAACTATAATTAATTTGAACTTAATAAACTTATGTACGATCCCATCGACGTGAAACTCAACAAATTTAGGTTGAGTTAGAATTTATGTAAGGTAAGGTTAGTTTCTTTTTATTTTTTCGAGTTAAATTAGATTGAGTTATGTTCTAGTTTAGGTTAGTTTAGGTCATCGATTGCACAGTACAAAGGTAAAAATTATTTATATCCAGAAAAAAAAATGAAATGAAAAGTTCACAAATTCAATTCAACTCGACGAAAAATTCATTCGATAAAGGAAATAAATAAAAATTTCAACTGGAAGTCTAACATCGCTTCCACACCGCGTAAATATTTGATGTCTCGGTTTCGCCGTTATTCGGTGGCATCGCGTACTCGTTTCATTGTTATTCTTATCGTAACTATTGCAATTTACCTCTGAGAGGATATGGGACCGAAAACTGAGAAAAGCCATAGGACCGAAGCATGAGAAAAGCCATAGGACGTAGAAACATTTCGACATTACGCGGCCCGCGGGACTCTTAATAAATCACGACCGCTTTCGTATGCAGGGCTACGTTTGCGGGATAATTTCGGGATAATTCCGCGCTTCGGTGTATGAAAGTAGTGCTTTATTGTGGAAAAATGCCGGAATTTCCACGAAACGGTGGTGGGTGTGGGACTTGCGTCATATTAACGTCGGATTCGATAGGGAGGTCTATTTTCGAAATGGAATTGCTTTTAGGATATGTATAAAAATAGTTTATTATTCTCTATTATTATTCAAAGTCTATTTGTATTTTTAAAACATTTTATGTATTTTGGAAGTAACCTATGTATGTATGTGACTAATTTTTATCTGATAAATTTTGCAACGTGATATTTTTGGGTATTTGTTTCGAGCCTTTATTTTAATAGCTAGTCATAAATCATCATACGATAGCGATAAAGTTTATTTTTATCATCTGAATCATTTTGATTATAATCACGTTTTGTTAAAAAAAAAACATTTTGACGAGCTTTATATTAATACTAGCTTTTGTGGTCCAAGCGTTGTTTGAGATTTTGAGTTAAGTGAGTGAGAATTTTTATTGATTACAAATACGTAATATAAATCTATTAAAACATAAAAAGTTCATAGTGTATGAAAATATTGCTTAATACGTCAAATCTTTTTAAAATTTAATGATGCAGATTTTTTTCCAGATTAGTAAAATATCTCTGGATTGTTTCAATGTGACAAGATAAGCAGCAACGGAGTGCATGAATACACTTATACATTCATTTTTATTGATATAGACACTTAAAAAGTAAAAAAAAAACGAAGCTATTAAAGCATACAGTTAAATAAATCAAAGCGTCCAGTTAAACCGACTTATCTGCAACGTCCATCACGCGCGCCGTTCGAAAAGCCGCGCTTTTGCGAAAATTCACCGCAAAAGTAATACACCCCAAAGGCGTATATACGTCGAAAAAAGAGTGCGAAAAACAGAAGAGGGCCACCGAGGAATGGGAGCGATTTGTCTCTAATCCTACGAAATCCAATTCCTTGGCAACGAGTGTCGGGCCATTCTCTTCTCGGGTCACACCGTAATGACGTGTCAGGAACACGACTCCTATTCCACCATCTCTTTCGCACTTACATATAAACGTATGCTTTAGAGAGAGCGAGATGGTAGCAAAAATGGATTTATTATTTACTTGTTCTCGCGGGCACAATAGTTTTCGCACAATGCCCCGTTTCCCCCCTCTCTGGATATATTGCGTCAATCTGACGCTGGATCCACGATAACCGGAAAATATTGGAGAAACACTGATTGAATGGCCCTGGGACGATCGAAAGTCAACCCGCTCCCTTTCTGTCTGGATAGGGGACAATGGGGATACGTGGCGTGGGATCGACAGAGTGTGCGACGCGCTTTAGGAAAAGTCGGAAAATTTTCATGTGTTATTATTGTGTATTGTTATCGCCGGTGAATGGGACGCAATCGGAATCCGTCACGTGTTTGTTCGACTGTGGGATTTTCTTTTGATTGGCGA
Organism: Cheumatopsyche charites; assembly: GCA_024721215.1. Lineage (NCBI taxonomy): Eukaryota > Metazoa > Arthropoda > Insecta > Trichoptera > Hydropsychidae > Cheumatopsyche > Cheumatopsyche charites. The sequence goes on along the minus strand of CM045581.1, from coordinate 13,666,849 downwards.
AGAATGAAACGGCGGGTAGCTAAATTCTTATATCGTATATCTGTATTTATATGTTATATTATATTAGCTTTTGTGACTCGATGTTGCTAGAGACTTTAAGCTGATTATGAAACGTGGTATCGTATCTTCTGTTGCACAGGTATAAATATGTAAGCTTTTATTTGGGTAAATGTGCATGATAATTATACCTAGACTCATTAATGACTGATATTTTGATAGTAAAACTATCTAGAGTTATTGCATCCATGTCTTACATCCATACATTTAATATTTTTCCAATAATGGGATTTCAATCGTTTGATAGGAATACCTTTTCGTAGCTTAACCGTAGAAAATTTATGTCAACGAAAGCCAGTTAATAATAAATACAAAACAAATCAAATACAAAATATCTAAATTACATCATGTATAGGTTGTGATTAATATATTTGCTTTGATTTGCTGCACGAAAGAGGCATCAAAGTTCGAAATTCATATCGAATGTGAAATATGAAATGAAATGATGCAGAAACTTTTCCACACATACACTCAAACTACATATATTGGAAAATTTAATCGATAACCAATAAGCAGCTAAAAAACGTTAAAGACCCAAACTTACATCAATTTACATATATAAATTCAACAAAATGAAACAATTAAGCATTCGAATCAAACGATTTAGCGCCAATAAAAACCTTGATTAAACCACCATAAAATTCTTACGCCGGGATTTATCTGGAATTGTCTTCGGTTAACGCTTAGTTACCGTTCAATTCCGCCACTGCAATGTGGGGAACCTGAAAAAAAGGGAACAAAATCCAAGTCGTTCCAATAAGCATGGCGGGCACGAACCGGAACAAAACGTGTACGAATCCTTCGCAACATTGAAACGATGGGGATCGGCAGTTTAATTAAAGCCCTCTAGGAGAGACCATCTGTCTTATTAATTTAGCGCCATCTAATTGGAACGCATAAATCTATTTATTAGGGACGCGTTCGGTTCGATATCTCCCAAGGAGGAAAAACTGCGACATGTGGCAATTCAGAAGTCTGTATGGGTTATACGATTCGGTTATTCCATAGTTGTCGAATTCGTTGAAATTAATTGAAAACGTGTTGCTGAATTGAACCGAGTAAAAGGGTATAAATTTTAGATCGCGTTTGTACGTTTTGAAATGTGGGAATTTCAATGCTGTGAGTTTGAGTTCCGAATTTATAAAACTAGTCACTAAGAAGTTTTAATTGCATAATATGCCACGCTTAAAATTTCGTATCGAAAATTAAATTTGTTGCTTCATAAGTTACATACTGGTAACTAACATTTCTATGAGAAACTTTTGAGACGTCTTCTCGACTTTGTTTGCTAAGATCCGCATTCAAAGTTTCGTATTACTATAGCGCACCGCATAATTTCACATCGTGAAATATTGGAGGTGTTAAAATTTCAGTATATCTCTCAAAATGAAGTAACAACTTGAACATCTTGCACGTCAAATAATTCTAATTTTATTAAAAACACATTTCCATTCAATTCGCGAAACAAACACACGTATACGAACGTTTAATTTTATCAAAACAATTAAGTTTTCATTAATTACATTTCAAAGAGTATAAGCGAATTTAATATTTCGTGTCACGAAAGAACGTTTCTGAATGATTTTAATAACGAGAAATTCCCAAAATGAAAGCTTTCAATTTGATTCGAACGAAATTACACACGGCACAATTACTTCCTAGCGAAAACTCCGCCAAACTCGCACAATTATTATCCTAATAGACGTAATGATTTTCGAGCTTTCAGTCAAACCCGTCGAAGGCCCATTTCAAGCCGCAATCTCTTCGGCGATATCAGATATAAATTGTGTTCGAAAAGTTGACCTAAATGAAAAGTATTAATGATAAGGCAGCTTTGCGGGCGCGGTTACAATTTTCCTTTGTTCCGACTCATGTGGCTAACCGCACCGTAATTTTGAAACATTATTTATGTCGTAAATACATGTGGAAACGACTCATAAGCAATTATTTGCCAACATTTGTTCGTTCGCCATGTGTGTGGAGTAATACGCACACGATATGTGAATTTATCGAAGGCTCGATCTGAAGAAAAGTCTACGAATGCAACCGAAAGTAGTGTATATGCACATTATATTAAATCTAGCTTTTGTGCCTTTCGGAAACAAAGAGTTTCGGTCGTAATTATGTAGAATGAAAATGTCATTTGTTCAAAAAGAGAAGCATTTGTGAACTGAGCGACATTTAAATTGCGTAATTTTTCCGGTGCATTTTTTAAAAAATAATTTGGGGTTTGCGTGGCTTTGCTAAATCTACGCGGCGTCAAAAAGTCTTCACGCAATAAATCCTACCATTTTTTTCCTGAAATTTAAATAGTGTTAATGATTTTTTTCAAAATGAACTATATTTTAAATACTTTATATGCAGAAATGAATTAACGGAAAGAACATTTTTCATTTTTCTAACTAGAACAAAACGCATTTTCTTGTTAAAAGAAACGATCACCATTCATCTAACTGAAAATTATTGCCTTTTTCGCTCTTGAGTATGAATTTTGAGCAGGAAACGAATCAATTTTAGCTAGATAATATAGAATGAAAAGTGTTTCTCTTAACAATGCATCCTTGTTTATACATCCAAATATTAGTTTACACAACCCTTTTTTATCGAGCGCGACTTAAGCACGATTTATGAACTAACAATGCGGACCCGACACAAGCGAACAGTCAATTTAAACTTTGAACAATATGTTTGTGTTTAAAGTTGCGAATTTACCGATGCACTCCGTGGCAAAAAGTTGCCTTCCACTTTGCAATATACGTAGCGTGACGGTTTCGCCAACTCCGGTGGTACAAAAGTCACCCACGCAACTCGAGAACGAGCCTCGATTCCCACCGACTAACAGATTGCCGAACACGAGTGGAAAAAGTGGAAAGTCGACAGCCAATAAAGTTAGATCGGATCGGGAACGCCCGCTGGTGAACGAATGCTTAATCGGCGTGTATCTGGTAATGCCCCCCCGGCATGCCAGCCGTTTCTATTAGTCTGTTTCAAGTTTTAGAAATTCTTTTTTATCACTCACTAGTTCGAATACTCGATTATTGTGAAAATCTAGGAGCTTAGAAACATGATTCAATCAATGGATGCAAATTACTGCACGGCATTGTTGGGGGGCGCAATAGTCAGTGCGCCCAATTGTCGGGGTACCGTTTATAACAATCCAAATAACATCGATATGTTTGACAATCGTTTGGTAGTTTTTAGTTAGTGTGTGGCTTAAAATAAATCTTAATTTTAATTAATCAATCAAGAAAAATGATTTTGATTTCAATGACTCGATCTTGAAATAACGGAAGCGCTGAGTCCAACGCTGTATGCACTTAAGTTTCATACCTTTACGCTATCGGTTCGCTAATGTCCTTTCGACATGCCAGCGGTGTCTATTAGTCTATCCGAAGTTTGAGAAACACTTTCGAGTCCATCTCTGAAAACTGAATAGCTGAAAAGAACCTCCGATAAGCCGAAATTGCCTTTATCTCCGACTGGGAAGCACGCGAACGGTTAGCGCACTTCGAATCTAAAGTTTCGTATTTTTTTTCCACTAGAAATAAAGAGAAGGCTTCTAGGCTTTGGTTTTGTGATTTTTTTTCGAGTGATAATTAAAATGGGCGGGAGGTTTTTGAATTTGAAATGAGGCCGTTATCGCGCTCGCGATAAGTCAAAGTGTGAACGTCTGAAAGAAATCGGTGTTGAAAGTGAGGGGGTGAGAATTTGTGTTTTCTTTGTGAATTTACTTAATTTATTCATTGAATTTTTTTCTCCACACAAATACGTATTTTTATTTAGAATATAATCTGAATTAGTTTCGCGATAATGTTCAAAGTCGAGCTTCGAAAATTTATCGCGGAATTTTCAAAGTATGCGTAATCGCGTCACAATTGAGCTCATTTCCTTTTAATTCGACGTAATAAACCGAAATTTACTCCATGCAACGAGAATTAATTTCAATTTTTTTATACTAAGGACATACACGAGCGATGTATCGTATTATTATGTGCCGATTTGAAATTCATGTATTCGGATTCGATTTCGTTAATTGGGAATTCGTTCAATTTGGCGCGAGTCGTTCAATCTCTGACAAATGTAAGGTTTACTCTTGACGTAGGGTCAAAATCACTAACCTCCACTTTCCTTATCCCTATTAATATAAATAAAATAGACCGACCCTCATTGCCTCTGCATAGCAAATTGGCTACAGGCTTCGGGTTCGATGAATTTTTTATCAGCTCACGAAATTTACGCCGAAATATAGCTTGTAAAAACGAAAATTTTACGCCACGTAGAACTTCCAACCTTTTATATATAAAACGCCCCAATATAAACAAAACTGATTTTATAATAAAAATCAAAAATATTGATTCAAAAATATACTTTTGATTGTGTTAGAAGAATATTTCTATAAAGAACAAAGGTTATTTTTCAAAGCACGAAAAAAATCGGAAAATACATCAAGCTCCACTAGACACGATGGATGTACGAATAGATACGACTCGTGTATGTTTCCGTATCAGCGAAATAAAATTCTTTCCATCCGAAATAAAGATAAATTTAGGATTTGCTTGCAGACATCAAATTTTGCGTCTGGGGAATATACGGGGAGAGATAAGAAAATTGAGAGAAACCTGTCCGATCTTGACGAATCGCAATCAACTAGGGAAATCAAGCCCCTCGGCCTACACGTTGTAATCGAAAATTTACCCCCTATTTTGTGTATCGAGACGCCGAAGTGAACGAAAAAAAATAAAGATAAAGAAACACAAAGCCTTCGTATTAAAAATGTAATAAATTCGGTGAGCATTTCTCGGAACAATCAATCACCTCTTCAACGGGAAACATGCAAATCCTAGGGATCAGCTTTTGTGTACGTGTGCGATGAATTCGCTTTACACCCATCAACTTTCAAACGAAAACTCCTGTATGGTGAATTTTTCTCGAATATATCAAACGGTGTCGATTCTTGTTCTTGGGATTCGTATTTTATTATCTTCGAATCGCTCGAATCGAACAAAACGTTCGAATCAATACAAATTCAATATTTATGGCGACGTTTTTAAATGAAATATGTTTTTTGAAAATATTTATTCAGTCATTAATTATTCAATAATTGGATTTTTAAACATCATACAAATTGAAATTAAACGGCAATTTATTCATTCGCAATTGAATTTATTATTTTAAACTATGCTCCACATTTCAGTTTAACACTTTAAACTATGCAAAATATTTAATCGGTGATAGTACCGATTTTTCAATTCGCTAATAGAAAATGCAGAAATCTATTTCATTTATGATATTCAGACAAATCCCATTCGTTCGAAATGTGTAAAAAAAGCTTAAATACCTAAATCAGACGAGCGGATTTTATCATTTCGAATTATGGTCCGTTTCGGTATCCGCCTATAAAATAAGTCGTTTGTTTTACGCTCGCACGTATCGGCGTCAAATATGACGTTCGACCATTTTTACGATTTACGTTTCCAATCAAAAAATAACGATTTTCGCGATTTTTCCCCGCTTTTTGTCTTTTTCATTATTTGCCGAAAACGATGGGTCATTTTTATAGCGACGCCGTCCGGCGATAAACACGGATATAAACCGATGTGCCTTTTATATGTTGTGTACATAACGCACATGAAATTGTGAAGCCATCGAACAAATACAATTCTACGAATCATATTTTGGCTTTGAGTATAAATTCGATTATGAAACTGCTTATTTTTTTATTTTTATTGATATGCAATTTTTATCATCTATGATTTATATCATATTATAGCCGAGATATATCATCAAATCACTCGACCTCATCCTAATACATGGTCAACTTTGAACGCACTTTTCTAGAAATTACCACAAAGTCACTTGTACACCTTGGTTTTTTCAGTCGTTATATAATATTTTGAAAATATACATTTAATATATAAAAAAAATATCTGGTTAAAAGTATCAAATTCGGAATCGTATGTATATGAAAAAGATTCTATTATGTAATATTGAGAATATTTGTGTAATCAACGTTTGCGATCCACGATTTCGTATTTCATTATTTAACGAGTTTTCTTTTTCTCTCTCTTGTTATTTGAGATTTTCATTTCGATAAAAATTACTTTCCAAATATTGCTTTTATACGAGCGCGTAAAAATAAGCTATTCTCACGTTGTAACATTTGTGCAAAAAGAATTTCGATATAATTGTTTTCTACTCTTTTCTTTTTTCATCGCTCTCATTTGATTTCGAATATTTGCGCGGAAATGCTTATGGGCGTGTATAAAATAATTAACGGCGGAGATATAATTTCCATAAATTCGCTTTATTGTTTCAGGGGATGAATTTGCCAGATGCTTCACACTAAATTAGTTCATTGCGAGCTACACGCTTCGGTTCTTCCGTAAATATGGATTCATTAAAATTCGCACATTCAATAATTAAAATAACGACGATTTCGTTGGAAATTTTAATTGTTTCACGGTATATTGTTATGATAAATACTAATGAAATTATTACTCCGAACAAAAAAAAAAACTCTGAAGTAATGATAACAAAGATGTATTATTAGTTGAATATATATTAAATTATCTCATATTGAAATGTAAAGTAATATCGTACGTATAAAATAATCAAAGCCGTTTAAATATATAACCATCATTTTATTCTTAGCTCGAAATATTCTCACGACATCAATTCAGCATAACCTTCGAAACACGTCCTCGAGCAAATGCGAATTGGAGCAGCAAATCAAAGCCTTCAAATTGCACAATATCAATATTCGACTACCTGTCACAGACATGGAACTGTCAAGAGAGATGCCTTAAGGCTGTGTACACACGAAAACTGATTTTCAATCCCATAATAATAAAATAAAATTTGCTTGAAATTTAAAAGATTTTGTGACCAAGCATTGCTCGAGAAACTATAGACTTTAATCTAATCGTTAATTGTTGTATTTACTTACTGCTCTGTCTATAAGCAAGGTTAAACACATATTCGCAAGAAAGCACATACTTTCCCATCGAAAAAAATAAGCAATCCCATTGTGCCCCACTATCCTACTACGCTCTAACTATTCCGACGTACTCCTCTGTCCTACCACATCCCGTCATACCCGCATTTCCCCTGTATAGATTAGGCAAGTTTTTAAGCCAGCTGGCTTTAAATTTCCACCGAGAAACAATAGGATCGTTTCAACGTTTCTATGCATATGCAGCTCTATGAAACCGGAGTCGCACAAGCAGCGGGACGTCAAAGCGAATGGCGTTTTCAATGCGCTTCGCGAACTTTCCAGACACGTGAGTTCCCTACCGGGGCATAAATAATAAACTGCTCGCGTTTCAAAGGCCGAAAGATTATTCACGGGTCCCGGGAATCTGATACCGGTGGGATATTCGAGGCCACTTTATCAGGATCACAATGCCCCGGGACCGAGTTCCTCTGCTGGATCCAGAAAGCTTCAACCGGTGAAAATATAGTAGGAGTAGTAGTGGAAGCTGGAGATGAAACTTTGTAAGCGGGCTGCTTCATATCTATGAATTTATTATCGGCGCGAGATATTGCACGTAGCGCTGAACTTTGCGATTCTCGTAATGCAGTTCGCCCGATTTATATGCATAGTAATTCGTTTGAGAGAAGATTCAGTTCGAAATTTCTTGCTGGTGCAATTATAGAACTAATTTCGTATACTATTATTATTTTTTTTATCAGATCTGAGTTGTCTATCAAAACGTTGAGAATATCAACAGACCTTATTAGAATATAGATATAAGAATCAGGTTCGGTCTTTTCTTCTCTGGTTTGAGAAAAAAACGAATTTAAACTACAACAATGAGCTGTCAAAACAGCTGCTGAAAGAGACTGACATATAACAGTTCGTACTAAAATACAATCACCCATCTCTTTCCCCGAGAATTTTAACAGTAGATAGTTAGAAAACCGCTTATAGCTTAAAATCATTTTATTCTCAAATCAGATGTGAAAAGACCGGCCCTTAATTTTAATGCAATTTTTATAACAGTAGTATAGATCAAATACAGATACACATACAAATCACTACTATTAATATTTTACTACATATATCGTATGACGACTGAATCACACAAAAGGTACAATTTACCTTGTATATTTCGATAAAAAAGGTCACTTGTACCTTTTGTGCTATTTATTCGTCATAGATTAAAAGATATCGGCAAAATATAAATTAGATAAAATGGTTTTATGATTGATACGGTGATGATATTATACAAATATCTGTCGTTGTTTAAGTCGATTATTATATTAATCAAACAAAATTCGATTCAGACCTCTGGGAAAATGAGCTTAAACGAAAATGAGAATACGCAGCATTCCAATATTCGAAAATAGAGATCTGCATAAATCGAGCGTTCATTAAAATTCTACAGATCCATTATAAATTTTAATTTAATTGAGTGTCCGTTCCTTTGAGCCGATCGTTGTCGCCCCTCCGAGGAGAACGAAAGTACTTTTCCCAATTATGCTAATGGTTCATCGGATTCCGAAAGAGAGAAAGAGGAATCGTCCCATTTATATTTCACTTGCACACGCCGATACACAAAGGCGAATATAAAAATATATATTCTGGACAAAAACACACCTCACAAACACAGCTCGCGATGTACACTTTTCCGATCTGAGTGTTTCGGTGTTAACTGCACAAAATCGCGCACATAAATAAGCAACTTCTTCGTGGAAAACTTCACTGACGGCAGGAAAAACTTGGACGTTTTTCCCCTTGGTTCGCAAACGGCGACGAGATCGTTTTTCTCGGCTGAAGCGCGAATGTATTACGAAATATTTATCGCCTTTTCCTGTATCGTTTGTATCAGAGGTTTATAAAACTTTTCAATTAAAAACATTAAGCTGTAATCGGTACATACATAGTATTTAAAATAATTAACGAAATAAATGCAAATATCTATCGAAACATGTTAATTATGTAGTATGTGTAAACTTTGTTAAGTCACACCAATAAGCATCGAACACTTCATTGCAAATCTTAAAATGTTATGATACAGAATGCTTTTCAAATGTGCACACAATTATTCTAAAAAGTTTCATAATAATAAAATGAATGGTAAATGAATAATTAATATGTTTATACTTTCATAAACATTCTTATGTTATTTTTATTTACATAGATAGAAGTATCCTGATTAAATTTTCACGACCTGATGAAGGTTGAAAATTCTTTTTTTGAAAAATTCATGAATTTCAAAAATAAATAACAAATGATGCGAAAACGTGAAAGTTTTTGAATAAATCAAATTTTTGTACAGTCGTATTTTATTTTTGGTTTATTAGCTGACCGCAAACGAGAGCGTGGGCTGGCAACGAGATTGGCATCAGTCGAAAGTTATTTAATTAAAACTGGAACTTTCCCCGATCGAAAATATGTAAAGTTTTTTCCGATTCTATTTTCTTTCGGCGCCTGTTTTTCACAATTTTTACCGTTCTGTGTCCCGGAACGCCTTTAAGATCCAAAATAGGTGGAAAGCACGAAAATTGCGGAAAAAACTAACTTTCCTCGGCGAACGGATTTCCCGCGTGTCGTGTTGACGAGTCGTAAAGTTTGGCGTGTATTTTAAAAGAGTGCTCGAAACACGATTCGTTTTATGACAACATTTTGAAAACATCATTTAGACAACTCCATAAATGTCGCAATATTCATATAAAAAACTTATTATATTTTAATTAAAATCTCGTAATGCGATAGAAAAATTTGTATTGCTTCGCGAATCGTTTTCGATTAGCCGAAGAATTTTTTTTTCATATTTCATTAGCGCCTAGAGTAGAAATGAAAATCGACTTATTACAAGAATGGAATTTTATCATCGTGATATTGATTAAATCTTATTAACACTGAAATATTTTCGGTGAAATTCCGTGCCGAAATGAAAATGATTTCGATATTTCTTCCGCAGACTGAAATAACGATTTCCATTATTCCGAGCTATTTCGATGTTTGATTGTGGGGAAATTGAATAATCGCCATCAGTTGAAAATAATTCAAACGGCCGATTAAACGAATGGAAATTCTTTTCGGAATTTATTATTTCCACGAGCGAATTTATTAGAAATTAACGAAGGTAAATGTTGTGAACCTACTCAACTCCTTAGCATTGTTATTACTCTTTAACCGTCTAAAAGCGCAAGAAAGTTCTTTAAAAGCTCTGTTCAATTGAAAAGCATTAACTTCTCACCCTTCCATTTCAGCTCGGGAATTAATTAAAAAATCACAAAGTAGGTTACGACTGTGCGAAGCTTTTGCGATAACTCATTTGTATGCCTCTGGCGACACCACAAACAATAAAGACGCAAAAAAGATTTTTAAACGCTCTAATTAGTCATTTAACAGTTTTCCCCATTGAAAAGTTTCACGACCGTACAATTATTTTCCATGCAATATAAACTTTTGAATAATAAGAAATTTAATACGACTCGATTCGAACTCTGAAAGTTTAAATTGAAAAGCGGCGACAGCTGAACGAATCGTAATCGACTGTATGTAAATACGCGTATTTTTAAAATAACGAAACACATAAATAATAATCGACTGCAAAGTAAGATTGATTCTCCCGAATCAATTAAGCCTTCAAGTCGCTCTAACGACGCCCACCGATTTATAACTTTTAAAACGAGGCCCCTTATCGTTTCTAAAACTGAAAAATTATCATACGTTTCAGGAGGGTTCGGCTTTGTACGGAAATCGCGTGCAAAGGGCGCCAAGCTGAAAAATGACGAAGTAACGCAATCAAATAAACAAGCTTCACTGTTTTAGCCACAAAATCCACGTTTTGTGGCACATAATATCCCGAGTTAGCCATAAATTAATTTGGCACGTGAAACCCGCGAGGATTTCTTTCGGCCAGATTAAAATCGAGGCTTTATACGATGCCGCTGAATTATTTAATGCGAGGAATTCGTTTCGAGGATTTATCACGTTGAACCTTGAACTAGGGAAAAAATTGCTTCGAGGAGGAAAAAATGTACGAGTTTTTGTCGCGTTGAGTGTGGAGTTTCGAATTTATGAAATTCGCAAAAGTTTACGTGCTTTGTTAGTAGCAGTGGCTGCGAAAAGCTACTCTTGAGTTTTCGTGTGATTTTTTTTCACGCTTTCCGTTTTTCCAAATCCGAAATTGCCAGTGTTGTAATTTTACAAGCTATTGTGCTCTTTCGTTCGACACATTATAAAACGTTTTAGCTATTTTTATTCGTGCCGAAATTCTTGATTTCACCATCAAAAAATCGCCTTAAATTACACGATTTGTTTTTGAATTTAAACTGATACTATTTTATATAAATATTATAAAGGCTTTTATTCGACTAAAAAAAGCTGACCTGGTTTAACGAGAAACGTATCAGTACTTATCTAAATACGATAACATCAGTAATTAACCCTATATTCTTCCACCAACTCACGATACCCAAAGCTTTAAAAACATCTCATATCTATATAAAATTTAACGAATTTTTTTTTCTATTTGTTTATATAATATATTGCATTCAGAATCAATTAAATGAAAATTTTTGCCTTATTCTTAAAACCAACTTTCAAAGCAAATCAAATCACAACGTTAGAAATAGACACATTTCATACGAAAAAATGTGTAATTTTCAAAAATTTTAATTTATTACTTAGTTTAATCCCTATTTAGAGCACAACGATCGGAAAACAAACCACTGAGCATTTCTGGATCATACGAGATCAGCCTTAGTTATACATAAACCGGTCGATTCTCGTCTCCATCAGCATAATGGCATCGATAAAAGCGTACGCAGCCTTAATAATAGTTTGGGTTATAATCTCGACGACGCTGATTTACCAACACACACACCCCATCATCCCCCTTTTGAGGCTTATTAGGGTTTTGAAAGCCACCCATTTCCACCCACTTCAGAGACGCACTCAGATTTCGATCTTATAAGGGAAGAAAAATGTCTACAATAATTTGAAATTATTTATGTAAGCTTATGATATTTGTATATTAAACCGAAAGAAGTAGTATTACTAATACATGACGACTGAAAAGGCCAAGGGGTACAAGTGACTTTGCGGTGATTTCGAGAAATGCGTGTTCAAAGTTGACCATGTACCTACATGTGTTAGGAAAAGGTCGAGTGATTTGATGATATATCTTGGCATACGTTCCGAATTCGTTTGTATCCTTTTGCCACCAAATAAATGAGCGTGCATAGAAGTGATTCCTATACATAACTCGATTTCGGCAAAAATTTCACTTTTACCCCTTGGCCTTTTCAGTCGTCATATATTTTTTTGAATTTTTTGAGATAAATATGACTGTAATATGAAATATTTTAGATAGTCGATAAAGTAATGATATAAATCTTTTGCGTATGGCATGTTTGGCTTCAGTGTCTTTGATATTGAGTGTTAGTTCAAATATCAACGAGAATTATTTACGTTTTTCTTAATTGATATGATGAGTTGATCGTTTCTCTTGAATATTTAATCAAAAAAAGTGTCAATTTAACGCTTTACAAAACGATTTTTAAAATGGATTTTTTTTTAAATGAATTTAATCGAATTTAGCTCAATTTTTGTACATTAACTACTTTTTAGAGTTTTTATGAATAATTGCTGTTTATTTACATTAAAGCAAAGTATTAATTGAGAAATCTGTAAATTGCGAATCGATAGTGAAACTTAATTTTTCCAGGGAACCTCATTTTAGTTCTTTGTCTCTTGTTTACTTTCGGAAAATCGTATTTAAAAAACTTTCAATATACTCAGAATATAATTGAATTTATTTTGTTACTGTTCGTTTCTGAACATAATTTTGCGAATGGGAGTAAAATGTAAAAAAAAAAACAAAAGAGATGGATCAAGTCTTCTAGAAGGATCGAGTCTTCCAGAAGGATCGAGTTCTCTCTATCTATCTCTAAATCCAAAATTAAAAACAAAAATACACTCCAATGAAATGAAAATTTAATATACTATCAAAAATACACATCCACCCCCTTTCCCATCCACTTAAAGCGATTCAGCCCTTAGCCCTCAACCGCCCCAAGAGGAGATCCTCTCCCTTAAGGGGGTCGGTTTTCGCGATCGACCGCGAAACCTAAGACAACTCAGACGGTAAACTTTGGCGTGATTTAACGCCCCGGTATTCTGCGTTCATATTTCAGCGCGATATTATATAGGCCATTAGAGCGCTCTAATGAGCGCGTGCCTTTCGCCGAGCTCCTGTCGCTCGGATTCTGGATACTGAGATTTTAACATATTCTCAAAACGGAGCAGGGACTCGCTAATCGACTGGGGTGGTCTTTGGGGTTGAAAGATGTATGCGATGAGTGTGGGGAGTCACGCCCTTTTGGTGTATGTGTGAAGAAGGAAAATGTTCAGTTTTTCAGTTTGATTTGTTTCGATTGGGATGATTTTGTATGTGGAGAGATTCTATTGCCAAAAGTGCTTGGAAGTTTTTTCGGAATTTTAGTCGATTATATTGTGTTTCCTGTTCATATGAAATTCAGTTACATATGCAGGGAATTATAATATGTATTTGTTAGGTCTTTGAAACGTCAAAATGAAATAAAAATGTATCGTATAATGATGCAGAAGCCTTCGAAAAAGTTCACAATGATTATAAAAAGATTTACAGCAAAAATATCAGTCGTTTAGGAATCTATTATTTACACAGATATATATAATTTATGTATGTGTGTATTTGTGCTCGTTAATCGCTTATATGAATACAATGAAGCTTTTTGAGTTTCAGAAGTTTCAGCATCATTATATTTCACATTCTAAAATCGATAGAGTATCATACGTTCAACGTTTAAGAAGGTTACGTTTGTGCACCAATCCTTATCAAAAATATCAAGTATATAACGTAATTTAACATTTTTTGACAGATATTTGGAATTTCATTCATTTTGTATTACACAAAATTTATAATAACTTAAGATATATAAATACTTGAGTAACACCAAGTAATAAAAATGAAAGATTTATCTAATGTACGCATCAAATTAAGCGATTGTATGTATACAAAACTTCAATCATAAAAAGTAGAATCAATTATGATATAAAATAAGAAAAACGCAATAAAATATTATTACCATACGAAAAAAAATGCATAAAGTCGCCTATAAAAGTCAAAGTCAAGTCGAGAGCAAAAGCCTTTGTAATTTTACGTTTATGCTCCGAGTTTATACGCACTGTAAATTTGCATCGAGCGAATGACAATGTCACTCTCCATCAAGTCCGGCTACATACATTTTTTCCCAAAGGTTCGCCATACGCTCTCAGTTCAAAGAAAATATAATAAAAATTACAAAAAACCACGAGGGCTGAAATAGAAGAGCGAAAAAGCGTCGAAGTAAACAGGGTACGGTGTATTTTTTTCGGCATGGCGGGTCGCATATTTTTATTGACCGATAAAGCGATTTCGCAGACCGCAAAGGGTAGTTTATATTTTTTATATATATATGAATGTATAGAGGGGTGGTAGCATCCAGTTTTTCATTAATTTCCAATTTTTCCGCCCCATAAGTAAAGTCACGGGCAACTTTCGTACGAATTGATTTATCACCGGGAGCGACCGACCGGCACCGCACCTTCGTCCTCAAAGAAATGGCTTTTTGGATAAATGTGTGTGTTTTTATATGAGAGTGTATTGAATTTTATATTAATAAATAAATGTACAAAATTAAATTGTTCCAAAAAATAAGTAAATAAAAAAATGTACCAACATACTTGTATTATATCTATATTAACGTCTACACTTTATGCACATTAAAATGTACAAAATGATTGAACACTCGTTCACTTTTTTATTATTGAGTCTTTTTAAATCTCAATAAACTCCTTACAAATTGGATTACAGCACCAAAATTAATATAAAACCAGCCAGAATATTAAGAATTAATTAATTACTGTGCGAAATTAAGATTTTTCTATTTGTTTTGAAAATAGCAAAAGTGGCGTCATTAAACGTGCTGTAATTTTTTCATTAAACAACAGATCTTAATGAAATTTCGACTTTAGTTGTTTGAATGATTGGAATTATTAAAAATTGTATTAATATTTCTATAACTGACCGAAATATTAATGTATTATATAATTGTACATTGTTTGTATTATTGATCAATGTGTTATACGTGTATACTGTTTTTTTATTCGTCAGTGGAAAAATATATACACGCGTACATATATTCTTATGTTTTTGACATTCAAAATATGAAAAATTCAGCTTTTTCTCAAATGACGAAAAGTTAAAAATGAAATGGTAAGTAAATAAATCAACTAAATTGAATTTTTCAAAAAATATCTAGATACTCCAATATGAATGCTATGAAGAATGAATATCGAATTCGACTCGAAAATATGAAATTCCATCTATACATATTTACGTACGATCGATTCAACCTTACAAACGAGATCCTCGCATCGTCCTGAAATCCCAAAACACACGTGCTCTTAATATATTTCAGCAGTCGGTGTCGTGGACGCTTTCGAGTATTCGGAACCCTTGAAAACGACTCGTCCAAATACGGCCAGGCATAAATTTGAATATGAAGCGACAAAGGGCCCTCGTCCACGTCCGAAACGTCAATCCGTCTCTGACAAAATCACGAAATCACTCTGTCTGTCTGTCTGTATGTAGTGCATATACATGGTGTGTCCCGATAGTATGGTTGTGTATTTTTTTTTGAAAAAGATTTATGTACGAGAGGTACAAGTAGTGGGAGTTGAAGTTTAGTTGCAGCGCTTTACTTGTATTTTCGATTTTATAATACCAAATTATACAATACCAAACCAAAAAGGTACAGAAAAAACCAAGGGGTACAAGTGTAATTTTTGCCGAAATTGAGTTATGTACAGGAATTTCTTGTATGCTTATATATTTGGTGGCGAAAGGATATAAATGTGAGCCGAGATATAAAATTGAATCACTTGATCTCCTTCTAATGTAGGTATGTATAAGCTCAATTTTGAATCATATGAAGTCATATACATATAAAAACTTGATTTTTTCAAAATGTGACCAAAAAATGCTATTAATATATTTAAAAACACGTAAAAATGTCTCGGATTTGAATCATTTATGTAGTAGAACCACGATTTTTGTAAGCTATTATCACAGACATTTGGACAGCTTCAATTGTGTCTAGATGGAATTTTTTGACTTAAATTTTCAAATCAGCGAGAAAAAATAAGATTGTTAATACTTAGAGTTTGTAAGAGCTTAAAATTCTAGAGTCAGTTTGATTTATGGAAGTTAAAATATCAGAAAAGTGCGTGATTCAAAAGAGAGATGCGTCAAATCAGAATTCCTGAATACTCATATTCGAATCAGAATAATTTTCAATGATTTACAAAGTTGAATATTTTGGCAATATAATTTAACTTATTGTGAGTTGTGGGAGCTTAGAAAATAAAAGTATAACGTGCTTTTCGGAACACACCTTGTTATGTTATCTCTCGACGTTCACATGATATTTGCATACGCGCGCATTGTTTAAAACGCTGAAAACCGAAGCCGAAAGAGCATTTTTTATTTTACTTTCGGAATTTTCGAAGCTTTCGAAAAACGCGTACGATTTCACAAAAGCCTTTAACGTTTCGCATCTGAAAAAAAAATCGCTCCCCAGTAACATTAGTGCGAAACGTGGCGGGAAATTGTCATTTTTCGCGCGAATGAAAAAGTAATGGGTTTCCGATGGACGGGATCGGTTAGTTTTTTTTTCAGGTTTTCGATATTTTTTTCGTTCGTTCGTGCTTCGGTGAAAATATGTTTTTAATGAACGTTTGCCAGCGACGAGCGTTTCGTATAATGAACGTTGTGTTCGATGTGCGTCAGTTTATTGGGGATAATCTGAATTTTTCATGGTGAATTTCGATTTAATGCGCAATTTTCAAAATGAAATATTCATAAAAATTAAATTCGATTGGCGAAATATTTATATTCGAATTGCATAAAACATTCAGAAATAATTTCGAGAGTGTATTAATTATGTTTACCAGAGTGAAAAAATATTTACAAAAAAAATTAACACGGCCAAATTAACTGTAACGAATTTATTCTATCTATTTTCACACAATAAAAATCTGTACAGATCGCCCGAGGCTTAATTCTCGTTTAATTTCAACACAGCGAGAAATAAGACAACACGAAGAAAAAAATCAGCTGAAAACAAAAGCGATTATCCTCCGAGATCTTATCTGAAGATTTCTTTTCAGCGAGCCGTATATATTTTTGACACGTATCACTTTTAGTTCGTTTAGCCGCGAATCCTTTGTAATGCGGTCTCTCGCCTTTTCCATTGTTAATTTCAAGCACGTAGACACACCCAATGATTTACTTGGCTAATCTGCGCTTATAACGTTGTTTAGAAATTGCGTTAGTAATACTAGACTCTGAATAAAGTTACAACTAAAGACAACTAGAGAGATTAGACGCAGCGAAAGTAGTAAGTTATGAGCCGTTGCTACACTCTTAAGACACATTACTCATCACGTAACTCGACGAAAGAGTTTCAGAATCAGAATTAGGATCACGTTGGATAGTTTTTGCGTCTTAAAAGCTCAAAATATCTTCAATGTTGATGATTTTAATAATTTGAAATTAAGTTCAGTCGAGTTGTTTCGAATGAAATCGCAATATTGTCGACCGAAAAAAGTATCATTACCCATACATGAATATTCGGTTCACATTTCATATTCCAACAATGGAAAACAGCGATCAGCCGAGCCTTTGTGCGAGGTCGTTTTTATGTCATCATTGATAGAATATTTAATGTTTTCGTGACCGAACCGGGTTGTGTGCTATGTACTATTAAACGTTATACCGCGAATTAAAGAAGATATCACCCCCGGCATTCGTAAAGCGATTAATATGGTTTTTATGTAGATTAAAAGCTCGGATAAAGATCGTTTTGTCATGTAAAGCTAATGGACTATGCGAATTAATTATATCGTTCCGAAAGCGATATTATTTTACTTGTTTGTACGAGTCGTTAGATAAGGCATCTTTATTATATGGTTCACCTCGTTCGGTAAAAACGTAATCGCGAAATCCAATTTTACGAAAATGAGAATGTACGTTTTCTGTATTGTTTTTTCGTTTAGTTTATTTCGTGTTTTCTTGAGCGATTCGAATCGTAAAAGTGGAATGTAATTGAAACAAAAAGCAAGTTACCAGGTGGAAAACTTGTAGGCTTTTATCGCCGTGTATATTTCAAACGAATATCATTTCAAGTTAATGGTGCAAAAATACAAATGTTGAAAAATAAATGATCCAAACAATCGTCTACGAAAATATCTCAAATATTTTATTTTTCTCGAAAATACATCTATTTAACTTTCAAGCTTAATATCATTTTAAATATAAATAAAATTGGATTCTTTGTATATAAATCTACTCATTATATATTTTTTCCTATATAACTTCAAACAATCCAATTAATCGACTAAATATACACAACCTACCGCGTGTATGAATATTCTAGTTTATTACACGAGAGCTCGTGTCGACCGATGATTTATGACAACGGCTTCCCGTATCTGGGAATCTTTTAATTCCCGAACCGAGTTTGCTATGCAAATGAGTCCTATTTCGTCCTTTCCCAATAACCTCGAGTTCGACGTGAAAAGGGCACAACCCACACCTAGGAACATCCCTTCGCTTTTCAACCCCTTCGGACAACCCACAATGGGCACAATGCCGCGTTGTTTCATGAAAACGCTTCCGTTTCAATGGGCGTTCGTTATAATCAACGGAGGAATTTTATTGCGGTCGCATAAAATGCAAAATTCACTCATTCGTTAGTTTTCAGCACGTTTCTGAATTAGGATGAAAAAGCGCTGAAAAAATAAAACGATGTAGAAGTGCGCGCTTTCGGGACAATGTTTGCTGAAAGTTTGTACGGTTACGGTTTGAATTCGGAATGAGTGGGAAAACGATGGAGTCTATTATCAAAATAAAAAAATCCTTTTCAGCATTATTTATTTAGTATGTATTTTCTTATTATTATATTGCGAGAAAGATATTCGATACAATACTTATTAATTAGCAGCGATGTCTTCAAATAATTACAACATCGTATCGAATTACATTATTTTAAAATAATATTAATCTGTTAATTAGAAACGTAAATATTCCTGGAAAAAATATCGAAAATTTCAAACGAATTTTATTCTTTAATGGTCTAAGCCCTGAGGGATCCCTTTGGCTAATTCCACTTTAAAAGCCTTCCATTCCTAAGAATTCCGGTTTCGAGGTCAAACAAAAAGCGCAAACAATTCAGAAAACTGATAATAGTCTTTAGAGTAAAGCCTAATGACTTTTATCATAATCGTAATTATTAAATTCACCAATGAAAAGTTTTCTGGAATTTAATTTAGAATTTAAATTTGAATATAGATATTTTAACACTCAATTGTTTATTGAATATGGTGTTGGCTTAAAAAATGATTGCATGTGTTCCTTGAACTCCTTTTTTAATGCATATTCGATCACAATAAAACTTTAAATATTTATTGGTTAGGAATTTATTTACATCATTGAATTTTGCAATTAATAGAGTTCCGAACGTTTGACGTTCAACGAAGTGATTTTCGCGAAACATATCGTAATATAATTTACAATTCGTTTGCTTTGTATCTACTATATGACGAAGAGTTTTGACAGATTCTTATCTTGAATTTGACAGACAGACAGACACTCTTCGGACTTTAAATCAAATGTGAACTATTGTACAGTAGATATATCCCATTCCCATTTAATATCGGCCATAAATAGCACAACACAAATAAGGGCAAAGGTAACGGAAGTCAATCACTTCGCCGAACAGAAGCACCGGTCCCCGATAGATGTCGCTCAAATCATTCGGCATCAACACACAAACGACATAATTACATTAATTTTCATTTATATAGAGATTTGAATAAGGAAAAACGTTTCAAGAGCAGATATTTTCGAACGATAGTAGGAAAGTCGATCGTTCTCCGATCGCGTGTCGGTTCCCTTCGACTCCAGGGGTGTAGTCGGACCGATTCATAATTGCTCCAATTCGACAATCAAATTACCGGTGTAATTGGATTTCGAACCGACGTCGTTGTTCTGTGACGTGGCCTCAATTGCGAACAAATAACTATTCATTAGTTGTAGGCGGCCACGATCCGTTCTTTCCTCGTGCACATTGTTTGGAAAATTCCGGGTTTTTCTTCAATTCTAAATGTGAAAATGATTGAAAGTTGTTTTCGTTGTTGTTGTTGGTTTTTTCTTGAAATTTTGTACGCTTTGATTGTCAAGGGATTTTTTTTAATTCGAATAATATCTAATATACAAAATCAAGGTAATGTTGTTTCAATTTAAATATTTTATATCGAACATCATATGATTAAAAAAAAAAACAATTTGAACAAAAAAGGGTATGTTTTTAAATTATACAAATATTTTTTTAGAATTTAAAAAATGAAACGTTAACGATGGGAAACTTCAAATTCGGTTGAATTTATTAAAGGATTTTTTCTAAAAAGAAACGACGCTGTGTCATGCAAATCCAAGTCCATCTTAAAAATCGCAAAGCTTTGAAAATAACGATTATGAATATTTTCGACCCAAATACATAAATTTTGATTAGGACGCCAAATATTTACATATAAATCATTAACGTTTGACGAAAATAAATACGAATCGATAACAAGGAAAATCGTTCACACAGAAGCAATTGAATGTAAAATACACAAATGATTTAAAATCTTTAAAATGCAACATAATGAGTATTTAAACAAATCTCATCAGGTCTGAAAATGAAGTATGAGTAATGAAAATTCCTGAAATTTCCCCAATCAACCCCTAAACTAACCTTTTATTTGTGCGCATGCAAAAAGCTCGACCACAGTTTTATATACGCCATCACGCTTTATTGACATCACACATGTATACAGTACATTTTAGAAATAGTAAAACATTTAAAAAATAAAACTCTTTTTATATAATAAACAAAAGAACTGAATTAAAAAAATCGAACTAAACTATGTATCGAATAGAAAATAATTGCGTCGGAACATTTTTTGCAAATTGTATCGAAAGTGTGCGAACACGTATCGGACAGTTTCACGGATCGAATTTAAAAGAGCAGTATTTTTCAACCCCGAAACATCCCCTTTTTGCCGAAGGGTGGTCCGGTGGGTGGTTGAAGCTTTGTGCGGTAGTTGCTGCGTTCATTAGTCGCATTCTGCGACTGCAGTCATTTCACTGTTGCGAATTTAGCATTCGATTCTGAAATAGGTGCTACAAACGCTGGTGGAAATGTATAATAGAATGCGGACTCACTGAAATTGTTTGGGAACTGTGAGTTCGACATCTGTGTTAAATCTACAACGATTCGATGCATATGTATTTTTCATTAATTCAATTCTAAAATTGTCATAAACAGTATGAAAGATAGTTTAACAAGTAATTGAAAGAATTAATAATAGATGTATAATAATAGAAAATTTTGATTTCCTCATAGTAGAGCTATTATGGGATGAAAATCCTTACAGATAGTGCAGTGATAATGTAACATTGTTTCAATTTTGGTTTCGAATTTCAGTCCCTAGTACAGCTTTGAAATTAATCCTATTAACTTAGAAATGATTCTGAGTGGAGACGAATCATATGATGGGAATCTCGCTAGTTATCGGATATTAACTGATTTACGTTGAATAGTGTAATTATATCATACTACGTAACATAATATTGTATCGTAGTATCACAAATACATTTTATATAATGAAATAATAAATTAAATTAAAAACACGTTTTTATTTATATGATAATATTGTTAAATATACATATGTATGTATATTGCATGCTATTTATTTATTAATTCATTAAATCACGTTTCGGTTAATCCTTTCAATCGCTCTATAACACGTCAAACTCCATAACAAATAACGACCGCTTGGTCAGGAACAAACTGACCGCACAAAAGAGCAACACACACAGTAAAACGGATATACATATTGTAAAATACGAGCAAACAAAATAGAACACAGCCAGCTTTCAAAGCTTCACCGACGCAATACGACTTCTGAAGCCCGAACGAAGTTAAAGTGAATAACTTTCTGTATGAATTCAACGCTAAGAACGGAAGCGAGGCTCAAAAAGCACTTTTTTCAAAAATAAATCGAAATTAATACATCTGAAATAGTATTAATTTTATCTATGAATCCTAATTCGGCTTGATTTAGGTGACATCTATCGAAAGCCGAAGCCTTTGGTGTGATGAAGATATTGTCTTCCGTCATTCATGAGTTGATTGAAAAATAACTAATGGTTATGAAATAGCTGAAAAGTGAAGTTCTTGGTCTGATTTGGAAAGATCGAAATTAATGTGTCCGATATATTATTATGTAAATGTATAGGATTCGAGTGGAAATTTCGCATAAAGGACGCCCGCACATCAGATACGATAGGCTAGGTCTACACTCGGATGGGCACGTTGAAAGGAAGCATCTCAAACAATGGACCCCGAAAGAGGAGGATGCCCGACCAACGACGAATGACGAGCCGTATATAAAACGCATTATCTGCCGAAGAGGTTAAATATAGAGAGTCTACGTCCGAGACGTCGATCCGAAGTTTGTTCCTGTATAAGATGGAGATACAGGGTCGATCGAAAATGACGATTTAGAAAATTTCACTATACTAACTGTATTTGCAATTGCAAATGTTATTTGCAGTCATACAATTGTGTATTTGAAACGTTTATCGAAATGTAACGGATTGAATTGTACAGATCTGTAAGAACAGCTTTCATATTCAAGTTTAGTAATCTTAGTCACTTATTGTGAAAATAATTTGACAAAATTCAAAACAAATTCTAATTTTACACCCAATTCACAAGCGTATCTATGTATGTATACCGATACTTGAAAGCAAGAGAGAGTAATTGCACTTTGCGCGAACGCGAACACAATCAGGCATAAGCTACACTACGTACCTATTAAATAAATGTACGTAGAGCCACTTATTCCTAATCACGTTCGTATTCATGCATACTGCAATAACTTACTTTAGCATTCAATAATCTATACACTTGTATTCGTAGCAGTGAATATACGATTAATTGCACAGACTCCAAATACAGTCACCCCCCGTTTAACACGAATACTTCACACGGTTCTATTCTATACTCTTAACACTCTTAATAAGATACATCACGTCAATGCGTTTTGCACTAGTATTAAAAAAAACATGTGAAGTGATTATTTCGTCCTGCCCATTAAGGTCATCTTCTGATTATCGAAATCGTGTTAAACGGGTGATGACTATTTACACTCGCACCGACCGTAAATCCAACAAAACGAATCAAAATCGAAATTATTAGCGTCCGGATATTGTTTTTGGTTCAAAGTCAAACAGGCCTCAACTTACAAGTCATAGTTGACAGCGGCCATTTTAAAAACAACGTGAAGCAATCGCGTTAAACGGGGTATGACTATTCTCACTCGCACCGATTAAATCAGAATCGAAATTATTAGCGACCCACATATAAAGCGGTTCGGATATTGTGTTCGGTTCAAAGTCAAACAGGCCTCAACTTACAAGTCGTAGTTGACAGCGGCCATTTTAAAAACAACGTGAAGCAATCGTGTTAAACGGGGGACGACTATTCTCACTCGCTTCGACTGAATCAGAATCGAAACTATTAGCGACCCTGTAGATATAAAGCGGTCCGGATATTGTGTTCGGTTCAAAGTCAAACAGGCCTCGACTTACAAGTTGTAGTGGACATCGGCCATGTTGGGCCTGTGCCTGAGGGCTTCGTGAAACGCCGCCTCGGCTTCCTGCAGGCGACCCAAACTGCTCAGCACGCTACCCAAGTTGCCGAAAGCTGAGGACAAAGCAAATACACACCAATTAGATTATAGAATATACGTCATACACAAATTTATACATGAGCGGACACCGAGTTGAACGGTCCAAAGCGGAGAGCCTCTATTGCTTGTTAATCGTTCGTTAGATTCTATATTGGATTTGAGTCCGTTTTGAAAATTTCGCATAAGTAATCATAAATTTTAAAAGTGGAATGTTATGTGTGGAAAATTTAAGCAATGTTTGCCCTTTTGAATTATGTCTTTGATTGGATTTCATAAGATGATCCATGAACTCTTACATGTGCGAATTTATACCGCTGTTTTCAATATGGAAAATGCTTATTAACATTAATTCATATGAGCTTATAAGTCAGTTAATATTCATATAAACATATAAAACAGTTTATAGTGCAGTGGTATAAAGCGTTTGTACATACTGTATCGATCCAGTATATTTGGGATACGTAAGTTTGAGTCCTATCTTGGCGAGAGTCACATGTTGTTTTTCTTAATTAATAAATTGATTTGGAGACTTGGTCTTGTCTTAGAGCTTATTTTCTTCACTATGAAGTTAATGATATTAAAAAATGATAATTGTGTATAATTGGATAGAAATTACCTGTATATAAATAAATAAAAATAAAATTATGCGTATATTCTTATTCCTAATATTTTTTTAATCAATTTGTCGTCTGAGAAACTATCTTCCCATTTCTCAAGGAAAAGGAGAAATATAATAATTTTTAATATAATATTATTATTATATATATTTTAATATTACATAAATTTGAATTATATAACATTCGCGAATATTATAAATATAGGACGAATGTTAACTAACGTCGGTGCACCCTCGTCGCTTTGTTGTCAAGAAAATTGACATGCAAAGGACGGGCGAGGTCTCCTTGAGCCTTTTTGTCAAAAGAAAACATTTATTTTTCATTCACAAACTGATGGATTATATAAAACGTAACCCTTTATTGTGTATGAAAATGAATCAACAAATATTTGTTCACTAAGCATATTGTGTTGGCGCGGCGACATAATGAATGTTTTTGTACGTTTCAATTCCACCCCAAAGAATATTTATTGTTATGTTAATGTTTTATTTGGAGAATCTTCTAAGCACATTTATACAAATTGTTTTTTAAAAAGACGGAAAAGTTTTCGTGTTGTAGAATTTCATTTTCTTTTGTATGGTTTCATTTGTCATATCTTTTCATTTTTATTGGTATTGCTGCATATTATTTTTAGATTTTTCAATGATTGATTCACTACAAAGTAAATAAACAATAAAACTACACTAGAAATATCGAAGAATAATATTCACGTACTCTAGGGTTGAAATTTTTAACTATCATGTTAGTTAACTATTCCAACTCCCCGAAATACATATGACAATTGAAAAGGCCGAAGGATACTAGTAAATTTCGAGAAAAGTTCATTCAAAGTTGAGTATACCTACATGTATTAGGATGAGTTCAAGTAATTTGATGATATATCTCGGTACACGTTCCGAATTTGTCTATATCCTTTTAACACCAAATTCAATTTCAGAGAAAATGTAACTTGTATCCCTAAGCCTTTTCAGTTGTCATATGTAAACGATATTTTATATGCGGAAGTAATAATATTGAAGCAAGACCAGTAACGTATCTCTGGGAGTTGGGGTAGTGAATTAACATGAGAGTAAAAAAAGTGAATAGATGAACTCTCAAATCTACAAAAAAACAATTAATACAATCATCCCCAGTTTAACGCGATTATTTCACATGGATGTTTTCAAAACGCGTGCGAAAAAATTCATTGGCTCAATCACACTAAATAAGATGAATGAAAAAAATGATAAAACATATGATATGATCGCGTTAAACGGGGGTACGACTATACACACTTCTCAAAACGATCAAAATAATCCAAAAACGCAACCGTTTAAAAAAAAAAACATATTCTATAAACCGGGATCTCATACCGATCGCAGAATAAGCTCTCGAATCATCATCTGGGTACTTTAATCCCGACGAACGTTCAAGATAGAGCCTCGGCGGAGCAAAGCGAGGGCCTTTTGTGAATCGGTTATACGCCGAGGATAAATCTCTTAAAGCTTTCGCAAAACGTTGCACTTTATCGCGCGGCTTAAACCCACCCCCGCTCTGCCGACTTCCCTTCCTTAACACGGTAACGACCGCGGTGCACGGGGTCAATAACGAGTCTGTTGGCCCCGAGGGCCTCGTAAACCGACACAAAAGGGTCGCGGCCGATAAAATCTCGAGACGAAGCGACCCCGGGGTCGATAATGAGCGAACCTGGATCTCGGACCTTCGGAAGAAATCGCAGCGTTTTACGTACGAGGGCCGAGCCTCCATTTGCACTAACAAGCTCTAGGACCTGGTTGGGTTTTTTTTTTCGAGGGTTTGTTAGATTCGATTGAGTTTGCTTTACGTGGATTCGATTCGTTTTATTTTTAGGTGAATTATTTGAAAAATTATCAGAGGTTTTTCTAATTACTAAGCGGGGTAGAGTTATAGTCCTCACCTAAAATGAATTCGATCGAAAATAATTAAAATGTAAATCAACTAGCAGTAGGCGCATGTGTATCAAAATAGTTCGAAATTAATCAAATTCCGTATTGCCACGGATGTGTTTTATTCGATAATATTTTTTTGCCATCTACGTGTGAAATAAATAAATAACGAAAAAAATATCCCATATATACGTTAATAGTTGCAGTTTCGTAATTACGACGCGTAGTTCGGAGCGTAAGGCGGTGGACCAATAAACTGCACGCGCGGGTTCGAGGCACGGACGTCTGAAAAATTCGAGCATCGTTAGCGTATTTATATTATAGATAGATTGATATATATTTTCAGTAGTTATGAAATTATAGCGATCAATCCGTTGAATATATCAATGCAGTTTTGGAGCGTTACACGGACACACTCATACACACACAGAATATTGCTATTATAAAATGAGATATTTGAAAATAGATTTTTTTTCGTCTAGAAAATCGTTTTATATGTTTCTTTTCATTTGTTATTTTTTTAAGAATCGCATTGATATTGGGATTGAAAATTATTTATACATTTATTTTAAAGAAAATTGTAGTTACAAAGACCTGGCTTTGCTCGAAATGGACTTTTAGTTGATTGCAAACTGTTGATTGTAAGCTGTGTGTAATAAGTGTTATGGTTAAAGCCTTCTCCCTCTTTCATAAAACATCAAAATGAGTTTGAAAAAATAAAATGTAATGATACAGAAACTTTCCCAATCATGTAAACAATAAGCTTAGAAAGTTATACAGCTAAAGGATCAGCTGTTTAGAAATCTATAAAATCATACATACATTTTATCAATAGATGTAACTCAAAGCCACACGTGTTCGCAGATGGATACGTTCTTTATACATTTCCACATATTCAAAACAATAATAAACATTTACAAAAATATAATCAAACACACAAAATATATACGTTGATGCAAAATCGTCACAAAACGCCCAAACAACGCAACACCCTTAAAACTGAAAGGTAGGGGTCGTGCGCCACCCTTAAATAGGTGAGAGGCGAGTTTTGCAAAGGTTCGCCGATTTCACTTTCAAATTTGGCCGGTCCAATCTTATCGTATATACGAGGCGCACTTTACGGATAAAATCTAGTATGGTCCTCTACCGAAATGGATACGCACTTTTTGAATTTTATACGACGATAACGCGCCCCCGGGTTAAAAGCCTCCTGTAAAATGTATTGTCGAGGTAATACCTACTGCGTAATTGAGAAATATCTCAGGGTTTTATGATGTCTTTTTAACTTTTTTTATATCGGAAATTTTAAATAGAATCGTTTTTTTTATTAATATTAATTTTATATCACATATAATATATGTATACAGGTACGAGTACCCAATTAAAATTTCATTCATATTATGAGTTTTCATGAAAATATTATCGGATCTATTTGTCGAAACTGATATGTAATTTTCTATAATGGTAAAATATAAATAAAATTGAGGTTTGTTTAATCGATGTAAGTATCTATAATATAATGTAAAAATTTGTTTTAGGTCGTATTTAATTTTGTTTGAATAAATGTATGCATGTTACATACAAAATATTTACGTTAATATCGTGTGCGAATTCGATACAAAGTGAATAAACTCGATCATTTGAATTTTAGATGTAATTTAATATCAAATATGAAATTTGGGTTTTATATTCGAATATATTTTAATATATAATACATATACATATGTATAGGAAATATAATGTACCTATAGGAAGCTATCGATTAATTGCTTCTATAGAATATTAAATTCCTAATGAATACCTTGAAAATTTTTTCGTCGATATTGCTTCTGAAAAATTCTAAATATACGTAGAAATGAAGAAAAAATTTAATATGCCACACGCACATACTATAAATACATAAAAAAACAAATATGAATATGCATTAAATATAAATCAATTCTTCAACAGTAAATACTTATCATTCGACACAAATTACATGTATGCACAAAACTCCCCGATAAGATAACCGATAAGAACCACAGATAACTGCCTATTATTATGGCAATAGTGTAAGTCCAAAAATTTGACACAAATCATAAGAATTTCGCAAAATCCAAGGAATGGTGTACCGTTTTTAACAGCGCAAACAAAGTCAAACGCAAAACTTTAAATACATCTCAAAATTAGACAAATTAAGTCGACTGTCACAATTAAAAACATATTTATACAAATTATGAAGCCCACACAGTCCAAATTAGACTCGACTCGAATCCTGGACGAATTCAAAAACACAACGAACGAACCCATTAAAGGCGGGAGCACAATGAGCGCTCGTGCGTTAAAAGCGACACCCCCCATCCGAGGATTCGAGGACTAAGACCTTCCACGACGAAATCTCGGTTAATTTAACTCGAAATTTCAAAGTTGGACGACGACGACGAAGCAGAGGGCCCTGCAGCCTGTTATTTATTTATGAATGGGATAAACGAGCGAGTCCCGAACTCCAAATTGAGGCTCACGTTCGCGCAGTTATTCTCTTTATGCCCCGTGCCGCATTATGTGTTGGATATGTTTGAAATTCGTGGCTGGATTGAAGGACGTTAATTTTGTATGTTTTATTGGCTTATTTTATGTTGCGATCTAGAGGTTAGAATAAATGGTAGGATCTATACAACGAGTACAATCAACTCCTCTATGGCGATGAGATTCATCTTATCGGTATAATGGACCTTAGACTACGTTATAAGGGGGGATTATATAGAAATAGACGTTATAGGAGGGTTAACTATAGTCTTATAATGAAGACCTGATACTAGAATAAAAAAAGAAAGGAAATCTGGTTGAAGAATGTAATTATAAATCGATTGATATCAAGAGATTTCGAAAAGCTGCGAATTCATTTCAGGAATTGTTTCAAATTATCAATCATCAAATCACTCGACTTCCTCCTAATATATGTATATACATAGGTACATGCTTAACTTTGAACGAACTTTTTTCAAAATCACTGGGAAGTCACATATACTCCATGGTCTTTTCAGTAACCAAATAGCATATGACCAGAATTGTATTATATAAGAGAGCATTTTTTAATTTCTTGTACAGTGGTTCCCCGTTGAACACGGTTTTATTCAATACACTTGTGATATTTTTCCTAAAAAACACATATATTTGATCACTTGCAATAATATTCATCATGTCAATCCATTTTTTCGAAAAAATATCACACGCGTATTGAAAAAAAAAACGGGTTAAACGGGGGACAACTGTAATACACTAGCTGAAAACTGTTGTCTAATTAGCTCTAAATACGAAAAAAACAATAGTTTCTAAGCTAAACAATCTGATTCGAAGCAAAAATCGCAAATTCGTGACCCATTGCGATAAAACGTGGCAAAACTCCACTTCGGGATAAATTGCAAACGCGAAACGCTCGTTGTAATGCGAAATATCGCATACGTCACACGTGGCGACTGTGCGAAAGCTGCGTGCCGTATAAATGTAAATTTAATTGCAAGGGCCGGACTGGGGGCAAAAAAAAATGCACGTGGTCGTGCGTGCACCACGCCGCGTTGGCCACTTAAACGATTAATTCAATTACGACCGAATTGTTCGGACGCCATGAATTTAGGGGGCCGCGTTCGGTTTTACGACCAAAAAAATCTATTTTGTCCGAGTTTAATTGGGTATTTTTTTTACGAAAGTGTTAGATTTGTCGCTTTGATTGAAGCGTTTTATTTTTTTCGTTTAGGATTATGATGTTGATGTTGAAGTTTTTGACATTTTATATTTAATATTTTTTAAATACTGTAGTTTTTATTGATAAAATTTATAAGCTTTTCTCATACATAGTAAAATATATTCATTGATACGTGTTTGTGCAAACAATTTTTTTTTTCATCATCGCTTAAAACGTATCTTATTTTTCAAAAGTTTAATATATGTCGATTAATTATAAAAAAATCGCCCATCCTTAAGGTGTTAAGATGTATTGAAAAAATCTACCTACATATGAATGTACAAATTTTGTGCGTAGATTAATGTTTTTTATTTATTTGAAAAATTATATATTAAATACAAAGTGTGAAATCAAAGCATTTATCAAAATGTCAAATTTCGTACATCAAAGCAAAATATAATCGAATTATCGTATGCACAATAACTGCATCACGTGACTGCATTCAAGGACTGTGCGTGTTGAAAGCCGTTAAAAAAAAACTTCAAGAACAAACTTTGAATTGGAATCGTTTGTAAATGAAAAACTGACAGCTTAATTGACGTATTTAATAACTCAGCTTTCATAATAGAGCACATATTTTCCGACACCACCGATTCAAACTTTCAACCCTTCCATTCTAGACATTTCAAGTACGTTAAAAATCTCATACATTTACACTAACTTATAAACGAATTAATGAAACATCCTCGAAAATTTTGTCGAGATAAATTGGTGCGATGGAAGACTCGGGCTAAATATCCGTCAACGCTTTTCGACTGGTCATAAATTATGCGCGGGGTATAATATGTAGATTTCGGTTAAAATTGCCCCCCTTTGGATGGAGCCGCGATAAAATCGCAGATATATCAACCCCTAGGCCATGCGAAGTTAGTCATCCCCTAGCTCGTGTGTTTCATCAGGCGGCACATGCGAAAGGCTCAAACTTCCGCTTAACAGTGATGAATTCAAAAGCGAAAACTTTGCCAAATCAAATAGTGTGGATGCGATGAATATACAAATTTGATAACTCACATGCGTAGATGTAATTGCGGTTTTGTAATGTTTGAAATATATCTATGGGAAAATCAGAGCGACGTTTCACTCGTATCATATTGGGAAATTCTAGTAAGAGTTCAAAAAAGTTATAGTGGATTTGGATGTAATAGGAGAAAACCGCCAAAAACGTTACCGGAGAACCTTTTAGAGGGCTTACTTAAACAATTTATGCATGTCTGAATATTCTTTATAAGACCCTTAATTTATTATCTTATAACGATTAAACTATACAAAGCAATTGTGTGCACATCTACGAAGATTTCTGTATTGCTACATTTTGAATTTTGCTTTGAGTGAAATTCCATTGTCCAACATTCAATTTTAAAGCTTTTGCACGTCAATGTGTAGTAAACATATAATATTAAGCACATATTACAATTTAACATGCATTACATAGATATTTTGCAACTTTGTTTGTGATTACGATATTACAAATCAAAATCACTTTAAGTCTATAAAGTCTCGAGCAGCGCTGAGTCACAGAAGTTAGTTCCGAATAAAATTCACTTGGGACTTAAGTTCAGATCTATAGAAGTCTATACGGATGTATTTCTTTTTAAACACTGAATTATTTAATAGTGTCTAAATACAAATGTACAGAAAGTCGCCCTTCGACCCCATAACAAATCGGTCTGCTTCCCTCCCCGGCTTCATCCCCCAAAGTCCCATCCCTCAAATAATTAATGCTTTAATCAAAGCAAAGCTCAAACGTAAATAAATATACCCAATAAATTAGATACTAATGCTCGAGTCGTAATAGCTGCCGGCTTGTTTTGTTTGCTTACCCCCAGAAACGCGTAAGCGTAGTTCGGGCTTTTTCCACTCTCCTCCCCTATGCTAAAGTCTAAGAAAAGCGTAGGAGATTTTCCAATTAACATTTCTGGAAACACCACACTCTAGTGTTAATTAAAATTGCGTCTATATCGACCGAATGTTTCGTAATATATTTTTGGTATAACTCGGTGACAAATCTCTACACTTCAATTAACGAAATAGCGTCGTATACGCCGATTGTTCGTTTTTATACGCAAACTTCCTCGACCTCATTCATAGAATGATGAATATAGCAGTTAAGATTCGTCGCCGTTTCATCGCTCAATCTATCCCAGTCATTGTTCGCGCAAAAGGCCGGAAGAACGACTCGACAGAAAAAAATAGATATAAAAGAGAAAAATGTATTTTATACGTATATAGGGAAAACGTGAAAAAATATATAGTGGCGGCAATTTGCGTCAAAACAAATTAACGAAATTTTCCCATTTTCCGGACTCGGCTCCATTGTTTCATAGTTTTCGGACGGAGGACCAAGGAAATGGTCCTCGGTAAAAATAAAGCTGCAACCGCGAGGACAATGGAAATTTTAGACTAGAGTCATTGTCGTGGCTTTCAACGCTCTCGTTATGTATTATGTTCGGACCGAGAGAAAATGACCACGGCTCGTCTAGTTGGAAAATTCGACGTGCTTTGAAGTGTAGCTGTGGTTAATTTTCGAGGATTTCAATTTAAATGAAATTTCTATTATAGTACTGGATTCTGTGATTCGGCTATGCTTTTGAGACTTTTTGGACTTTATGCTCTGAACTGATGAATAGTAGGTATTTACGTTCCCGTTAGTAAATTCCGTTGCGCTTGTAAGCTTTGAAAAATATTTGAAATGTCTAAGGCCTCTTCTATGAAATTTCAAAACTGAAATGTAATAATCTTCTTGATATGTAAACTAAAATCTTGTAAAGCTTCGCGATGAAATAATTGACTGTTTAAGAATCTATAAATAACATACATATGTTCATACACGCATACATTTTTATTTGTATAGATGAAAATTATGTAAATTACGTTTATGAATTAATTTCTCATTCAAAACGTCTCCTATTTGACGACTGAAAAAGCCAAAGGGTACAAACGATTTCGTTGTGATTTCGAGAAAAGCACAAAAGTATATACCCACACGTAATAAGAGGAGGTCGAGTGATTTGATGATATATTTCGGTACACATTCCGAGTTTGTTTATATATTTTTATCACTATATTTGTCGTCATTAATAGCACATTGAGGCACGACGAAATATTTGAATCAAATTAGATTTTAACAAATCCAATACAACTTCAAATATGTGAACAAATCAACAACAAACACGTATTACAACATCCTTACATTAAAGAGAATGGCCAATTTCGCGAACGAACCGCCGTTATTCCATATTACATATTCTAGGAATAGTTTCATTACCGTTACTGATTAATTGTGATTAATTGAAACGGGACCCAGAAGGGTTTCGTGAATCGGTTCCATGAATTGTATAATACATCGACTGGGCCAGAATTAATTTCGCCTTCCATTGTGTACACATTGTAGGCCCTCGACCGCGGAACCGGAACGTTCCATTTTAAAGTTCACTCTCGGAAAGAACGTTACAGGATAATTGTTTCGTCGATGGTTTCGAAGCTCGGCACTGCTAGATGTGAGCGTTTTATTTCGTCGGAGCTGGATTTTAGTTTAATACCGAGTTACTAAGTTGCTTTAGAGTTCGAATTTATGACTGAATGACATAGAATATTTTTATATTTGTTGTTATAACAACTAATAAAGAATGATTTCAATTAATCATTTACCCTAAAGTAAATAAGCAGAGTCACTAGAAACTTTAGAAAAACTTAAACTTAGAAACTTAAAAAAGATAACGAAAAATTGCGCTAAAATCAATAGAATTTGATAGACAGATAAAGCGTATGGTCTGTTTTTAGGAACCGTTGCACAAAAAGTTAAATTAACTCTTTTATTCGATTCAATAATAACGATTATGGGTCAATCATTTTACCTCTGGTTTGAGAATAAAACGAATTTAAACTACACGTGATCCTTCCAATTATGAGTTGTCAAAATAGTCGCTGAAAGAGACTGACATAATACAGTTCGTACAAAATAGATACACTCGTCTCTTTCCTCCAGATTTTGGCAGTTAATATATGGAGGATCACGTGTAGTTTGAATTCGTTTTATTCTCAACCAGAGGTGAAAAGACCGGACTTAAATATCTGAATGAAGCGATTAAGCCATTGTATCAATTAAAAAAATAATACAAGACTCCCTCCAGATACAAGACTTGCGTTACTAAAGTACTGAAGCCCGATACAGCATACGAAAACGCTTTTTAAGATTAATCTAACGATGTAATAGCGCTATTCTGTGTGTGTATCAGCTGTGTGTCCGTGTAATGCTCCAAAACTTCGTGGATATATTCAACGGATTGATTGCTAGTTATAATATATTAACGCAAAATCAATACATCACACAACAAAAAAACATGGAACAAGAAACTAAACGCCCCCAACTCAACCAAACCCGCCACTAATCAGACCAGACTCGGCATCCGAGTCTATCGAATTAACGAGGACAGCAAAAGCGACATTACCCCGTGTATAAATTCGGCTACAGCCCTGTGATTGACTCAAATTGCCTGCGACTGGGTTATGAGGGAGGTCGGGGGCAAAAAACTCGCGAGTCGGGGTCAAATATAGTGTCGGATGGTGGTTAACCTTCTAGAGACCGACCGCCCTTTTCGTGTTTCGGCTGGCGAAAGCACTCAAAATATCTAAGCGACGCTTCTTATGTAAATGCCGCCGGCTTTTTGTCCGCGACGACCATATATCGTAAAATTAATACGGGAAACTCGAATGTAGGTATAAAACGCGGAATCGCTCTAGCTGAGCTTTGCTGTGTGCAGGGTTGTGTGTTAGATCTTATATGGTGTGATTGTTTGATTTTTTTTCAGTATAGGGAAATTAAGTTTAAGTATATTCAAAGATAGACAAATACAAGATCGACTACCATTCTAATAGAATCAGTAGTGATCGATAAACTTAGCAGATCCAGCTTAGAAGCTCAAAAAATATGAGTAAATAAACTACATATTAAATTGATGATGCAATTTGAAAGTTTGACTGGATGTGAGGACCAGAAAAAGAAAGAAATTCGACCGATAGATGACACCCCAACCTCTCAGCATATTAACATATTGTCAAGATTACAAAAGCATACGACTTATCCAAGTAGTATCGAAAAATTAAGTATTGCATTTTGAAAAACTGCTTTGTTAAGCAATAAATGAATACTTTTGATTCAAATTAATCGAATAATCATTCAATTAATTAAAAAAACATAGACTCTCGTTAGGACTCTAACTCAATATTGAGGGAGTACTGAATTTGATGTGGCATGTGGACAAACGCTTCACACTATCGACTGTCTACTTAATTTGACGACTAAAAAGGATAAGGGGTACAAGTGACTTTGAAAAAAGCATGTACCTGCATAACCGTACTATCAAAGTTGAGCATGTATCTAAATGTATTAGCAGGAGATCGTATAATTTGTTGATATATCTCGGTTCACGTTACAAATTTGTTTACATCCTTTAGCTACCAAATATAAAAACGATTCCTTCACAAAACTCGATTTCGGCAAAAAATGTCACTTGTACCTCTTGAGCTTTTCAGTCATAATTTATTATCACAAAAAAAGAAGCAAAATAGCGACACCATCTTGAAACTATCGAAGCACGTTCACAGAGTCGCGCACGTTCGGTCACCTGGCGCCCGAGGCCCCTTCACACACAGAAACGGGTAGACTTCTTCCCACTGTCTTCCCTCTGTCTTTCCTCTGTAAAACGAAAGCCTTGTATCGCACGTATGTCGAGACTGACGAGGGTGTCTTGGTCCTGGGGGACCTCAGACGTTGGCCACTTTCAAGACTGGCCGTGGACTAACGTCGTCCGTTCGACTTATGGTGCATTCGCAAAAGAAGCCTTCTTTTGTGAACGGAAATGTCTGCTTTTATCACTGACGTGTGTTCGATGTCTTTGAATTCATATTATGGTTATTATAAGTGACTTTTTTTGGATAAATATTGTCCGCAAATAACCTTCGTTAAAGCCCAGTCAATTCACTTAACCAGAGTTTGTATTTATAGTTTGACAGTTAACGTAACTCCTTGGATTTACTAAATATAATTATCTTGAAAACATTAAAGGCTGGTTTTTTTCAGCTTTGATTTGAGAATAAAATAAACAAATTCACACAATCAGCCACAATCAAATACACAGCTGATTTTATGATTAAATCTCCGGAAACGTTGTTGAAGTTCGAGTAAGTGGTGAGTAATTCTTCAAATCCGTTAACAAAAAATGCAAGTCAAACGAGTTAATAATTTTGGATTTATAAGCATAATATAAATCTCAAGAGAGTATCGGAAAATATCAGATTTATCTACATATGCGTTTTTTATCAAAAGGAGATCGAATCAAACATCCGGAAAATCATTTGACGAATTCGGCTCGTTCAATATCCACTCATCTCGCATTCTATATGAAATAAAATGTGTAAGCCAATATAGCAGTGACCGGCAGTAGAGATTCAAATAGGTGAAATGCTAGCGGAATTCCGGAAAAGCCATCTCGGATATGAATTCAAAGAAAATTGGAAAGCTCTAACGGAGATGGTCCATTTGATATTGGATTAACTGGGTCAAATCTCTATCGGGCGCCAGGTATAATTTAATCCGATAAAAATCTCTACTTTTCCCAACTACGAATGTAGCTATCTACATATAATACGTAAGTGTGCCTTGTGGAGAAATCCATGGAAATTTTCAAAAGCGGAATTTTACGACGCGATCTTGGCGTAAAACACTAGAATTGATTTTTTTATAGAAATCATTTTTCTTTCGTTTAAATTGAACTTTGTTTGCCAGCATTTCAAATCTATTTTATACCCGTGTATATTGATTATCTTAATAATTAAGGTCATAAAGAGTAAATTTTCTATAAATAGGGAATATTGTACATAGCGTTTCCTCAAAGTATAAGTACATAATATCTCATTATTCTCTCAGACGCCTTGCTACCGAAAGGCTAAGCGAACTACAATAAAGCAAATTACCGAAGCAAATTCCAAACACGAGACGACCCAGACATAATTATGATAAATAAGCAATTTCCTTTGTATCGACCCAATAATGAATTTCGCCGAAGAAGAATAGTGGCCCGCAATAATTATCAATTTCTGAACGTTCAATCCATTATTTACAAGTCATAACTCACCCTGGAAGCCCTTCGATATAATCTCTCATTATCTGCGTTATTTTCGCGAAGCCTTTCATTATTTCCAAGACGGCTTTGTGTTTTAAACGGGAGACTGCGACTTAATTCCGGAATATCTCGCAGCTGGGATATATTTGTAATATGTTATTATTTTATATAGAGCTGCGATTATTCGGATGAGGCTTATTACTGCCGGTTTTCACTCCGAAGCTATGAATATTCACGGGAGTGAACTGCGATTGTTTACCGGATTATCCGGAAAGGGGAAGCGTTTTTGCGCCGCGTGCAATTTGGAGATTGCGGCATAAAACTCTGTTTCAATAATCGTGAATATTTATTTGAATTTTATTTGTATTAAATAAATAAATGAATAAAATGAGTATCATTGTTTTTTCATAAAAATTCAAAATAGTGTGGTTAAAAGTGCATAAAGGCTGTTCTTATCCGTGACACTGCATGATTTGAGTTCGATATATTATAAATGACGACTGAAAAAGCCAAGGAGTACAAGTGACGTCTTAGTTGAAACTGATTTAAGTACAGGAATAGCTTCTATGTACGCTCATAATTTATTGGAAATAGGATATAAACGAACGTGTGTCCAGATATATCATTAAATCACTCGACCTTCTCCTAATGGACATACATAGGTAAATCACCGTAAAGTCACTTGTATCCCTTGGCCTTCTCGGTTGTCAAATGTTAGTACTCATTCATTTTCTAAATTATTAGTTTGTGAAATATGTGAAATGAAAATTGTCTATACTTTTAAAATACCATATTGAAAATTGAAAGCATGAGTAAATTATAAATTCAATAAGCTTTTACCTGATCACGTTCATGTTTGCTTAGACTGCAATAATTCACTTTTAATTTTTATTATCGATTTTGAGACGACTAATTAAATAAGATAAATATTACATCTGTGAAAATTTTAAACATAATGCAGATGTTGTTTCAATGAAAAATGCAAAAAGCTACGAATATGAATCAATCAATCCGAAAAAATATTATGTGCAATTTTGCTTTGTACAGGAATATTTAAATCCATTCTTTTTAATTAAAAAACTTCAATTTTTATATAAATCTAGGTACGTGCATTATACAATTTATAGACACGACGAGTTTAGCACTTGTGGCCTTTCGCGACAGTTTCCCGAGCCGACCCGTCGGAATTTTATTCGGAAAATGCCGGAAAACTCGCAAAGTATTAGGATTGTTTCATTTCGAGACGTGTACAGAGATTAAAAAGTTTCGCCGCGGCTTACGAAGTTGATAGTAGTGTGTAGCTGGAGTCTGGTTCGCTTTTATCCAATTTGTGCTGTCGGTTCCCGTGGGTTTAGCACCCCTATCTTTCGTTGGATATTTGCGACAAATCTCTCTCAATTAATTTCTGAAGAAAAAAATTTAGTACAACAATATATAGATCTATCTCTTTCCCTTAGATTTTGATTTTTGGTAGTTGGAGTACTGCGCGTAGTTCAAATTTGTTTTACTCTCAAACCAGAGGTAAAAAGACCGGCCTTTAGTTATTCGCATTTATTTCATGTTTATACGTTCGCTACATTTATATAAAGTAAAATAAAATTTGAAATTAAAAGCAACATGTTATTCATATTTTATCAATATTTATTATGATTTTAGTATCGTTTGCGCATGAAGTGAAAAAAATCAATATAAACATGAAAACGCTTCCTTGTGTTTCGTTTATTTTACTTATACAAGGGGTGATGAACGTTTATATTTTCATATTTTCCCCAGAGACGGGCGTAACAGAAAATAATTTCGTTTTGTTTCGTTTCGCTTATTATTGTTACGGGAAGTGCTGTGAAGCTCCTTAACACCAATTAAAAGGGAGCTTTCTATTCGAAATGTGTAAACGCGTTCAAAGTAGCCTGTTAATTATTATTTTTTTATATATTTAATTATAAAAGTTTGAAAAAATATTTTATTTGTTATCGTAACGTTTTTTGTACATTATATACTGTAGCATTAACGAGAAAATGTAATATTCCGCAGACAACTTTTGCAAAACTACACGGAGCAACACACATGAAATTTTTATAACAATTTAAAAAAATATGTCACGTTTCGTAAACGTGAAAAATTCCCCCGTTCGACCGACAAACTTTGCGAAACGTCGAAGTTGGTGACGGTGAAAATGGCCGGGGGGAAAAAATTAAATAAAATTGGAAACCATATTCGTGAACTACGTGTGACCCAGATACGATGTCGTTCATCAGTTCCGTCTCACTTGGACAAAAATGTACAGTTCACCATCAAAAGGCCGGAAACGTAGAAATGGCATTCGCGATGTTCGCGGAATCGACTGAGAAACTTTGAATCGAACATTCGATATGATTTCAATTTACAATATTTTGTTGTTTCTTAGAGCTTTTTAGAGCCATATTCCTTATACAGTATAGAAATTTAATCATATTATATGACACGATTTAACAATGTGTCGAAATTGTTAAAATTTATCATGAAAATAAGTGCCCTATTCACCTAGTATTCTATGCGCCAAAAGCTCTATGATTTCCGTAGCCAACTTTAGAGAAAATTCAACAGTGTTTATACCTTAAAAATGTAAAATCGTTGAATAATAATGTTGCATATGTTCATCGTGAAATTTTCCTTATTTTATTTATTATTCTGATACAGATGGCTATATGGTCAGAGTTTATTATTTTCCAAAAATTGGCAATAATAATAATTTTTATGTACTCAAATCGGATGTCAAGTGATTACAGACCATCCAATAAAAACAAAAAATATAAAATTGTTGCCGATTTTATGAAAAAAATAATGGCATTGGCCATCTTTACAGAATTACTTTACATAATTTATCGTTCAATATACATATTTCCAAATAAAAATGTGTCTATATCACTTATACTTTCTTAATGAAAAATCGGTTATACACAAATCAAAACAAGATACAAAAGCCTGTTATATAGCACCTGAGAAATCGTGTGAAGTGTGAAGACTATACTAACAACTAATAGTGAAAGCAGCATGAAAATGTTGAGCTGTAGCTAGGATACGAGGGTCTGCCGACTATTTGTAATCCCGGTTTGCCTGGGGATGTTTTGCCTCTCGTCTCACCATCAACACGTTATAAGTCCGTTACGCTAGCACCCTATTCCTCTACGGATTTATATCCCTTATATAGTACTAGCTTTGACGTGAGAAAATCGAGCAACCGAATCTCGAATGGAGGTTTATGCTTTTGTTTTCGAAGAGCTTATTAAATTCGAGTGCTAATTAAAATTGTTTATGTCAAAATTTTGTTTATTAATCATAAAGAAGGATGGGTAAAAATGATCTCATTCAAAGGAAAACCATAGATTTTAAATGTATTTTCTTCAAAGATTAAGCGCTAGGAGAAACGCTTATAATTTGTTTAATAAGATATTATCTTTCTTTGTCTTATTGCTATAGAAAAAAATCTTTATCAAGATGAGCGCTTTTCCCATCACTACATCTCTTATTTTAATTGATACAAATAATTTTAATAATCAGTTGATTTTTGAACAGTAAATAAGGAATTTTCTTGGAAAATAGAACTTCCTCCTGAAAATTGTATTACATGACGATAGGCAGCAATTTTTCACACACAAAAATTTTGTATTTGAAATAATTATTGCCGTTATTTTGGATTATAATGAATATATCGGATGCAATTCTACCCATGTTTGTAGATGGAAGAATCTTTGATTATTAAATAATAATTTCTACAAAATTGTCACAAAAATAAATAGTTCGAATTAAGTAGAAACGTTCACACGAACGGCGCGCTTTTCCTCACTTTTCCTCGATTTTTCCTTGCTTAGAAACTGTCTACGGTCAGAAGACGAATTCGAGATCGAAAAGGGAATACTCTGACCCGTCTACACCTTCGTTCGAGTTCGAATCCCGACTGTTTGCTAAATTATGCATCGTCGAAGATTTTCCGCCGAGCGTTATCACGCGTGCCCTTATTTATGTACCTACCGGCCGTTACGGTTAATCTGCCGAAAAGAAAAACGGCACAGACGTGTTTTGCCCGATCTGTGTCGGCACAAAAAAAGGAAAATATGTTCCAGTTGGTCCGAGGATAAATTTTCCGAAAACGAGCCGGGAAATTGGACGAGTTGATCGCACCCAGTGACGGTTTCTGCAGCTATAATTTTTCTTTATTATATTTCGTTTTTCACTGGAAAAATGAAATTTTATAATAAAATCCATTGAACGACTAAAATTATATCTTAAAATATTGAAATTGCAGTAATTTTACATAAAAAATGCGTAAATAAAAATACATACGAAGCAAATCGCAAATGGAAATTTCGCTCACTTAAAAATTATGACCTGTGTGTTTTCCGTCCATTCAACACATACGACGACCAGTCAGAAAAATAATTATTCATACAGTTGCCGAAAAACGAAACGAGTCTGGGATAATGGGCAACAAGTGGTCCGCGAGCCAAGGTCCGCGGACACGATTCATGAATATTTCAAATTCGGAAAAGCCTTCGGGAAAATCGGACCGACACGCACGAAAATGTATTATTTATATTCTATTTTTCAAAATGTCGATTTTCAACACGTTGAAAATGCTATGTATTAGAAGGGTGGGATTTCGAACTTGCTTTTATTTTGCGAGAGTTGCGAATTTATAGTATGTATATGCTGTTGTCGTAAAATTTGGCTTATTTTTTGAGAATATTGCATCAAAAGCATGTAAAACTCATAAACATAATCGTTATTAATATCATTAATGTTGTTTTAAGGTTTCGTTAAAGAGAACTTTGAGATAAGATTATTTTGATAATGTGATTTTGTTATTGTATTTAGTCAATATCTATAGTTTTCGAATACAAAAACTATGGAATTATAATAAAAATGAATTTAATTTAAAATAAAACGATCAAATAAACCAGTGATTATCAAACTTATTTCTTTCACCGCCCCCTTTAAAAATAAATTATTTCTCAACGCCCCCTTTAAAAATAAATTATTTCTCAGCGCCCCCCCCCCCCCTCTCACATTTTTACAAAAACCGGGCCCGGGTACGTTCATGGAATTGGGCTTTCCCCAAAAAAAAAAAAAACAGTTAAAATGATAAAATATATGCCCCTCCCAACATATTTTTATTATATGTATATGAAAAAAAAAAAATAGCGCCGCAGGCGAGAATTTTTCTCATAATTTTTGAAAATCTTAAAATATCTCTTCAGAAAATGAAATTTTTAATATGTGGATGTTTATTATATTCACCACTTTTAAGCCGTCTAACATATTAAAGCCCTATGCAAAATTGACATCTAAAAAGTCCGAAATGAAAATACATATTTAAATTCTTAAACTTAGAAAATGATTCTTTTATCCTTAACAAATGTAAAAATCTTAGCTGACAAGTTTTTTCAAATTCATATTTAATTTATTAAACTAAAACACAATGCGCCGCAGGCGAAAATTTTTAGACATTATCCGCAAAAACTTGCGTACGGTGTGCGGGCTATCCTACTAAATCTATGTTAAGTATTTTAAGTTTTTATAACATCATACAGGGTAGAAATATAAACTTATTATTCATTATTGTGTAATATGTAGATGGGTTTTAATTTTAGTGAAATTTAAAAAATACTATATAAAGTAAATGAAATTACAAATTTCAAAACGCCCCCCTAGCCCCCGCCAACGCCCACCATTTTTGTCTGGGCGCCTCAACGCCCCCCTCGAGGTCTAAAACGCCCCCTGGGGGGCGCTAACGCCCACTTTGAGAAACACTGAAATAAACCAACAAATCCACATCAATAGACCTCAAATATACTCAATATATACATATATGATACTGAAATTTTCACATCTACGTACACTTAAACCGCATGAATGCTATTTGGACCACAGTCAATTTCGACACATACGATAGCGA
This sequence comes from Cheumatopsyche charites, assembly GCA_024721215.1. NCBI lineage: Eukaryota > Metazoa > Arthropoda > Insecta > Trichoptera > Hydropsychidae > Cheumatopsyche > Cheumatopsyche charites. The sequence goes on along the minus strand of CM045581.1, from coordinate 13,623,655 downwards.
ATCGTACAAAAGAGAGATATTAACTGTTTACGGTGGAAAATGCTTAACTCTTATATTGAAATTATTTATTACAAATCATATCTTCATTAAATATATGTATAATTTAACTTTTTTGTTGAAACTATTGATTTTTGAAAGGAATGATTATATTGTTACTCAATCTCAATCATTCGTATCGAGAAAAGTGGGAAGACTTGATCCGTATGGGAAACACGAATCCTTCTTTTGTATTTTGCCTCTTATTGCCTTTCGGAAAATCATATTCTTGAAAAAATAATATCAAGGTAAACCCAATTTAATTATGAATGTATTGACTATATTTTAAAAAGAACTTAGGGGATTAAAACAAAAAGGGATCAAGTTTCTCAGACGGATTAATTCATCCTAGTCTTCCCTAAGTTTGTCACATTGATATTAGGTATTATTTGAACCTCAACTTGTAAAATGGGCACACGCTCACTCATTACTTATACAAGATGCACCATTTTCAAAAGTAATGATTACATTGATATTAGGTATTAATTGAATCAACACTTGTGAAATGGGTACATGTTCCTTACATTGTTCACTCAAGATGCGCTCTTTTCTGAATCGATGCCAGCTATTTATCGAAGCACATCAGATTTTCCCCGCGACAATTCGAATACGAGACTTATACCTCACTCAAAATGAAAAGCACATCCTTTACACACACACCGAATTCGGTTAGGCGGGTTATATGTGTTAGATTAATCGCGCATTTATTGATTGAGCCGTGTTCGGGCACAACAAGGACCCAGATATCCCCGAGTTCCCCGGGGAGCCGTTTTCGAAATGGGTTCGGCTGAATCATGTTTTGAATAACATTTCACTTCATCTCCTGCCGAGGATACTGCGCCCGCGGGACCCCCTGTTTTTGTATGGGTTCTATGGCTTTTTGTATGGGCTGTGTCCGTGTGTGGTTTCGCTCTTTCTGCGGAGAGACCCAAGTTTGAATGAGTGCGGTTGTGTTTCGGTGATGTGTGTTTTTGGGTGATTCTTATGGTTTTATTTACTGTTGTTGCAGGTAGGTTTATATTTGTCATCACTTATACCTTTCATATGTTTTGATTAAATTAGAACTATTTAGTGACACTTTGGTGCAACCTAACTTGTTTTGCCTTCGGGCTAATTTTCTTCACGTTAAAGTGAAGGATATTATCTAATGATAATTGGGTCTATAGAAATTACCTGTAAAAAAAGACACTTGATTGATGACAAATGATTGTTATGAAAAGAGCTTTCCAACGATATGCGTCTAGTTATAATTGATCTTTGGGTACGTTTTGTTAATTCTGAAAAAATAATCAACGTAAAGAAGATGGCTTTGAAATCGATTGAATTCAATTGACACAGATTCATTTTAATGAAATGTTGCAAAAAGTCTAAAACAACTACTTTTTTTTTAATCGTATAGATCGAATATTTGATTTTTTATAACAATCAAGAAAATTGATACATGAATCTTATAGTATTTGAATAGACTTGAACTCAGCATTACGAAGATATTGAAGCCCGACGCAATGTGTACAAATGATTCATTCTGTTTTTGTGCACGTGAGGTCCATATTGACACTTAAATGTTTTTATGTGATTCTTTAAATATTTACTGCTATTTTGATATTATTTTTTTATATCTATCATATTCTATAAAAATATTATTTGATGAAATTTGTCGAAATGAAGTATCAATTCCATAGCAATTTCTGAAGCATTTTAATATATTCAGCATAGTATTAGCGGGCACACACGAAGTTAGTCATTCAATCATTCACAGTTTCGTATAACGAATAATGTCAATTATTATACAAAGCAATACACGCGACATGCATTTACATCGTTAACGTTAAAAATAACCCATTCCAATGAAGCGTACAAATTGGACGCGAGTAACTTATCAAGCGCTTAATTAATCGACTCGTTTATCAAAAATAATACTGATTAACTATTGCTATTTTCAAAACGATTAATAATCAAATATCACCAACGCAATATAAATTCGATGCATGTAAACGATCGCGATTTTGCGATTGACATGAATTCGTTATTTCATCGAAAATTCTGAAAATCTGAAAATGAAAAAGCGCTTCATATTGAATCGAAAATTCATTCTAGTACTAAATCAACAGATGCAAAATCTTCTTCAGATTTATTTAACTTGTAGATATAAGTCGCGAAAGCCTCAAAAGCGGTAACAAATCGGAAACGCCAATACCTATCGTTCGAAGAGATTTAAATATTCGACGACAACGAACTCGGCATTAGAACGAAAGGGGGAAAACTCCCGGCAAGAAGTGGATTTTCCACGACAATTTTCCGTTTGTCATCTTCACTTTCGCGCCGTCATTATTAGCGAAATCCTCGACGGAAAGTTTCCCGCTCCGACTGCCAATTGTCGACTGCTCGAAACAACAATATAAATAAATAAATAAATATAAATTTCCCGGGACAGGTCTCGGGAAATATCGGCGCGCGGAATTAGGGCGGGCTCAATTGGGCGGACCGGGGCTTAAATTAAAGTTCGGCACAGAGTCTTTTCCAGAGGCAACAAATATTGCAAGATTTGTTCCGCCAAAGCCCGTCTGAGAAGTTTCTGGGAAAACGGGGATAAACTTCTGCGCCGTTTCCCTTTAGCGTTGTGCAGTTGGATGTGCAAAGCTTCGGTTGTACGTACACTCGAAACGGTCGGCCTTTCCTTTTTATGTGTGAAATATCGTATAATATATTATTTTCGGTGCGTAGTGGATTTTTCGTGTTATGTTCGATTTTTAAAAAAAGTGTCGGAGTTCGGAAAAGCGATGTGTGTTGTAACTTTCGTGCGGTGGGAGAGTTTCAAAAGCGGTGCTATGTATCGTATGAAATTTATATGCGATGAATATAATATTTGAGATTAAATTTGAAACTGAATATGAATCATTTCAATACTAAAATTTTGCAATTAGTTCTAATTTTCGGTCTATGGCGATGTTAATATTGGAAAATTCGTACAAAATATAAAATTAATGTTAGTTTCATTAATTTGTTTCATATTAATAATATTCAAAAACATAGAAATTCAAAATTAATACGTATACAAATTTCATGAAATTGCGAGATTTCGCATCCATCATAAATTCAAACCCGAACTAAAATCTCAGTTCGTTTTAGTTTAGCATGCAAAATTTCACACACAGTATAGCGATACCTAGACTCGTGATATGCGCTAAATCTACAAGATTTATGGCTTGCGATTTTCCGTCATGCACTTATAACAACCATACAGCGTACAAAATACAAAATACACACATATACAACACATAGAGAACCCCTTTGATTTCGGCTCGCAATTAACGGCCACATGCTGCCCATACAAACTCAAAATGTGCAACGTCAATGAAACGTCACGTTTGATATATGCGCTCGGAGCCGACCCTTTTGAAAAAATTTTTTTTCGCCAGGGGCTTTCAATTTTTTTCAACGCGGGTCTCAGGTCAGACTTTTCGGCTTTTCGCGGGAACAAAGCGTCGATTTTTCCGAATCCGATTTGCATGCGACCCAAAGCGAAGGAGCTAACTGCTCGAGCATTAATCAAGCGCTTGTCGTCGACAATGGGCCGAAGAGAAACGGCTAAAGGTCGTCGCCAAATTGAAAATCTCATTATTCTCCGGCTGGTAATAAGCCGACGGTATATAGAGAGGGATTCGTTTCGTGTTTTATTTTCGTTTTTCGGGGTGAAAAGATTCGCGTGTGCTGCGCTCGGGAATGAAAATGAATGAATTCTAAATCTGTCGGGCGCACTGACGTCTTCGATTATTTCCCGCTGCCACCCCATAGGAAAATTCTTTTGTCCTTAAGGGTTTTCTATATATTTTTTTATAGGTGTTTGGAAAAAGCGTGTTGAGTGTCACGCGTATGGAAATGCGCTTCGGATTTGGAAAAAAAAAATAAACGCGCATCGATTGAATCGAGGGTGCAAAAAATCTTATTTTTCGTTAAAAACATATTAAAGTAAATTATACTAATAAACACATATAAATAAAGGATATGACTATATGAATATACACTGAGTGCAAATATCGGGATGTGTGTAAGTGCACCGCGTGCAAATACCGAGTTATTTATAAATGTACCATGTGCAAATACTGGACTATATGCGAACACATTGAGTATGATGCGTGTGCAAATACTAAGTGTATGTTACTTATATACTTATTTACTGCATTTTCGATAACGACGAATCATCGCAGAGTTAGTATTTGCACATTTAAAAAGGGTTGTACATTTTATATGAGGTTTAATGAAATTGCATTTGGACAGTGAACTGCCTACTAATTTAATATTCATACTTTTACAAGTACGAGTAATTCACATTTCGTTTGTTTTGTACTTATTTACTAAACAATCCACAATTGACTTAAGCTTTTTATATTGTCTTATGAAGGCAATACTTGAATATTTTAAACTTCGGCATTTACATATATATGATTCAGATGTGCGTGATATAATTTTCTTTCTATACCTGCGGTTCTCAAACGAGTGTTGTTCTGTCGGAGGCACATAAGTGAAAGTGCGCGTACAAAAAAAAATTCTTTGTAATTTGACAAGGGTTTGTCGGCGAATGAAGGGCGAGGGCGAATCTGTCAATATTGGACCGTGAAGACTACGAAACACGAGAAATTAAACTTTGACAGGCCATTTTCTTTATATTTCCACGTCAATCATACGAAATAGAAAAATATTTAATACTAAATGATAATCGGGACGAACAGGAAACTTTCGAATATTCAACGAAACAGGCATTGTTTAGTTTAACCCTTCATTGAATTTACGCATAACGTCGGGGTGCGGATGGATTCCGAAATTGAACAAAGCCTTTGAGCGCAACTCGCAGATTCTTGTCCGTTGTCTGTTCTGAATTCCTGTAAATTGTTCGAACAATGTTGCGCTTTGAGTGCATATAAAATAATTCAGATTTGCTTTAATGCGAATTTGCGACGAGTCGAATGATTGAATGCACAATTAGCCGCTTGATCTATGCGATTCGTTATAGCCGCAAATTGACAACGTTTGTGGCTCGACGCATGCTGTTAAGTGTAATTGAGACATTCACCATCGAAATAATTATCAGTTCGATTAACGATTCATTTGCATAATTTACCCAATATATATCGCATAATATTCGTTATAAAAGAAATTTGATACAAAATGAATGAGAGAGATTCGGAGACTGTTGACGTCATAGGCGAAATAATTCGTTGGGTTATATGAAATAAAACGATATTTCAAAGGGGGGTAAGAATCAGAGACTCTGTGGTGTCAATTAAGAGTAGACATATTACACTTATACATATACATATATATAGATTTATATAGCTTCATAAGCGGCACACGTTTCAGTCTCCGCATGTTACGCGCCCCGTAATTAGATAGTTAACGCGTTTCGCTAATTACTCCACGCACACGTAAGCTTACCTTGATACTAGACACACATCGTATCGTATAAGCTATCATATATTTCTCAACGTATTCATATAATAAAAACTTAAAATTCGCGCCAGCTTCTCGCGCATAATTCGCACCAATCCTCGACAGAATGCGATGGAAATTAGCTTGAAATTTTGGCCGTGTCGCGATATAATTATTTAGAAGCGACACTGTTGTGCCGATAATTTGGCACGTTGTTGCACAAATGCCAAAAGTGGTTTCGCGTGTGTGCTCCAGATAGGCGAAGAAGGCTTTCCGGCTGCGAGATTTACGATTTAGCGTCCGTAAAATCCGTCCGGATAAAAAATTGTATTGGACGGTTCGCTCTTTAATCAACGTTCCAGTATCGGTGTTTAGGGTGGGTTTTTTACGAAGTTGGAATACGGTCATCGTGAGATGTGATGTCCATTTTATTCCCTATAAATTTCGCATCTACGGACCGGCGATCTCGACTCCTTTTCTCCCCTCGGAGCTTCTTTATTTTGCTCGTTTCTTGGCCGGAGAGTGGAATGAGATCCTGAATTTATATCGGGTGTAAAATATAACTGAAAGGCAGAAGTTTCTCGTCGGAAAATAAAGGGATCTTCTCCCTTCCTCCCTTTGTGTTGTTTACATAATAAAGGTACGTGGCGGAGATGTGTGCTTTTTGTTTCTGAGCGCAATATATTTGTTTCGAGCGATTTTTTTTTTGTTAAAAATTTGAATATTTTATATGTATGTGAGCATCTATTATATTTTCGTTGGATCTAATGTATAAAAAATGAGTACGAAACCGCAGAAGACAGACCAAAAAAAAGGTGAGCGACTGGAGAAACTGATCAAGGAACTTTCTTCAAAGAGGAATAAAACTTGCGGACCGAACTGTTCGACTAGAATACCCACAGGATTTCACCTCAGCAACTTTGCGCCAAATTACTTCGCACTGAAATAAAATATATACGACACAAATAAAAAAGCGCAGGCAAAAAGCATTTCGAATTTCAAAGAGACACAGAGCAACTAAAGTCTTGTCAGCTTAATTTCCCTCAGAAAATGCATAAGGAAAAACCGCTCTGGGTTTGTGTGCCGCTCGACAGACTAATTACGTACCGCCGTCGAGGTCTTAAGTCGCTATATTAAATAATTTATCTTCGTTTTGGCCGTACTGTGTATTTTCAAGTCGAGGAACGTTTATTTAAATTATTCCGTTAAGCCAGCTGTGACTAAACAACGAAAATTGTCCGCGGCGAAGATCATTCCTCATTATACGAACGAACGCTCCACGTCGACAGCCCTAATGAGAAATCTATTTATAATGACGAAAGTGCTTTTGTTTCTATTCGGCGACCGTTTAAATGGTCTAAACGAAAATTTTCACGCAGAACGCACATTTTCTATATTCAGTCATTTCTCCAACTACGAAATGTCAAACAAAGGTGGGACAGAGGTAGAAATCTGTCTTTGTTTTGCTGATTTTGACAGTTCGTAGTTGGAAAACCTACTGTTGATTATAATAAAATGCGTGTTCTTTAAGTGATCTTTTATGACTTATTTAATCACAATGAAACTTTTTGAATTTGCAGAATTATTCATTTATATTTAATTAAAAAAAACATGACGAATTTTATCTATGATATCAACTCGGGGAAATCATAATCACTTAAATTAATAAATTCACTTTAGGACATCGAATGTTTGGCATTTGACTTTGTGGCTTTCCCGCGCAAAGACGTAGCAAACTTATTAAGCAATATCTACACACATGACGTAATTTAATATGTTTCGATAGTTTATAAATTACCTTAAGTATACAGGATTTTGAGATATGCTGCTCACATAAATTAGTTTATAATAAAAATATGTAGACATGTTTAAGAACCGGTCTTTTCACTCTTGGTACGAAAATAAAACGATTTTAAACTATACGCGGTTCTCTAACTACCAACTGTCAAAATATGGAAAAAAGAGATGGATGTATGTATTGTTGTACTAACTGTAATATGTCTGTCTCTTTCAGCGGCTGTTTTGACAGCTCATAGTTTAAATTCATTTTATTCTCAAACCAAAGATGAAAAGACCGGCCTTAATATCAATAGACTAAACGTACTTTGATATCTTCGAGTAATAAATTTAAAAGCAGCGTGGTGTAGGTCACACTCACCGTCACCCCAATATAATGGCGTGCGTACGCGTTTAAACACTTCGTGTGTGCAACAATCATAAATTTATATTGTATTATATCACGAGCCACCATTTGTTGGCTGGCCGTATAAGCCCGAGCCGAGTGGCCATTAACGACAAAGTATGGCTTTAACTTTGTTATAAGCGATAGCCATCTGCTGCAGAAATGTTGACGAAAACGTAACCATATGTTTCCAGGGTATATTGGCTTTTCACCGCATGGCGTTTTCCACACACAAAGCCCTAATGGGGTTGAGACGTGTGCGTGAAGCATTTTTTCCGCTCTTAAATTCCTATATAAATTACGGTGATTAAACGGCGACGCACTTGGCACAATTTTGTCTCCCCGAGCTAACGACTGTAATAAACTGCTCAAATTGAAATTAAAAAGAGACCAAATCTGGAGGATGGATGACAAAATAGGTGTTCGCGGACGCACTTGGTGCGAGGCCAAGTGGCGTCGTTTCTCTTCCTATCCGGAATAACGGAATCGGTTATGCTGAGAAATTTATTTCTTGAAAACTCTACATAGCGTTTATACAAACTGAAAATTTCGAGTACATTACTCCACGGTTCACGGTGAAAGATGGTGTTCGTTCGAAAACACATTTCGAGCGAGTTTCCACTTCGTTATAATCCGTAACGGAATTTATCGCTATGTATTAAGAGCGTTGCAGCATAAGCGAATCTAAGCAATTTATTTTATATGAAAAATTACATTCGAGATCGTATAAGATGGTTTTCCGATTGCTCTAAATCACATTCAGTGAATTATCTCGAGTTCGAATGTAATCTATCGAGATTTATAAAGAACGATAAGCTTGCAATTTAATATTTTTTCTAATAAATCAAATTAATCTCAACTAGCAGTAGGCGCGTGTGTATCAAAATTGTTCGGAATAAATCAAATTTTGTATTACCACGGATGTGTTTATTGCCATCTATGTGTGAAATAAAAAAAGATTTTATGCCTTATATACATACATTAAGCGGTGCAGTTTCGTAATTACGACGCGTAGTTCGGAGTGTAAGGCGCGGGATAATAAATCGAGGCACGACTGTGGTTGAAAATTTCGAGCATCGTTAGCGTATTTATAATATAGAATAATAATGAAAAAAAGTTTTTAGAATTCGCATTTGTACAAAAATGAATAAGTCACTGCACACGAGGAGCTTTCTGTATTAGCGGCGTTATTTCGTTTTTAGTACGGAGCTTGCGAAATTGTCGTTATAAATCACGATCCGTCCCCGGATATAAATCATAATTCAGCGCGAACATTTTTCAGAATAAACAAGGGATGGGGTGTCTCTAGAGCGAGGTCCTTTATACGGAGGGTTGAGTGTCTCGCGGGTCGAAAGTTCGTCGCGCAACATTATCAAGTTTGGCGGCAAAATCAATTCAAATCAGTGCAAACGCCACGGGACTGCGACTTCGTGTCAAACTCGCACAATCCACACTAAATAATCGAGTTTATTCTGAGGTCGATTCGACTTTAAGACGCTGATGGTAATTGATTGATGAAACGATTTGATGTGTGTATATTCATCCATGAATATTTTTTTAGGAATTTCATAAGCATGGGCTATTTGTTTTATTGTTAGAATATCTTTATATTGGTCATAAATTGCACAGCAAGTAAGAACGAAAGTGATAGAAGTCAATCGTTTCCTCAAAAAGCTTACACCAGGAGAGATTATAGATAGAAGCACCGGTTGACGATAGATGCCATCTGAATAGATTAGTATACATAAATAATCAAATAACCTGCATAATATTTACTGAAATTATCTTGATTACTTTCGAAAAATTAATTATTATATTTGAAAAAGTAAACAAAGCGAACCGCTGACCTTGATATTCGAAAATGCTACTATCTATAATTGGCGTTAAGGGTTAGATTTGTATGAATACATTTATATACAGATTTTTTCCGAAACATCCAAACGACACACGAATGTAAATCTTATTGCATTAGCCGTAAGATCCAAATTAACATATTCTCTTATTTAGTTTCAAATTAAATGCGGTGCAAAAGATGCAAAGCTGCTATGTTTTGCATCGTCTGAATTTTATGCTTGATGATTTTCCATACAAAATCCCGTACAGACAGACAGACAGACGTACAAACGTACAAATGCACGTAATTAAAATTATAATATTGATTCCATTTCAGAAAAACGACATAAAATTCTCGCTAGAAACAGACGAAACTCTCTCCAAACATCGCAAGAATGCTGATCCCAATACGGCATACACAAACGATTTATATCGCTGCATCATAATCTGACCGATGTTTATATGAAATAACAAAAACATTCATTAAAATTTATATAAAAGGCATTTTTTCGTACAATATATTTTGATGTTCTTATAGATAAATGCTTTTATGGGATACGAGCTACTTTTATAATCACGGATTTTGACGTAAATAAATAAATAGAGTTTTAGTTATTTATGTACGTTTTTATATGTATTTTTGTAGGGGAAATGGAAAAAAAATGTGATACAGTGATCGTGGGTAGAGAGCATACATCATCTTAAGCTGAGGGAATCCCGCGGGACTTCATCACGAGTCGGAAGAAATGTCAGAAAGTTTCATCCTTGCTTGTTGGCTATGGTCTTGTGGGACTTATATAGAAGGGAGCTTTCCCTTATATTCACATGATGCATATTTCTTTATTAGGAAAAGAAAATAGATCATTTCTAGCACCTTTTCGAAATATCAACTGCGAGCCCTAGGCGTTTTGTGTTGATCGATTTATAAAAGTGAGCATTTGTCAATTTGAGATTTTGATAAATGTATATTCAAATGCTTTGCTTATTCACTAATTGCTATAAGAAAGGTCAGAAATAGGAAACGAATTAAAATTTGAACCGATTAAACTGTAATGAATGGGTGCTTTGTAAATTTGACCAATCACGCGATTGTTTTGTATGTAAATCAATTTGTGTTTACAATGTAATTTCCTTTAAATAAGCCTTCGATGCATATTTAGGTGAGTGTTTTACCACTTTATGGGACGACATGGATGTGAAATCTATAATTGCTAAATAAATGAACGAAATTTATTTATGAAAAGAATTTAAATGGGTCACACAAAATATGATGTGTATATATGTACATAATATATTATATTTTTTCAAATACAAAAATTCGATATCGAGCTGTCAACTCTGCATAAGTTTACACACCATTATTTCACAAACGAGATCGCTCACGAAAAAAAAAGCGAACAAATTTGCCAAGACGGCAAATTTCTTAGGCTTTTGTCGCTATCAAAGGCGAAAATTGGTCCTCTCATTATTTTTACGTTTCCCTCACGTCTATTCGCACGAACATGCGTACGAATACAAAATTTATATTTATGTTTCGGTGTAAAGCACTTGCGCTTTGAGAGCAGAAATGGAATAATGAGGAAAAACGAGCGCGACAAATAAAAACATAAAGGAAAATTTTCACGAAAACGAAAAAATTTTCCTCCTGAAATCACCGAACGCTTAATGACGAAGACGCACTCAGACGCTTCGTTATTGCTCATGCTCGGCGACGCAAATTTCCAACTTCAATTATTATAATGAAAACGACGTGAAAAAAGAATCGAATAGACGCCAATTTCCTTTTTCCAGTTGAAAATCGTTGTTTTCAGGACCGCGGACTTTTCGGATGTGCTTCGCAGAGTTGATAAGCATTTATCTTACTTTTCCGTTCCGCTTTCGAAAACTTTTCATACACATTCCCCCCGACGAGTTCACATGTTTACCCCGGGTAAAAAATGAATGCGAAACACAAGCGGAATGAGAAATGATAGAATTAGACTGTAGAGCTATCTTCTTTATCATTCAAGCCGTGCGTTTGTGTAACCCAGCTTTATAGATCTGTTTTCTAAGCGGAACCGCCAAATGAATACAAAATTTCCAAATTGCCGTTGCGTTTTCGAATAAAGCGAGGACGGGAAAAAAGGCTTTCTTTTTCGAGGATATATCTTTGCGAGAGGAAATCTGTATATTGTCGAGTCGCAATGCGCACTAGTTTGCGAAAATTGAAATACTCATAAGAATGGAAACGGAAATATTGTATGTACATGTGCGCTAACGTTGCACCCCTTTTGCTGAAGTTTCAGTTCTTTGAAACGTGCAAGAAATAATTTATTACGTGACTACCGCGCTCTTGTACGATGCTTATGGCTGCGAATATATCTACAGATGTTGCTTTTAGCGAAATATTATATTATCTTTTGATTCGGTGATATAAATCAAATGCATAGTATATCTTTATGAATTTTATCTGATGTTAAAGTGGCTCTAATCTGATTTTCTGTTTGAATGTGACATTTGGATTGCAATTTGTTTCACATTTCTGTTATAAAGATTCTTACTCTTTGTGCTATTCTGTCATTTATAAGCAACAACACCTCTGAGCAAAAGTAGATTGGTTTACGAGCTAACTACCCATAATCAATTAGATTCCATGGATATGAAAACTGCTGAAAAGTAAAGGTCAAGGTCTGTTAAAAAAAATTGTTCATTAGTACCTATTAGCAATCGTTAGACATTTTTGTCACTCCACTTTGTAAAAATATCAACAACGAATTCCGTCCACCTCAAACGATCCCAAAGCACACATTTGCAACGAATTCAACGAAAACGAAACAGCAGACCTTTGAAATGTCGCATGCAATTTCGCGAATTGTCGCTTCGCACGACAAGCGACGGCGACGATATAACAAACGGCCATTCTCCGTACGAGGCAAAATGAAAACGTCAAATTTACTTGTTGAACTCATAATCTCGTTCGAGTTTAAAACACACAACGGAAGGCAGAGTGAGATAGAAGATCGAAAGGGAACGAGACTGCTGCCAAAAGTGAAGTTTTTCAGCGGCGGATTTATGGCGTCGACTGCGACGCTTCTTTTCGGCGGAGAGACCCTTATGAATAATTCACGGCGGCCAATTTTACTGTAATTTATCTGACATGTATACCGATATGGGAATTTTCGCTTGTTTTGAGAATTTTGCGTGTATGACATGAGCAGTTAATGTTATTCATGAAATGTTATTCTAATAAACAATATTGATTTGAATAGTGTAATGATTCGATTGTGCAATGTTTCAAAAAGTCGTCAATGAATGCAATTGAAATTGAAACTACTGTAATGTTAATCTAACATTATTGAAATCACACACATACACACCTCAGATTATCGAATAAATTCGAACATCTGCACAACATCGAGCCGAACTCGAACTCCACCTCAAGCCAGTTCTCGCCCAACTCAGCATCACTCGATTAAGCAAACAATGAACAGACAAACTAGCTGAAAACACACACACCTAAGACTATACGCGGATTAACAACCGCTGCACTTCTGACTCTAGAGCGCACTTTCAGCGCAGAAACGTTCGGTTGTAAAGGTCGTCGATTTTTCACGCTCTGGCGCTGAACAAACGTACACTCGCAGAGACGCGGAGAAAGTTTCATAAAACTAATTTAGCTCCGTGTTTAAGTTATGTTCCTACTGCTTTGGCTCAATATGAACACGTACAAGGTGTTTCGTTAAGGACTTTCGGTATTTGAAAATACTCAAATTTATATATTCATTTGAAATGATATAAATTTATTCACTCTTATTTATGATGCAAATATTAATCAAATTCGATCCACACAGTAAATGAGAGGAATTCATTTTATTTAGTGTTAAAATAATACCTTTTTAGAATAAAATATTCTAAAGAAACTGTCTAACTATGACTTAAACTAAGAAAAAAAGAAATTTGATTTTCATCACGATCTTACAAGACTCGAACCCAAAGATGACATAACTGCACTTGATCCGAACGCAATATGCACAAATGTTTTATTATTATTTATACAGGTAATTTCAACTCAATTAAAGATAATCATCATTAGCTTTGAAGTGAAGAAAATTAGCCCTAAGACAAGACTCCGAAGAGTATGTTATGCTCACATACGTATAACTAAATAGCTTGAATTCAATCGAAACATATGAAAGGAATAGGCGATGATCATTTTTGAAGCCGTCCCGTAAAGTGTTAAATTAACTTTTTTCGAATCAAATGAATCCAAACATTCAAAAGAAATGACTTAATCTCCGTATCAATTAAAAAAAAACGACATGTGACTCACCAAGATAGGACTCGAACTTACGCATCCCAAGTATGCTGAATCGACACGGCATGCACAAACGCTTTCGGGTACCTTATACTTTATACTTGAATTCTACTTTTGTATCGTCTGAATTTTAAGATGTTTGATTTTAAGAACATCCTGTAGACACACGTGTGTGTGTGTTCTTAGGTGATTTTCCGTTAGCTTTAGCCGGCGAGACTTGGCGTCTCCGAGCGTAATGAAATAACGGCGTCTCGCACAAGACGCTGCTAACTAATTTCAGACGAAAAGTTGTTTTCTACGCGAACGCGAAACGTTACTATGAATCAGCAGCTAATTTATCGAATTATCCTGCCAATTATAGGTCTGGAGTTTGAGTATCCATGCCCGTATACTTCACTTGTTACGCATTAAACGGTTATGATTGCCTCGGGTGATGCGCGATAAGTTCAACTGCGAAGATCGCTCCAGGCAATTATACCTCGTTAATAAATCATGTATGAATTTATATTAGAGAATAATTTAGATATGTACCTTTAGGTGGGTTGACTCCGACTGCACTTCTGTACAAGCTTTCTTCATCTCTCCAATCTCTGTTGCGTACCAATGTGCGAACACTTAAGGCCAACAACAAAGCACCCAAAGCAGCGGTACGCGCTCTGCTTCCCAACTTTGCACCGACTCTAGCACCACCCAACCCCACTAAAAGACTGAACCCAACACTGGGTAGATACAGCACTCTTTCGGCGACCACAAAACCAACATAAAAAAACAAATTCGTCGCCGGCAAAAAAGGCAGAGTCAAAAAAGACGCCGCCAACAACACAGCAGAGTGAGAACTTTTGCGTATATGCTGCCTTTGCTTCTCTTGAGGAACATGAGGTCTCACACTTGCCACGTAACAAGTGCAAGTCGAATGTTGGGTCATCGAGTTGTTGTTGTTGACAGCTCTGCAAGAAGTCGAATGGTGGTCGGTCAAGGCGTGTCTGCATACTGGACAAGGGCATATGGTTTTTCCATTCAAACCGTTTCCACTAACCATTACTTTTCCACTCTTTACTATGCTAGTGTATCCACATAATCCATTCAATTGATATACAATTCCATTTCTGTTAACTTTAACACATCTGGTGCCGTTTTTCTGGTAGGTGTAGTTGTGAACCTTGACATCTTTCCGGACTTGGTTCAAGCTTTTGCTCTCGCCATGTCGATGCACCATAAGAGCACTCCTCCATAACAACTTGAACACTCCGTAGTAGAATGCGATCGAGAGCAAGTTCCTGGCGTCCAGTAGAGTCGTTATTCTCGGAACCGCGTCCATCGACCAATCGAAGCTGAGGGTCGACGGACACACCAGCAGCAAGAAGTTGAAGACTGGCAAATAGAAGAATGTCAAGAAGCGTGTCACTATCGATGGTTCCCTGGCCGTTGGATTGTCGGCTCTTGCGAACTTCGGTGTGGCACTCAAAGGAACCCGAGCTGCCAATAATGCTACCAACGCAGCCAAGAGCATGCCCAAACTCACGATCCGTCTCTGTAAGAAAAAAATACAAATACATATATTAAAAAGATGATTTTTATATATATTGTAGAAATTATACAGTTTTGAATCATTCATTTGGAAAGACAAAAAAATATAAATTTCTTTTTCGCTCCACAAAGTAGACAACTTTTTATCTTTTTAAATTCAATCTTTCTCGAGTCGAAAGAAAATATTCTTGTCCGTTGATAAAAGTGAGTGACATCTCTGTGAAAAAAAAAACTTAAAGCCTTTAAAGCAAAATAATTCCGTCTTCCTTTTATATAGGCCAATTAAGCCGGGCTTAAGCAAATGAATATCTATAAATATACTGAAATCAATGTAATTCAAATTCCATTATTTTTTCTTCTACTTTACAATTTTTAATGATATTTTCAATAGAAGTATTATATAATTATAAAATTTAATTTAAAAAATAACCACGACATACATAATAGATACAAAACCATCGCTGAAATTGTAATAGACTTTCTGATCGAGTTGCAAAATGACCGAACCTACAATCCGGCTTCGAACGAGAGCAGATCGAGTTCTACCCTAACCATTCATAAATAATTCAAACGGGGTACGTCTCGATTTCTTCATCGGAAGGGAAATCCTCTTCTATGGCATAATAAAATCATGCTCGCATTATACAGATGTAGGTATGTACATTTCCCTCCTTTTTAGTGTGCCATCCGCTTAAGTATTATCGCGTATTAGCAGCCGATCGCTAATTAAAAAGCTCCATACACGAGGCCGGTTTATCCCGACATTCGACCCGAGGGTCGGTCTAGCTTTATTTATTCATAAAATTGTCCTAGACTCCGCAAATGTTTCGAAATAAATATAAAATACATACGAGTACATACGAGTGCGTTGCTTTCAAGTAAAGGTAACTACGTTAGATGCGTTTACATCGTGAATAAGTAAGCGAATTGTGTCTGTGTTGAATTTTGTGTTTTTTTAATCCTTGATATTGTCATTTTAATGAATATAAACGTTGAATTGATGCGGTTGATCCGTTGCAATATGTATGGGATTGTGAGTAGACCTGATCCATTTGGGTGACATGTTTTTTGCCTCTAGTTCTTATTTGGAAAATCGACTTTAAAAGATAGTGTCAATACGCTCGGAATTAAATTTGGTTTACTTTGACACTATTTTTTCAAACATTTTTTTACAAAAAGGAATTAGAGGTAAAAAACAAATGGAAGGGATGAAGTCTCTTCACATTCTTTGTATTAATTAAAAAATAGACAAAGAAGGAAGTTTCCATCATCAGACACAAATTTGATAGATATACAAAAAACTCCATATAACGTTTTCTCCCATAAGGTTTCTCCTTATAATATTTATAACGATTTTTCACCATAATATACATCTTTCCTATTATGTAAAGTATCGCAACCTAACCTAACATTCCTATGACGTTACTCCTATAACATAAAACCTTGTCGTTATAGGAGGTTGACTGGAAGGTGTTTATCATTTATATTGAGTAACAAATTATTAAAAAGAATTACTTGTTGAGAGAAAATTAGGTATATAGTGATGTCATCATAATAAAAAATATTTAACTTTGATAAATTTCAAAATACATCGCAGAACATTTCACCATCATACGCATACACACCCTCACCTGCTTCTGCAGCATAGGGGGCGTCGCTAATTGCTCGAAAAACTCCTAATTACCATCAACCCCTACATTGCACCATGGATCTTTCCACATACATATTTCGCGATTGCCATTCGCGTCACACGTCCCTCTTATTGCCCTGAATACGTCATCAGAGCGAACGCGATTCCACCCCCAGCTTTGTGCCGGTAAAAATTGCGACGGGGGTTTTTCAACCCCCAACGTGCATGAAATACAAATATAATGATCCATCCGGGGGACGAATGCAGATGCCGAGGGTCTGCTGTGGACCCTTGAAATGTGGGGGCGTTTTTGGGGGTGGAATTTTTGGGGTGGTCCTTTTGGGGGTGGTCTTTTTGGGGGTGGTTTGAGTGAATGTTGAATTGAGGGTTGGAGGTTTGAGATGCGTTTGACGTTTGGTCTTTGGAGGATGTGTTTGTAATCTAGTTGTTGGATTTTTATGTTGTATGTGAGTAGTTGTCTATTTTTTTTGAGTGAATGTAGGTTTGTGAGTCGGAGCTTGTTATACTAAGCTTTCGTTGTTTTATAACTGCGATATGGCGGTTTGATTATTTTTGAATATAATTTCGCAAGGAAATTCATACACCTAGGATTCTATGGTCAAGAATTACTCGAGAATCTATCGTCTTTAAGTGGATTACGAATATGTATATTATTTTTAATGAATACTAAACAAAATAAATGAAATTATATAAAATTTATTTGCGAGTGTGTGTCATGTAGATATTTGTTACGAGTCTGCTATGAAAAGGCTTTATGGTGAAATATCAAATGATAGAAATCCCGTAGATCATAAAATGTAATGATGCATAAACATTCCCAATACTAAACTGAAAAGTTTTATCGTGAAAGAATAATCCGTTAAGGAATCTATGGATAGCATTTATACAAATCCACAAATATTCATTTTATTTATGTAGACATGTGAAGTATACTCACGTATATGGATATAAAAAGTAATCATGCCTCTATTCATACGCGGTTATATTGAAAGTGATCTGATAGAGTTTTACTCAACTGTGATAATTTTAAAAGCTTTCTCGAGTGAAATTCTCATTATTACCATACAAAAAGCTCATTATTAAACGAAAAACTTCAACAAACACACAACCCACAAAACATTTACATACATATGTAGACTAGTTTTAACGCGGACAACATTTCGTTACGTCAAAGATTGTTATCGTCGCGTAATAGAAACGCTAGCTTTCATACAAATTATTTTCAATATTTCAACTTCAATTACGACGACCTTGTATGGAAAAGTCAGCCTTCGAGCTATTTGTTCATAACGAAAATAAACGCCTACGTTGCTTCGTTTGAAGCTCGATAGTCATAAAGCGATTTCCAGATATTCGCACAATAGATGAAAATTCTCAACCCTTTGAAATGGCATTGTGTATTCTCGCATCAAAGGAACTCGAATATATTTTATTTTAATGAAAATCACTATTGTTGATATGAAAAATTATTTTCGCCTCGTAAGAAATCGGGGAACTTATACGTATTCCGTACGCAGG
Organism: Cheumatopsyche charites; assembly: GCA_024721215.1. Classification (NCBI taxonomy): domain Eukaryota; kingdom Metazoa; phylum Arthropoda; class Insecta; order Trichoptera; family Hydropsychidae; genus Cheumatopsyche; species Cheumatopsyche charites. The sequence goes on along the minus strand of CM045581.1, from coordinate 13,605,187 downwards.
ATGGATTCTATAAAGTGAAAATCAATCAAGTTCCGGGTCTAGGTAGTTGCAGGAAATACGCCTAAACGTCCCCACGAATATTTGCAGAATACAAAGTGATCGGCCCTTTTTTTTCTGAAACAACGAAAGCCCTCGACAAAATAGGAAAAGCTCACTGGACACCTTCGAATCACGTACGCACTAATCGCTCACATTTCTCTCGATTTTTTTTATTTGTTTATTTATTATGTGCTTGTTTTCGATTTTTAGTACATCCTGTATAAGCTCTGTGCGGTAGATTGATGGCACGAATTGTGGTTTATTTTTTTAGTAACCAATGCAATCGAATCGTGACTGTGAATGGTACATCTAGTATAAACAATGATATGAAAATGTGTCGTATACAAAATTTATAAATTAATTATGATAGAAAACATTTTTATTCAGATTCAATAAAAAAATGTATATTTGAATATTCATAATGTGGTTCAGTCATGGTATTTTTTCATCAAAAGTTAAATTAAAATTTTGATTCAAAATTAAAAAGTTTTGATACGTAAATATAATATAATGTGATACTTTCGAAGAGTATTATTAACGAATATTTTGATGAAAATATTTCAATGATTTCATTCTACGTTAGCTAGGCTTTTAATATTCATAATACGATGTTTAAAAATCGATACGGAAAATTCCGTTATACTTTGAACTTTCTTTGAAAGAGAGAGGTGGAAAACTTTTATGTTGTTGAGCCATATACAGAGTATACTTAAATCTCTCGAAGTGGATCAAAATTGAGAAAGATGATAAAATGTTTGTATATATAATATAAATAATATTTTCAAAATGTTGTAATAATATTTGGTTAGAATAAAAATATTTTTTTAAGCATTTTTCGAATTAAATTTTACACGAGTAATATTCGATGATGCCTTTTAAAAAACTCTAGACAAACATCATATCCTTTTCTTTCATGATAATAATAAATATTGATTTCTTCTGTTTACACGGAATATATTATCCGCAAACAAGAAATCGTGCCCGACGCCCAAGGGACACGATAAATTCGGCAATCTGTTACAGACAAAACCGATAGATCAAATAGAGAAAATGGTTTACTTTTCATATTAACCAAGACCCAAGGAAAAATCAAAGAGCAAAAGGTGTTTGCATCGATTCGTTTTCGATATTAACGCAAAAGGAACGAACGCCTCTTATAAATATAAGGCAACGCTCATGAAATATATTTTTTCGTATGAAGTTTACGCGAAAATCGCGAAAGTTACGCAATACGAAATTCTTTGGATATTTTCGACGAATTATCGCAAAAAGTATCACAACATTGCAAACAAGATATTTAATCGCAAATTAATTTTCAGTAATTTAATTCCTCTCAAAGATCCTCTTGATCCTGTTGAAGTAGGATCATATAACCCGATCTCGAGAAGTTCTCTTCGCAAATTCGTCGAAATAGAAACAACTTCATTATATTCAATGAAAACTCTCAAAGAGAGAAAAAATACGTAAACGCTTTAAACATTTTATGAAAACACCCCTCGAGGCATAAGTTTCGTGTAGAATTTTTCGAGCAGAATTAAATTTTCTGGGAATTCTCAATAATTTTCCATCGAAAATTTTCATCTCTAAATTAATAACATATTATAAGTACAATATAACGAAGCTCGTTTCTCGTATCAAGTTCTATTTAGAATACTGTAAATAAAAACAATCTTTTCAAATCAAATTTTATATTTATATGAAAATATTTCTTTTACTTCTCCATATAGTACGAAAAAAATGTCGTAGCTGAAAATTCTTTTTTGTACTCTTCAATGTACTTTGTACTTATTTAGTTCAAAAAATGAATATGGAATTAGTAAAAACATAATGAAACTAAATTTCGCAAAGTTTTCAGGAATAACAAAGACTGATTTCAATAAGTTGACGTAAAAAATAGTGCTCAGCTGAGTATTTTCATTGACGGCAACTTTTCACGAAGAGTATATTTGGCGATTGAAAAGGCCAAGGGTACAAGTGAATTTTTTGTCGAAATTGAGTTATGCACATGAATCGCTTCTATGTATATATTTGGTGGCAAAAGGATATAAACGAACTTGAAACGTGTGCCGAGATATATCATCAAATCACTCGACCTCCTTCTAATACATGTTTAACTTTGAGCGCGCTTTTCTTGAAGTCACTTGTACCCCTTGGCCTTTTCAGCCAAGTTTCAAAATCAATGTTTTTATATACTTTTACTAAAAAAAACGAGCTTCGTATACTCAAAATATTCACAGACACAAATCACACGATGTGTTGAAATGACAAACAACCACTCAGCAGAAGCATCACGCACATTTCACTCGAATTTCATTCGACGACCGCAAATCGCAACAAACCGCCCCCGATTCACGAACATAACCCAAACACGCATGTGCCCCTCGATTACAACCCTAATTTGGATAAACAAACGAGGAATTAATCGATCGCTTGGGGCACGGACCCGATTAACCATCGGAGAGGAAATCGCGTCAATTAAATCGCATAGGAAGATCGAATATCCTAGCGTCGATCGCGTGCTCATATAAATAGACACGGTGATATTTGGGTTGCGATGAAAAGCCACAACAAACGGTTCGTATCGAGTGTGTGATATTTGGGGTATTTTTGGAGAAATCCGCTGAAAAATCGAATCGATGCGGAGAATGAGGAGAAATAAACAGAAACAGAGTCGATGTCAAAAAGCGTCACTTCGTATGCTAGTGTAAATATTTTCGGGTTCATCGATTTCAATATCGCGTGTTGGTTGCGTGCTCGCTAAAAATAAGAAATGCGATCGACTTAATTTCTTCTTAATCGATTTTCTATTTATATATGCGTATAATACTTTGACAAATCCTGCTGTATTATTATCTGTATAATAAAAATTTAATGACTAAAGGCCAGTTTTTTTCACCTCTGCTTTGAGAATAAAACGATTTGAAACTACATACTCTCCCTCCAACTATGAGCTATCAAAACAGCCGTTGAAAGAGACAGACATACAACAATACATATGTATATCCATCTATTTCTCTCATATTTTGATAGTAGTTAGAAAACTACGTCTTGTTTAAAATTATTTTATTCTCAAACCAGATGTGAAAAAGACCGGTTCTAAACGTTTTATTTTATAAATAGAATTAATTACATAAAATTATTTGATAATAATTCAACAGCGAAAAATATATTATGTATATTACATTCACAATGCAAAACGTTCATCTCAAACGAACAGTTTAATTTTGCGAAGTATATATTTGCTATTCAAATACAGTCCTTATTTTTCGACGTAGTTCAGTATTTACAATTCAACCACGAATTTCCAACGTATAAAACATACGTATTCTACGATAAAGTACAAAATTTGGAATTAATTGCGAGTCTATAGCTTCACAAGCACGCCTTTGTGCCTATTTGTGCCTGAGGCGAAAAATTTAATTATTTTCCATCACGAAACCTCTTCGTGTCAAGATTGGCGATGTCGAATTAATTACATCCCCACTACACTTTTTACATCGTCGGATGTTAATTATTTCCTCTTCTCCCTCGGAGCATTTTTTTTACCTTAATTATCGAAATAAACACGTTGATATTTTCGATTATGTGCCCAATCGACGACCTGTCTTGTATAGCTTGACAAGAACGCAATCAACGAAATAAATTAATTTTCGAAAACGCTATGTGTTTTCCATTAAAACGTCACTCTAAATTGAATGATTTAAGTGGAAATTCAAAAAAATGCAATCAACTTAAATCACTAGAGAAAAATTCGGACCGTATTTCTGTTTGTTTATTTCACAAACTTTTTTGTACGTATTCATATTCATATTTTATTTATAGCTAGTGAAGCTGAATAAAACGTTTGCGCATCTGCATCGAACTATAGATTACTCCCAATGCTGAATTTCAAAGTCATTAAAATTTCAAATGTCACAGTAATTGACTTATAATTAACACATTTATGCGAACGCAACGAATTTCATTAATTTTATAAAGAAATATGACTACTGAAAAGGCAAAGGGATAAAAGTAACTTCCAGAAAAGTGCGCTCAAAGTTGAGCATGTATTAGAAGAAGGTCGAGCGAGTTGATGATATATCTCGGCACACGTTTCAAGTACGTTTATATCCTTTTGCCACTAAATATATGAGCGTACATAGAAGCGATTTCTGTACACAACTCAATAACTGCAAAAACGTTACTTTTGCAAAAACCCCTTGACTATTTCAATTGTCATTTGTATGTTACTTTTTCCTCAAGATCAGCATTGAGTTCGACACACAAATGAGGAACCAGTCCTACGTGTACAGTCAAAATTTACATAGGAGAAAAGAATCCATCCACAAAGGATAAAGTGAATGATTAATTGAGATATTTAAAAAATTAAGTACTACAGCATGTAGCAGTTAATACATAAATAAACAAACATCCAAACTAAAACTAATACAGCGACCAGACAGCAATCGAAATCGAAAACAAACACGAATCAATCACCGCACGTAATAATATCATAGAAGCAGCGGCCATCTGCCACAACAAACATAAGGCCGAACGATATTAGAAACGTCAAACGCTCGCACCCACAAATTACACGCATTACAAGGCACGTGTCCTCCACGTGGTCATGGCCATTGTAAATGCGGTCGCCGTTATAAATTGCAGCACACTGTATTGACTTAACTAAATCAGGTCTCCGATTTAAGCAATTTCACGGTGCATGCGAGCGCACTGAGTACTGACAGACACTATTGCATTAACTGCAGCTGTCACAGATGCACTTCTATATGAAATCGAGTACTGTTTGTGGCCATATTTGATTCGAGATCTTTCGATGCGATTTGTTTCAAATTTGACTTTAGAATCGTTTGATTTTTGATTTAGATCAAAATGTACGAGATAGAAATCAATAAGGATCGAAATCATATCGCTGAAAAGCTCTTTTCAAGAATATCATTTGTGGTCATTGGTGCAACTTTCAAATCGCTGTGGAAAACTGTGTAGATCACTGTACTAATGACTACTTTATCGTGTTTTGGACGTAATTGAAAATAATGAAAGGAATATTTTTGTAAAATATGAAATAAACTTTTTTTCTGCTATACAATTTTCACACATTCTTAATGAAAAATAAGACTCACGAAAAGACTTTTCTAACGATATACATCTATTCATAGGTTTTTTAATAAAATTTTAAAATTATTAACCATATTATTTATTAAAATTATATTTATGAATGCATATATAATAATAAAATTGTATTAGCACATTTTCACAACTCAAGTATTTATTCATCTGAACTTTCAAAATGTTCTGTATAATATTATGATTTTTTTTTTATAAGTTCAATATATATTTCGGAGTTTTAATGTATTCATTCATCATGATTTTACAAATAGAATTTTGTTGCTCATTTGTATTTTTAACTGGAAAATAATATTTTTCGAAAATCTTTAATTGAAAGTAGAGATCGTTTGAGATACTTAGAAAGGTTTGTAAGTTCATGAGAAAAGTGAAAGTACAAGTGTTTTTTTAATACTCTGTTATATTTATGTTTATATTTCAATTCATAACGCAATTTTCCGAATATCCAAAAATTCTATGGAAATATAATAAACACCCGATCAAAAATTCTGGGAATTTTTTTCGAAACTGAACCAATTATCTGAAATATAGATATATTTCAAAGCGATTTTTTTCGCATTATTTTAAATTACAATACAAATTTCGATGAAGTGGACGAACGAAAATCGAGAAAGAAACCAAATCCCAATAAATATAAAATACAATTAAATTCAAACCCATAGAAACGAGCCATCAAAGCGGATCGAATTTAACAACCCCCGCGGCGAATAAAAGCAGTTTTTCATACATTTCGAAACGAACTCATTATTGACGGAGCGAAAATAAGGATATATATTTCGACTCGGGATAGAAAAAAAAATGCCAAAGAAAGAAAAGTCGAGATCAATCAAGGGAACCATTCAGCTCTACGGCGGTGTCTTTATTTCAAAGGGACGAGAGATAGATAAGAAGGGCAACGGAACACTTGGCGTCGCGACGCCCTTTTTGCCGCAAAGCCGCGAAAAAAAGGTATGATTACTTCTCTGAATGGATCAATCGGTATGGAAATATCGGAGGAATCGGCATCCACCATATCCAGCTTCCAATTTCCAATTTTCGCTTTTGGGAAGAGGCGGGGGACGTAATTCAATACGAGACCGGAAAATTCGCGCTTCGGGATCAGAGCCGCCATAAAATATTACTTTATTAGCGAAAATTCCATGAAAATCCCTCTGTGGGGTCGTATTTTATCGCGATGCGACCCGTCCATAATGAATTTCAGCGGTCATTATTCTCGTATATAATATTATGTTATGTTGAATTCAGACAATCTGAGTTCACAATTGCTATGAATTTTGAAATTGGAAAATTATATTTTGATTTTTTTATAATTTGACCATTTTATTTGTATGAATGTATGTACAGAAGATATGTATGTACAGAAGAAGCTTGGGTTACAATTTGGTTTACACAGGTGTTAGGAAGATTGTATAAAATACGAGTTGATAATATCGCGTATAAATCTTATAACTATGTATATTTAAACTAGCTTTGATTATTTCTACGGGCCGATTACTCGCATAGTATTATATTAAAAAAATTCAATTTCAATCAATATTTACTAATATAAATACTGAGCTATGTCAGATATCAATATTATAAAATATAGGTATTGTATAATACTTAAATGTATATTACAACGATTCATATGGATTTATCTTAGAAATATTTTTTTTATTATAATTCAGATTTAGAGAAAAAATGTTTTAGTTTATTATTTCAAACAAAAAATTCTCATATGTTAGCATTTTCTAGTATGTTTATATATTTTTCAACTAAACATATATACGTTCGCTTTTATTCTATGAAAACATTACTCACGTTAAATAAACGAATTCTTATTTCTATTTCGATCGAAGAATATCCGGCCACCGTAATATCACCCATCCCAGCATTCCATTATTTATTGAGAGCATTTTTTCTTCTGAACGCTATAAAAATAACTGTTATTTCATCGCATACCGAATATTGACCGGGTAGCTGGTGGCGATGTGAAACACAATTAAAATTCATGTATTCTTCGCAAATAGAGCGATACATGTTAACGTTTCGGAAAAAACAGGAAGCCCCGAAAGAAAATACACGTCCATTGACCCATTTCCACGACGTTTCCTCTCTGTTTACTGTCGATGGCGAAACGAGGACAAGACGAGGTACAATGGACCAGAAATGCGTCCGGATAAATCATAGACCATTATAAACAACTTGAAGAAAGTTATTCGATTTCTAAGTGGATTATCTCATTACTGGCTATTTATTATTGCAATCGCAATCGTGATGCTTTACGTTTATTTTCTGGCGCGAGAGAATACAAAACACATTCTTAAACATTTCGTATAATATACATAGTCTCTAGTAAAATAATAGAAGCATAGAAGATTTTCAGAATCAAAAACTTATTTTAAATCAGTTTATGCTTATTATTTTGAAATTGATTAAGGGCTGGTCTTTTCATCTCTAGTTTGAGAATAAAAAGTTTTTAAACTAAACGAGCTACCTCCAACTTTAAGCTGTCAAAACAGCCGCTGAAAGAGACAGATAGACAACAGTTCGTACAACAATACATAGATATACATATCTATTTCTTTCCACGTGTAGTTTGAAATCATTTTATTCTCAAACATCTTGTGCATCTATTAATATGACCAGGAATAGTAAAATAGCTTCGAACCAAGTAGGGAATTATTATTTTTTTAAATCTCATAAATCTTATGCTTTTATTTACGTTTTTTCGAATCGAGTTGTTCTTATGCAAATACGAAAATGCGCACACGTGCATTTCGTATTCACCTATTATACAAAGCTCGAATATAAATCAAATACCTAAATCAGTGTTCAGGACCGTTGGGAGGATTTCATAGCCTTTATTTCACCTTTTCACACACATTCGTAATAAAGAATAGAATAAAAATAAAAAAAAGTTATAAACAGATCTATTAAAATTTTTATTGTTTGTGAATAACTTAATAAATTTAGATTTGATTTAAATTTGAATATAATGAAAAACAAAACACGGCTCGTAGGTTCAAATTGTATTCTCAAATTGAAAAAACTTTCAAGTTATATAACTCGCAATAAATTTAATATTGTATTTTGTTAATATTAAATATATGAAAAATTTATGTGAGCAAAAAACGGCAATATGAATCAAAATACGTTTTCATATTTGCAAATTAATATGAAATTCGTTTCCCGCACAAACAAAAAACAGAACTGAAACGAGAATAGTGAAAAATAAAAACGCAACCCGCCTGAATATTAATTCCCAGTCAATCACACTTCAATTTTACGTCACTTCAAAACAGCAAAGCACCTAACACTTGAAAAAAATAAAAATATGAAACTTGAAAAAAATTTTCAATTTTTTCCACACATCGAGAACAGAGCACGGGTCGATATAGGCCATTGTTTGATTCATTTCTGCGGCTTTCCCTAAGAGTGTCGGGTAGCATTTTCCAACCCTTCCAACCCCCATAGTGTATGGCGACGATAATTTTCCCATTAGGTTCGTTAGCGAGTTCCCAGAACAATTTGTACGGGTGACTGCGCGTGTTGAAAAAATAGTGTTCCTGCTAACCCGCAATATCACGCGAACGTGACGTTCTTCCGATTGTGAAGAAAAAAAACGCCACGTTAGACCGAATCGGTTATTCATTTGTTAACATGGATTGATTCAATTTTTCGTGCTTAATATATTGCCGAAAAAAATTTTGAAAAACGAGATTGTATGGTCAATTTATTGACGTCCCCCGTTTAACGCGATTACTTTGCACGGTTTTTTTCAATGCGCCTGCGATATTTTTTCGAAAAAATGAATAGACATGATCACTTGTAATAAAATTCATCGTGTCGTACTGTCGTATTGAAAACCGTGTGAAGAAATCGTGTTAAACGAGGAATGATTGTGCACATAACGTGTTGTCTTTGTCGTTCTTGTGTTAACACGAATTAAATATAAATTATTTTTTAAGAATAATTAAAGTTTTTAAAATCATCTTATTTATATTTGATTGAATATTTTAAGATTGAAATAAGAAGAAATCGTTTTACTTTCGATTCTGTGTGTATTGAATATAGTAGATATTATTAGTAATGCAAAAAAAAATGTTTATAAATTTTCCACGAATGAAATTTCGAAAATATTATTATTTGTGCCGAAAAAAATAAATTAAATTTGCTTTTAGAATTGATTTGTTTATTCAAAAATCCCTTGATATGAAAAACGTTTATCTTAAAATGTGAAAGCACCAAATTCATTAATATTCATTGAGAATTTTCGAACGAAGCATTTCAACCATTAATATTCGTTTTCGAATTTCCATTCGAATGATAGAGATATTTTTTCAACGCGAATTCACACAAACATAAATACGTATTTTCTCCGTTACGCAAAGTAATAAAAAGCTCGTTCCAACAGAGTCTACAATCGAGTCTAGGGCCGACCACGCAACACGAGCAGTGATAAAATCCGACAACAATCATCAGCACTTAATTCGAAACACATCAACTGATTTCGAGCTCGGTTAGTGGCACTTCGTCACGCGATAGAACATCTCCTCGTAGACCCACCCTCGGTTAAGACATTAACTACGATCGAGGTTCATTCGCAATTACATCCGAATCGAATTCGAATCCTGGAACGATTCAACAGCCTAACCTTACTTATATCAGACACGTATAAACTTAATCATATGAATAATTCAATAATCTGTGCGAAATTTAGAAATGAAGTGCTATAAACGATACTTAGTCAACAAAGCACTTACCAATACAATTAAGCATATTATTTTAAAAATGGGTGGTTGATACATTATGTTCAATTTGAGTTTGATCATGGTTTATTTATAATTAAATTTGATTCAAATTCGAATCCCGAAATGATTGAACAGCCTAACCAATCTTCACTACGCCTATAAAATTATATGACGACTGAAAAAGCCAAGGGATACAAGTGAGATTATTGCCGAAATTAAGTTATGTACAGGAATCGCTTCTATGTAAGCTCTTATATTTGGTGCCAAAAGGATATAAACGAACTTGGAACGTGAACTAAGATATATCATCTGATCACTCGACCTCCTTCTAGTACATGAAGGTACATGTTCAGCTTTGAGCGCACTTTTCTCGGAATCACCGCGAAGTCACTTGTACCCCTTGGCCTTTTCAGTCGTCATTTGAATAATTTAATAATATGAAACCATGTATAATTTAGAAACAAAGTAGTCTTGCCATGAAAAATATGAAATAATCAGCGTTGCCTAATCAATACAACACTCTCCAGCATAACTGAGCATATTCTTGTGAAAATTTGTGGTTTGTTTGTAATTACATTTGAATCCCAAAACAATTCAACAGCCTAATCAATCATCACGATATCTATGAACTTATATTATATTAAAAAAATATTAATATGAACCATCATGTAATTTAAAAACGCAGTGATGCTGCCATAAGCATTATGAAATAATCAGGAATTCCTCATCAACACAGCACCCTCTAGAACAACGGGAACAATTAGTAATTAAAGATGGGCATTTATTACTTTATATATTTGATTAATCTGTGAATATTCGAAGTTCGATTCAAGTGTATTCACGACTTTAGTCGCATGTGAAATATGCGCCGACTTTACTGCTTTAATTTACATTCAGCCCGCGCTCGAAGGCAAATGCAAACAGACAAGAACGTTGTTTGCTATCTGCCCGAAGACTGGAATCGATCTCGGATGGGTTTTCAGCGAATCTCGAATATTTCAACGAAATGCAATATATGTATGTGTAGTAGAAGTGCGATTCGTGTTTGCTTATTGTCGATCGTGTGCAATTTCGTTGTCGTTGTGTCGTGCTTCGGACTCAGCTCTCTTTTTGTCAGCATGCGAAGCATTTAATAAAGCGAAAGCAGGAAATTCAAATGAAACATTCTTTCGACGGATGCGGAAGTTCGATTAAGCGCATTCGCTTCGACTGAATGCTGATTTGCTGTTTTCCATGCATATTGTCTCTTTCGATTCATATTAAATTTCAATATACACTATTGGGAGGAATCCTGGAGACTTTCGATCGATTGGATAAATTTTGAATTTTTTTTAGTAAATTTTTAATTTACAGTCGTACCTCGTTTAACGCGATTACTTGAAATGTAATAAGATTCCTAATGTCAATGCATTTTTTCAATAAAATGACGCACGCGTATTGAAAATAACCGTGTGAAGTAGTTGCGTTAAACGCAGGATGACTGTAATGGGTTTGTAGTTTATATTTTAATTTGAAGATTAATAAAGCACAGTTTTTAATATTTCATATGACATCGACATTTGGATAAAAAATTCACACGAACGAAATCATTACTGCCAAATAACTTAATAAAAGAACCGTATTTAATCCCTCTTTTATTTATACAAGAAACTATAAACCCATTTAGTACGAATTTCACGACAAAATTTCCAGAATCTCAATACATATATTTTATTCATATAATTTTTATATTTCCCAATAAATAAGAAACGAACATTTAATGATCAATACGATATGATATTTATATTATACTTTTACATAACAAAATTCGATAATACGCCTACGAAGGATCAATTAATTCCATCGATGCGTATGAAATTCGAAGAATCGACATTCGAAACGCTAATTTATTTAGTATTTTCGTTACGGGCACGTATCGTAAACAATTTAGGATTAAATCCCACCCCAACACATTCAGCTTCAGACGAATTCAACACACATACAATACGAGTTCGAATCCCACCCTCGTATATCCATCCCCCTCACTTTTCCGATATTCTAATTAAATTCCTCGCCGAAAATACGTTCTATGTACGCGTACATATAATACACTCATTCCTCCATTTACGAAATGTCAAAAATCCGAGGGAGTGACGGAAAACAGAGCGAGAAGTGCAATCATGGCGATGGAAAGGTTAACGCCCGCCAAATCAATTGCGAAAGTTTTGTAAAGTTAAGTGAGTCTTTTAGAAAAAAAGTAAGCATTTCCTTTGGTTTATGGTAAGTCAAATTATAAAAAATTGCTTATAAAAAGGTAAAAAGTTAAACAGAGATCAAACAAGTTTCATACTCTCGATTAACATCTAACGTAAATATCAAGTTTATTTTTATCAGAAAGACTCAAATAACCAAATAGAGCAGTTCACAAGGTACATTTTATAAAGAAATTTTGTGAAAAAATGCAAGAGTTGTTCAATAAAGTTGATAAAAGGTACTTCAAAAATGCCTATTGTGAACAAAAAATAAATATTATGAAAACGTGCTAAAGCTTTATCAAATCGATTATAAGATGAGTAAAACCGTTGCACGAGAAGTTTTCTAAGAATAGAATTTCTTCAAAATTTTATATTTATCTAATTTCTAGAAATTCTTAATCGATCAATATTTATTTGATATTCAATCATCGTACTTAACTGTGTTATTCGAAATTCCTTAATTAATCTTTCCTTGGCCGTTATAGCACGTATAATACTAACGTCCATCTCTGTCTTTCGCAACTCTCACAGATTTTAGCCAGTTCGTAAACGGAGGAATGAGTGTACTAATCCATCCCCGATTATATGTGCGATAGACGCTTTAAACTCGACACGAAGGCTCGGTTGAATAGCAACGAGATTCTACTAATTTTGCCAATGGAGTGAAAATCGTGCTTCGTATACCGACGACTTAATAATATCCGAGCAGAAAACAAAACTGAGGAGGCTTACGTGCATTACAAGGCTCGTGACGTTCCGTTCTCCCTGGGATTACACTTGGATCGCGATTATCCGGATTTTATTCTGTACAGTTTGTTAGAAAAATACATTTTACAGATTTCCATTGTAATATGTATGTAGAGACATAGATTGTGAGGGAAGATATTTTTTGTTTTTGGTAAAAATCTTATTGATTTTCGAAAAAAATGAGTTTCGAATGATCGAGATTCTACTGCATTCTAAAGTTGAAATTTGGGAAAATATTTGAGAAGCGCCCCATCAGCATATGTTGTAATTGATACATAATTCATTTTTTTTGTTCAAATCCGATTATCGTTATACATATGTTTCGTCTTGGATGCGCGATTTTGAAACAATTCCATTATGTTTCGTGAATACGTAATGATGGGAGTTTTCCTGCTGAAAGAAATTTCTAATATTAGTTTAGTTTGAGCACAATTGCTTTGTAAATAGATGATGATTGTTATTTTATTGGAACAGTTTTTAGCTCTTAATGAATAATTTGGGCTAAAATTTCACGGAACGACTGCACAAATTAGAAAACCCCACGTTGAAAAATTCCCACGGGACGGAATTTACGGGGGAAACTTCTCGTCATTTGTCTCGGGAAGAGGGATTATTGAGGGGAAAGGATTTAAAACTGAGTATTATAAAAAAACCTGTTGCCTTTGCAATTAATCTTACCATAAAATACGTTCAGAAATAATCGAGTTTTGAAATTAATATTGAAATTTAAGCGGAATACTTTGGAACGTTCAATTATTTTTTAATTCTTATTAATTCGATTTTGATTGAAAATTTTCCATTTATAACAATAATTTACATTATTTATAGCGATTTGGAAGAATATAGAAAGCTGAATAAGCCCTTATAATATCGATGTTTTTATGTAAAATTCAAATTGTGACGAATTAAGAGTTCATACTCATTGTTTTGCGTTTTCTTTCTTATGCCGTATCCACACTATGCCGCCAACATAAGCCGCCGGCTTGGAGGAGACGCCCTATTACATCACATATTGTCTTCGATATTACGCATGACAAACATTACACGAATCAATGCATATAAATGTAACCTTGACAAATCGATTAAATCTAAAAAAAAGAAATTAAACAACACGAGTCCCGAATCAACTCAGTATGCGCAACGGCCATCGGCAGTCAATGCGCCGCAGTTAATCGCTCCATCAGAGATGCAACACAATGTACGGTCGATTTCCAATCATGCGCTGATTGCAACCGCATGCATTTCCAACCCCGTGCACATTCCGCCCCCTTGTCGACCCCTGACCCGTCTGTCGACTATCCCACCACCCCTTTTGCCGATTAGCCTCTTGCTGGCCCGGATCGTTCGATGTTCCTCGGCGTCCTAGATCACATCTTCTGGACCCCATTCCGGATTCGAGTCTCCGAGGAATTGTGTGTATGTGTGTGTCTGAGATCGTTCCTTGGTCAATAATAATTGGACTAGGCGGCGAAATGATTGATTGTGCGTAGATAGGTCAGAAGGGTTGTTCTTGTGATTTGGGGTTGGGTAATTGTTATTTGTTGAAAGAGTTTGTGTGATTTTTGAGAGATTTTCGATATAAGTGCAGTTAAATTTGTGTGTTCCTTCCCCTTTCCTTCGACGTGTTCCCCTTTCTAGATTAAAATGCACGGCTAAGACCTACCCTTATCCAAAATCTTATGCTTTCTGCCAGCTGAAACCATAGACTCCAGTAATTTCTCGTACTATTTAAAATTAAACGTTTTATTTATAACAAGATTTAATTTTATATAAAGGATTTCTATTTCAATGTCGTATCAGCTTTTTTCCTATGTATAAAACGAGTGTGAAAAAAAGCTAGAGCTATCAATATCTATTGTGAAAGCAAAGCTTTTTTTATCATGCGCGTATAAAAAAAGCGACAAAAGAAAAACATCCGCAAACTTTCCGGAATAAAACACGCGAAAGCTTCCGCCCAAAGATATCTCGACGCAAAAATTGAACGAAAATAAAATAAACACAACCCCACGGCTTTTTACGCGCCACTTACAAACGGGGCGCGAAAACGCCCTGGCTTATCAACCTCGAATATTCTTACCAGTGCCGAATATTCTATGCGATGTTCCACAATCTAGGATATGCCATTGTGTGTAGACACCTTCGTTGCGGTGGCATTTTCGAAGCCTCGACGTATTGGATTGAATGTATAATGTAATACACCTTTATGCTCTCTACACGTTTTTGGGTAAATGCGAGTGTACGGCTCGTTTAGTATCGAAGGAAAGGAAAGAGTTTTTTTAAAATACGAGTAATGATTCTGTTGAAAATATCAATGCGCGTCTAGTTAGAATATATAAAATTAAAATAAATTTGAGTACGTATTAATTGGATTAATCTTTTTGCGGAGAAAATTTTTAGGATTGACAAAATAGCGCTACTACTCGTATAATATTATATTAGATTAGACTAGATTTATTCGATTCGATTCGATTTATTAGATTATGTATGCTCATATATTTGGTGGCATAAGGATATAAATGAATTTGAAACGTGTACCGAAATATATAATCAAATCACTCAACCTCCTCCTAATGCATGCAGGTACACGTTTAGCTTTGAGCGCGCTTTTCTCGAAATCACCACAAAGTCACTTGCACCCCTTGGCCTTTTCAGTCGTCATTTGATCGCTACCCAAGAATATATCGAATTTTCGTATTATTTTATATTTTTTTGGTGAAAAATTTCACTTTTCGCCCCCGACACAATGGCTATTGTGGGCGGCGCGCTATCGGCCTTGCCCGTTTCTCGCTCGAAACCAATAAATTCGTCGTTCTCTTCCATATCTCTCGTTCTTGTGCCGAGATAAATCTGTATCAGCGCACCCTAATACTTTCTCGCAGGGGTCGGAAAACAGGGGTGGGAAAATGGGGGGTTCGACCCGAATTCGATAGATGCCTTTGCCACCCCCTGTCGCCCGCCGAGAAAATGTACAAATCACTAGAATCGGTGCGATAAAATTTCCACCGCAATTTCCTTGCCGAGTGTCGATTGCATCGTTTTATTTTTCTCAGATATCGTTCTGTGCACGAGTCAATCGGAAATCACTTCTCATATTTCAGGCTGAGAATTGAGAAAATTATAATCTGATATAATCGTAAGATAGAATTAATCTGTATCTAATTATACGCTATAATACTGTAATCAACTAAGGGCATTTAATTTGAAAATAAAATAAATTTAAATGACACGAAGTCTCGTCAACTATGAACTGAAAGAGACAGATATACTACAGTTCGTACAACAATACGTACATCCATCTCTTTTCCCAGATTTTCGTAGCTCATAGTTGAAGAGACAGCGTGTAGCTTAAATTCGTTTTATTTTGAAACCAGATGTGAAAAGACCGACTTTTAGTTTTTTAAAATTTTTCCACATTTATGAACAAAAATGACGTTTACTTCATTATTTACATATATGGACAGTTATTTGAAGTTAAGCGTCTAATGACTTTTATCATGTGTGGCTATGTCATTATATATTTGGTGATTTTATGAAGTCACATGGAAAAATGAATACAATATATATTTCTATCATTAACAATGAGATTAATTATTGAAACGATACATTTCTCAAACGTTAATTATTTATACGTGACGAATTTCCTTTGATTTATTCTGAAAAGCATACGAAATTTCACATGAACGCGAGTAGAAAAAGTTAATGAAACATTCATCCGGTGATATAACGATACAGTTTTGATTGATTACTACACGTAAGGGTATACATAATTGCTAGAGCACAATTTCACCGCCACAAATATAACATGAGCAAACATATAATACGTGAAATTGTGTTGTTGCTAATTTTTTTCTGTCGGGCTTCGCAGTCAGTATCTCACCAAACCATAATCAATCTACGTTCTTATAAGCCGCGATGAAATATTGTATCGAGAACGATGCCTAGTACGTTTTACATACAATCACGTTTCTGTTCGAGAACAAACAAACCGTTTTTCACGGAAATATCGAAAGGATTATTTCGCTCGCATGTCCAGCTGAAGGGGAACGGGAATTTTCCGCAGAACGAGAAAAAAATGTATGGAGTTTTCCGGATATCCTAAAAGTAAACTCTCAATATGAATCTATATTTCAATATAAAGATGATCAATATCGAAAAAAATCAACTTACATAAGCTCATATGTTTTTCCAATCAGTTAATTCTTCATGAAATATTTTATGTATTTACCTGAAAAGAAAAATAAAACAGCATTAGAACACATTTTAATCATAAAATTGTGGACATAAATATTTGTATATGAGAATTTACGTGGATTTCGTAGAATAATTTCGCTTCCCGTGTTGCTCGCATTACAATAGAAATATTTCAAGCCCACAATAAGCGCGGTATTAAATGAAATATAAATATGACGCATTATGTGATATTAGTCATGACACGCTAATGTCTATATTCCGGAAGGAAAACGGGCATGCGAGAAAAAAATAACATGATATATATTCGACGTACGCGGAAAAGCTTACGAATATATGTGTGTATATATAAAATATACCGTTAATGTTGCCCGATGCAAAAACTCATCGAAAAAGGAAACAGAGCAGTTATGTAATGGGAGCATTAGGTATAAGAAATTTAATATAAAAAGAACCTACGGAGCGAATTTTCCGATAGTTTTTCCTAATAGGTCCGCCAGGAAGGCTCGCTTTTTTGTCGATATCTCGAAAGGGAGACGTTAAAGCCTTTTTATGTGCCGATGCCGCAAAAGTGGCCAACCTCGGTGTACCGAAGTGATTGGGGAGACTTGTCTAAAACGGCACATGTTTTTTTTAAACCTATCGTTGAAAATGAATTCATTCGTTTACAACTTAAATCATTCACACAATTAATCATTAACTTCAAAATGAAGAAACACTCGATAGATCTTAGAAAATCTTGCGGAAAATCTATGCATGAAAAATGGTGTTAAAATCGATTGAATTCGATTGATACAAACAAGGTGTATAATTAATTTTATTAACCGTCAAATTATTATATCGTTTTTTTGTATCAGATGTTCGAATGAAATAATCGAATCAATTAAGAAAATGACATGATTTTCACCAAGATCTGGTAAGACTCGAACTCATCATCACGAGGATACTAAAGCCTAACGCAGCATGCACAATATTTTTATATTGCTATGCTATTCTGTTTCTAAAATTAAATTCAATATTAATGAATATTATCATTCGAGCTGAATCTTCCCTTTAAGCACGTACCTGTCTCTGTTAGACAAGCAAAAGAATATCGATAAATTACTTCGATATAATAGCGCAGCTTTTTCGAAGCGGTACACGAGAGATTTCCACCGTGGAGCTGGTGGAAAAAAAAGAGGAGAAAAGCGTAGGGAAAGGAGGTCTCGTTATTGGAAAGGCTTTCCAGTGAATCTCTTAAGTGTGGCACTGTTGCATTTTTCATTCTATTCACGGTGCTCTTTTCGTGCGATAGTTTCGCTCCTTTTTGCCTTTTCTCTCTATAAATTTACATTCGACCGATAAACATGTAAATAGACGCCGTCTTCTATTGTGTTTGCGCAGCGCCCGGTGTTACGTGCGCGACCGATTTCACCTGGCTTTGCCCTAACAATATACCGAATATACATATTTTAAATGTGAATAGATAAAGAGGAAAGTCGCAAAAGTACTATCGATTCAATTCAGAATAATATCCTTTGTAAATTGTCCGAATATATGTAATTTTATGGAAATATTCAACTCATGTTGAAAAGATTTTTCCGAATGTGAAAATTTAATTTAAAATTTTCATCATTTGAGTCGATTGATGAAGATAATTGTGTGATTTGAAATTTAATTTATTTATTACTGCTTCTGCGATTTGAAATCGCTCGAGGCTCTATGAATTTTTAGGGCTGAACTTTTCACATCTGGTTTGAAAATAAAACGGTTTTAAACTACATACATATATATAATCATTAAACTACTGAATGTCAAAATCTGAGAGAAAGTCTTTTAAAACGGCAGTTTTGAAAGCTTACAGATGGACTTATAGATTAAAATCGTTTTATTCTCAAACCAGAGGTGAAAAGACTAATCTTTAATGTGTTGTTTTCAGAAATGTATTACAAAGGAAAAACGATTTTCTTTTCTAGTCAGACTCTATCTAGAATTTTTTTTCTAGATGCGATCCTCACAGTAAGAAAGTCAATAATTTTTAGTTGTACAAAAAGCATTCCTATTTCTACATATTTAATGCAATATAAACAAAATGCATCGCCTTGACACATGAAAGCTACTATATCAAATGCAAAAAAGATCAGTTCAATTATAAAATGTGAATTTCAAAGATGAAATAACTCAAAAAAATTTCATCAAAATCAAATAAGCAGTAAAGGATAGTATGAGGTACAAAAACGAATAAGTTCATCATTATTTATTTAAATTTAAAATAAATATTATTTATTTAAAAATGGAAACCTTAATTCTATATATTCAAACATTTCCATCCATTCACCGAACAAAATGAAACTCGTCACCGTCCCGCGAGTTATTCATATCTCGATTCGCGTCGACTTTTCCCTCAGACGTAGACGGAACGAAAACGGAGCAAAGTAGAAGCGAAACAATATACAAGTAATACACGACGACCGAGAAAGACGTATATACGTACAGGCGGTGTGCAAAAGCGGAGTTGGATCTTTTGTTTCGGAACGGGTAAGAGCACTCCCTCGGTTATTACTCATAATTGTCGTCGGGCTACATTTTGTTAAGACCGCAACGAGCTTTCATTTGCAAACGGGACCGGACTCGACAAAAGGTTGACCTCCGCTGAACTTGCGGAGCGCGAGAGAATTGAAAATGAATGCATCTTTCTCGACTTGTATACGCGAGAACATTATTTGCACTCTGTTTTTTTTAATCGACACTGGTACTTATATCCAGAATTTAATTTAAAGTAAAAAAACTGTTTTTATGGTGAGAAATTTGAGAGTAATCAACGAACAAAATATGGCGTCAAAATCGATACAAACATAGCAGGTGAATCATTTCGTAAAACACTTTATTTTGATCAAACATTATATGATGACTGAAACGACCAAGGGATAGAAGTGACATTTTCACTAAAATTGAGTTATGTGCTTGAATGACTTTTATGTATGCTTATATATTTGATGGCAAAAGGATATAAATGAACATGGAACATGTACCGAGATATATCATCAAATCATTCGGCCTCCTAATACATGTAGGTACATACTCAACTTTTAGTGTGCTTTTCTAGAAATCACCACGTAGTCATTTGTACCCCTTAGTCTTTTCAGTCATCATATTAATTAAAAAAAGACGAGTGACTCAATAGAGTCTGAATGGATTCGAATCAAGCATCATGAGGACATTGAAATCCGACACGGCATGCACAAAAGTTTTGAGCATCATTCATAATGATCAATAAACGACAAAAATAAATATAGAAATAGATCTATTTACGCAAAAAGATAGCTATATATTGATCATTCTAGTGCATCTTTTATTGTATTATAGTCGTGTCTGCATTGCACTGTGCAATATAAACGTTGCATAATCACCCAATAAGTTCTCTTTCGAAAATGTTTTTATCTATTTCGACTTGTATACGTGTGAACGCAATTATCGCTAACATTTATGAACAGTAGTTTTTCGAAACAGATTATTGAAATTAAGTAGAAATTTCATGCCGTTTCAACTTAAACATTTCCCAAGAACTCGAGTAACACGCGTACATTTCTAAGAATCGTTTGCATTCGAGAATAGTGCACGCTCACCGAGCACGCGCCATTAGGCGACTAATTAGGGAAATTCAAAGAAAGATTATCGTTTCTAAGGGGCAATACGACTATTTTATACGTATAAGTGTAAAGATTTTATTGTAAGAATGTTTGCTTTGCATTAGGAAGTTGACGACGTTGGAGTGAACGAGTTTTCCATCAACTCGATTATGCACCAACTGTTCTAAAGCCATGAATATCTATGAAATTGCATATAGATTATGAGTCGAGACTTCGGAACTATTGATAGAACTAAGATCAACACAATGTTTTGAATATATTTATATCTTTGAAACTAAGAGCAAAAAAATAATTTTCACTTTCCTCGCCTTTTGAATTATCGATATAATAAAAATTTAATGAAAATTGAAAACATTTTCAATTATTATTCATACAGTAAACTTTTTATATCTCATATTGTATAACTGAACATATTTTCGTATGAAACTCTTAGCGAAGCTTCATATTCAGAGTCTTTTGCATCGCGGAAAATAGGAAAAATCGCTAGCACGGAAATGAAAATCGTTTTCCCAGCGTACTTTTCGTTCTCAATTTCGAAAATATATAACACGAAAAATGTCATTGCGGTTTTCAGTGTGTATGTTTCGAGTGTGTAAGTACATTTTTTAATAAACGTTATGTTCGCAATAAAATCGTGTTCGTTGTCAATATCTTATTTATTCGCCATTTCGCCGTTTTCAATTCGGCCGATATGAAAATCTAATGTTCGCCTTTTTTCCAGAATTTTGTACTCGTTCAATACACAAGAAATTCGTAAATAATAAAGTCTCGACGTAATAAAAAATAAATTCAGAATTACAGCCGAAAAAATGAAATTTCAAATCTATCGAAATATAATATTTATTCATGGAAAACCTTTCAATATGGTATTTTTTCATTCAGTTTGTGATAAAAATTTGAACCGAAAATTTATATTGAAACCATCATATAAAAGTCGTCATTTATAAATTCAATATAAAATATAAAAACCGATCGTGTTTTTCTTTATCTTTCAATATCCACACATCAAAATGCAAAAATGCGAAGACAGATTGAATAGACGATTAATATTCGTATACACGTATGCAAAAATATTTTTCAATAATTTACTTTTCGAATCGTAAAAAAATACAACACTGAACATCGAATCCCTCCTAATTACCTTTAGAATTCAAAAGCACATAAGAAGCATCGCTCAATTGCCTCATTAAGCAAAACGACCCTCTGAATATTCCATACGAATAAATTGTACAAAATACTAAAAAGAAGAACGTATTGAATTAGAATTTATGTTATAATACTAAATCAGTCAATATGAAATTCTTATTCAAATTTAAAATGAATTAAATTATTTTTTCATCTATTTAAACAAAAATGAATAAACGTATGAGTATGAATGTGTTTTATAGATTCATTAAACGCTTATTTTATTTTAACGAAACTTTACAAAGTTCTTGTATGCACATCTGAGAAGATTTCTCAATCATTACACTGAACGTTTATTTGATATAATGATGGAAAAGCATTAAAGTGTAAGAAAAATATTAAGGGTAACGAAAAAATATTAATCAATGCTATATACACATTAGTTCTAAATTAATTAAAGTCTATATAGTTTGGAGCAAAACTAAGTCACATAATTAAAATAATTTAAGGGTTGATCGTTTCACTTTTTCAACCTCATGTTAGTTAACCCTACAAACTCCCCGAGATATGTAGAAGGTCTTTTTAAAAGCTTCGCGCACAAGAGTTTGAATACGTACATATATCATCGAATTATCATAATTAATCAAAGTGAGGTTAAGAAAAGTAAAAAAACCGACCTTAAATTATAAAAAAAAACCTTAAAAGAAGAAACACGGAATTTATTTCATCCGACACATCCACATTATAAAGCAGCAGCCACCTCCGCGAAATCGACTAGGACACGGTTGTTTCGCGGAAAACCCAGGTTAAATAAATTTGCATAAAGCCTCGCCACCGATATTGAGCTAAGCCCTCGTCCTCCTCGCTTAAATCGAGACGAGAGTTACACACGCCCACTTTGCCACCCACTTTTGCCACCCACATGCCCCCTTATATTATACACTTTTCAACCCCCGGGCCACGGGTCGACCGTCCTAATGTTTCACCGGAGACACCGCGGTGTATTAAGTTATAATCTGTATGCAAAACGTTTTTGTCGACGACGACGACGTACATTTTCCTATTAACATTACCTCTGCGGTGGTTTGTACGTGGATTCACCCTTTCAGGCGCTTTTTCACGATCTTTTTCAGTCTGCGGTGGTTTTTATTACAGGTGCGCTCGGATGGGTCGGGTTTTATGGGTAGGATGTATTAATGGGTTGGAGGTGTTTGTGCGTTTCTGTATAAATCATTTTGGATGCTATAATAAGTTTGATAGATAAATAAGTCATTACTTTTCAAGTATTCAGTTTTCTAAGCATCTAAATTTGTTTTGCCGCACCTTTTCTATGTAAAAAATATGCTGACTTTAAGCTTTTGTACTCCGTGTTAAGTTTGAGCCGACAATCGTTTGATTACCGCGGCTTTGTGTTAAGCCAGACTCGACTCTCATTTATAAATAAATCATGCACATTAATTTGATATAATAAGTCAAATATAATTTAAATTGTTTATATTTTAATGAAAAACTCATAATATTGAAAAATGCTTAAAAACCAGAGTTGCGAGTCACAACTTACGAGAAACTTTTCGGATATTTCTCAAAAGTGCAATGGATTAATGTTGTTTCAATATTTATGGTATTTTTGTGCATCGATATCAATGTAAAATGAATTTAAGTACAAAATCGTGTTAGGTTATTATTTTTTCTAATAGTTTGGTTAGTTTACATTTTAGTTCCAGTTAATTTGATCGCGCTGTACACAAGTCATTAATTATAGCATCTATGAAAGGTACGAACGAATTTAACCAAAATCTTGATTACATTAGCGACAAACCGCAGCACATAAAAGCAAACTTTCCGCACACTAAAAATTAACGACGACCATTCAAAATTAACATACCAACAAAACCATCAAGCGAAACTACGCTATTACTCCACACACTGGTGCACCGAGGAACGCTAGAGCAAACTGACCGTCACATTCGCCGGCTATAAAACAGCACAGTTGATAGTTCAGTCAATATGTTGCTTCGTTTTCTAACTCTATGTGTGTGTTTTTATATATCTTATATAGTATATAGTAGCCATGGGCTCGGGGGAGGTTGTTAAGGGTGGTCGTTACGTGTTTGTTGCAGTCGGTCGCCGAGACGAGCAGTTTTCGAGTCACTACTTTATCGCTATCGTAAATATTAATGATGCAGATGAGTTTTATGTTGGTACGAATTCGTTATGAACTCGTTGTACGTGACGGTCGATCTTAGTGAGGAAGTGCAGTTTGCGTGGGTCAGAGATATCTACTTTATTTTGTTGTAAGAGTTGGTAGATTCAGGTAGTGGTTTACATGAGAAGGATCTACGAAAAAGACCTAGATATGATTCGTTCAGTGCATACAATGTTCGACTTTATTCTTTGGGAAAAAAATAGATTTGAATCTCAATGTATTTAGTATTCTTTCTAATGTGAACTAGATATGGTTTTCTCGCTCACATATGTATAATATGCAGGCATGTCTCGTTGGTTTTATGGTACATTTACCTAGTCAAACATTTTATCGTCTGTCTGCAACTAGTTGATCAACTAATGCAGACGCACCATTACGACTGGTCTAATTTAAACTAACATTATGACAAATTCAATTATAAAAACATTTTATTTTGTTTGATTAAGCTCATATATGACAATACAAAAACAACAAATCATAAAAAAACGCAAAATACAATCATAAAATTTTTCAGGATCAAAACCATAAAACTTCCACATATAAAAAAAAACTTTCAACATAACAAGACAAACCCCTTACAAAAGACCCTAAAAACCGCGCGAGAGAACGCACATCCCCATAAAGAAAAAATGAAATGATCCCTTCGCTAAACGACGCTCACCTCGCGTTATTACCGCCCGCTCTCCTTCTACGTTGGGGCGACCGGCGGGGGGTGAGTTTGCGAAATACGCCGAATTTATTCCGTCCACTCGAGACGACGAAACCTTAAACTTTTCCCGAATTTCGTTGGGCAAAAATTCACACCGCCTACCCTCGAGATGTTTTACGCAAGGGCTGCGCCCGGCACTAACGGCGACGCCATATTTCAGCCAGAATTGTCGGAGCATCCACCGGAATTCGACCCATAAAGACTGGGCTCTTGCTGGGCCTAGTTCGGGCCCAGTTCTTCGAGGGCCTAGGTGTAAGGCCGGGCTGGGAAATTATGACGAATTATGCCGCAGTACGTCATTCGAAAGAGCGCTCGATCGATTGAGTCCAAATAATATGAACCGACTCATAGTTAAGTGGTGGAAGTTTTCGTGTATATTATTATATCTAGGGAGTCGAGTTCGAATTCTATTCAAAATATTTGTGGGTTATTCAGTTGGAAAGATACTCGATCTAATCTTATCAATCCTATGTAAAATTTTATCCAACCCAATTGAATCTAATCGAACTTGAAAAAATATCTCTCATATCTGGTTTAAAAAGCCATGATTGAAAGTCAGGATGAAAAAACTTAGAGATAAAGAATAAATATTTAGTATATAAAGTCTAATTGTAAACCAAATCTAATTTTACTGGAGTCATCGAATGTTAAATAAACAATTCATAAACATTCTAGCTAAAGTACATAGTGTGATAATTGTGCATCACTTTACTAGTATATTTGGCAGTAAAAGTAACGCGACTCATGTGATTCAAATTCCTTCCTTCTGATACTTGTAAGGTTTAGTCAAACATCGAACATTTGATATACTGTTAAATATAAAATTCAAAATGTAATAATGTGAATAACTTTATGTGAATGCATGATGAAAATATGTGCATAAATTAACTCTCAAAAGTTTCATTGTGATCGAATGAGTGACAATGAAGAAAAACTCAAATAAACACAAACATTGATTTCTATCACATTTATGCATATCTATAAATAAACTAGCGAAAAAAACTGTCAAAAATACAACACTAAACACATTGACTCCTGGAAAATTCGGTCAGTACAGAACAGCCTTATTGCGAGAGCAGGGGTCGTCAAACTGATTTCGGCGCCCGCGGCGATAAGGGCGCCGGGATAAATGGGCCCCCGCAGAGGGCCGACGAAAGGCCCCCGGTCGGGGCTGCGCCCCCAGCCCCCAATTTCCGCCCCCCTTCAACTTCCCCCCCTGCGTTTGTGCGTATCGTTTGCGTGTTGAGGGAATTTCGGGTGCGCGCCGCATTATTGGATTGCGCGAAAGTGGCGTTTAATAAGCGTAATGCTCGAATGTCCGGCGAAATGGGACTGTTGTGTTTTTCTTTTGTGGATTGTATTTTTTTTTATTGCACCGAGTCCTCGATATACGATTTCGGCCGAATCCACGTGGAAGCTATTCGTATTCTGGGAGACGCACTGAGTTTGTCTCGCTCTAATGATTTCCACGTGGAAAAAATCGTCGTCATATCTCTCTAACATTTTCTATATTTTACTTATAATATCTATCCTCTAATACGTTATAATGTATTATTTAAAATTTAGAATTTTATAGAGTAATTTCGTACCTATGCATTTTGTAAAATTTACCAGAAAAATGTCGCATAAATCATCGTATGAAAAATAACCCTGTAATAATACATGTCCTATGATAATAGATACTTTAAAAAGAAGGATGTATTTTATTATTATAGGATGTTTACTGTACTTTATTATAACAAATATCAATTGTGAAATCGTTTCAATTTATCAACTCATTTAAGCGCCGTTAAAAAACGTTCAGCGCTAAATACACAAGCGAAGAATTAATAAACAGGCCGAAATATAAAATATTCATTTATGAATATAAAATTTCGTCCATATTAAATACAAAGCGTAAACGTGTTTTTGAAAGTATTTCGTGGTGGGAACAGCAAAATACTTTCGGCTCGACTCTCTTTGTTTCACAAAAGAATGTTTCATTACGCAAAAACGTTACCGTTCGCGATTTTTTTCCACTCCGAACCGTTTTACCCCAGGTCCCTTATTTCGGCGATGGGAAATTCGTCTCGAAATTGAAATTCGAAAGAGAATTAAAAAAAGCGATCGAAAATATATGTTTTTCGGCCTATAAATAATTCTACGCAAAAAATAAACGAGCTGATACATTTGCAATGTAAAACTCGTACCTATGTCGATTTATGCATTTAATTTCGAACGTTTTCGACATTCATAAATGAATTTAAATCCGAAGCAACACATTTGTACGATATGAATATTTACATGTATATGCAAAATAAGCGTTATTGCATTCAATCAAATGAATCAAATATGAGGTTTTTATAATAAAATATGAGAAAACAACCAGTTGAATATATTTACACACGCATGGTAAGAATAAAGTTAACATGAGCGTCATATGAATTTACAATTACACAGAAAAATTAGTGCTATTGTTGTATTAGATAAATAGCAGATAAGATTACATGTTTCGACACGTTAAAAAAATAACATGGACGAGGGGAAAAAATGAAAAGCCAACGAGCAAACAGTATGAAAAGCCGCTTTGACCGACTCCACTCTTGGATAATGGCTAAGTCAACTTTCACTATCTTCAGTTAACGAGTGCCCTTTCGACCCAAACCCTCTCTCCCTTTGGTGTCATTGTTGCCCTTTGCTGACTTTGGACCGACTTTGGATAGCGAACCGGCGCCGAGACATCACTGCGAGCCGGAAAACTCGTCATTAACGATTCTTAACGATAAGCGTTTTCCCATGGATTTTTCTCTTTTTTTAACGATTTCTAAATGTGAAAAATCATTTTTTATAAGTTTACATAATATTCGAGATTGATTCGAGATATTACAATCTTTGAATTTTCTCTGTAATGTGTGTATTTACGCAGACAAAATGAAGCGTAATATCATCTTTGAAGAAAAATCTAAGAAATCTAATACATTAAAGTATCGAATCGTTCAAAGAAAAGCGGCTCGTCTATGGTGTACACCCCCAAGAAAGAGAAAATTTGCGAAATTATGGCGTGCCTCTTTCGTTTTATTTGACTTTCGTCTGCAAACAAGAGAGATGCTTTCTAAAATTAATAAGATACTCGAATGAAATACGCTGATTTGAATATATTAGACATCGACTACAGTTCCCCTCATATAACGAATCAAGATTTAATTTCGATTTCCCGCGTTTTAATAACAATAAAATTTGCATCGAATCTGCGATTTATTTTCAAGATTTATTCGTTTTCGTGCAAACTAGTACTGGAATGGTTTTTTCGGCTGTTGCAAAAAGTGAGTGACCCAGAATCGGCCGATTGCATAATTGTGTGCTATTTCTTCGTGCACTTGCACTAGCTCTTAGTACATCTAAAGGAATAAATACGGCGAGATAAGCTTGACATTTTTATGATAGCGAACGGTCGACTAATGAATTCAAAGGCGCGAAAAAAAGTATATATAAAAGTCCTTGTGAACTCGTTTCTCTCTTGCGCGTGACTGCGCTTTCTATGAGACTGAAGAAAGCCAGCTTCAGTGAAAAGGTCGAAGTATATCATCAGATAACTAAAAGTATAGTTTATGTTTAAATATTTTTTTTAAGATTAAGGCCTGTATTTTCACATTTGGTTTGAAAATAAAAAGATTTTAAGCTATGAGCTGTTAAAACAGCCGATGCAAGAGACAGGCATACTACGGTTTCTACAGCAATACATATACCGATCTTTTTTCCCATTTTATGGAAAAAATAATACGAGAAAAACGCTTTTCGGAACTTGTAAAATGTATTAATTAAAAAAAATCATTTAAGTACGAGCATATCATAACTGCGGACTCTGGAAAAAAAGATCCGTTTTAATTACGCTCTAGTAAAAAATTGCGAAACGAAAGTCGGGTAATCGCGGCCAGCCGAGTTTAATTATCCATATTTCCATAATCTCGCAACATTTTCGAGTTTGTAGCCTTGAAAAGTTCCGTGCCAACATTAAAAACTTTACGAATTATCTCGCGCTTTGCATCCCTCCTCATCCGGCACCTCTCTACAGTGGACGGCCATTGTTACGTCGCCGGCGAAAATACATTACAGATATAATATAATAACGCCGACACTTTTATATCGCATTACTACGGAATGGAACGAGTGCGAAGGTTTCGAGAGAGGAGTGGAAAATCGCGGGAAAACTCCGCGCAAGAGCGAGCGGGAAATCCGAAAAGTTTTCCATCGTAATACGTCCGGCATTCTTTGTAATCACAATAAAAGGCAATTTCTCTCGTTCAACTCGCCGAAACAATTTATTTTTATTTATATTCGAGTCCTCCTCGCGTATTTTCGGGAGGTCTTTTTGCGGGTCGCGTGTCTATGATTTATTCGACGGTCGGGCGGCAATAAAATTTCGAGATCTCGTCCCGGGAATTTTCCACGGTGATATTTCGCTTAAGATATTTCAGCTGAAAGTATTCCGGGAACGCCACGATTTAAGCTCGCAGCGCATTTCTACGTGTATTTCTCGAAAACATATCAGCTTTCCATGTCGTGACTGGAAATTTTCAGTTTGTATGAAATTTGTATGGAATTAATTCTATGAATGTTTTTAAACTCATAACGCAACAAGTTGGTTACAATTTATTATTTGATTAATATTTATTGTTATGACTAGTTTCAATGACTCAAAAATGGACTTTGATTATGAAATGTTAAATATAAATATAATGAATACGAACAAACAATATAAGGACTAATTAGGTCATGGGCTACAAGTGACTTCGTAGGTCGAGTGATTTGATGATATATCTTGGTACATGATCCAAGTTCGTTTATATCCTTTTGCCACCAAATATAATAGCGTACGTAGAAGCGATTGCAGTACGTAGCTCAATTTCGGCAAAAATGTCTCTTGTACCCCTTGGCCTTTTCAGTCATATATAATAGATATTTCTTTCAAGATGAGTTATATAAGTAATGTTTAAAATGTTTACTACGGGTCAGTTACATTAAATTCCTCTTTGTGAAATGTTATACGATGGAAATTCCTTAAATTGTATAATGTACAATAACACTTAAATGTTGAGGTATTAAGAACCTACAAAGCAGACATAAAATACATTAATTTTAATTTAAACAGATTCAATTAAAGCTTTCACTAAATCAGTATCATACGCTCGACATTTGACGAGAACAATTTCTCTCCTAAATAACTTTTCGGCTTGGAAATATCGGACACGAGCCGAGATTTTATTCCAGATGTAACAAATGGCGTCGAGCAGATTTAGTGGACATAAATTATGGATCGGGGACGAGAGAGAGGTGTACACATAAATGGCTCGTGACTGACTGGAGCTGACTCCCAACCCTCGGTCCGAATTATGAAATATTCCCCGGCCCCAACTTTCGAAGGAGGCCTTTTTGATTTAGGGCCCGAGGATCCGAAGCGACCCCTGCTCGTTCCTGGTCCACCCTCGGCGAGGGTCTGGAGACGCAGGTGCTCCTCAAATCCACCCCTGACTCCATCTCCTCTTCCAGGAATTTTCAAGTGTTCAGTCAATAGCACCCGACGACCGCTGAAAATACTTGTTGCCGTGTAAATTCATCTTCCGGAGAAGTTTGGACGTGAGCTCGTCTGTCTGTGAGAACGGTTGTGTAAGTGAGTTCGGCTCTAGATATCGTTTTATTGCATCGATTAAAACTGTTTATCTCGCTTGGGTGTCTTAAATAAATAATAAATGTATGTATGTCTGTCTCTAGTCGATTTATTCATGAATGGATGATCTTTTTGCAGTGAAAGTTTCCAGTTATTGTATGCACGTTAGGGTAAGTTTTTGAATAATCAAATGCTGTTTTTTTCACCTATGGTTTGAAAAAATAATGAATTTAAACTACACACGCTCCATTCAACTATGAGCTGTTAAAAAAGCCGTTGAGAGAGACAAAAATATTACAGTTCATATAACAATACATAAATCCATCTCTTTCCCCCAGATTTTGACAGTTAATACTCGGAAAACCGCGAGTAGTTTTATAATTTTTTATTCTCAAACCAGAGGTGAAAAGACTGGCCCTAAATTTTATCATTTATATTTAAAATTTTACAATATTATGGAGTTTTACATGATTGTTTCAAGGGGAATGTTCTATCGTAGTAAAGAATTAGTAAATATCATGTTCTTTCCACACACAACGAGATTAATGTAATAGAAAATTCTATAAAATCTGATTAAAATCTAATTAATTTCGAGCAATTTTGAGTCACATAAGCTAGTATGTTTAGTAATAAAGTTTATTTATATAGAAAAAAAATTATTTAAGAAAATAAAGGCTTTAATACTCAATCCTCTATTTGCGAACTGTTAAAAATATGCAATAGAGAGAAGAACGGATGTTAGTATACCTACTTCATACATTCGTCTCTGTATTCCGGATTTTTGAGAGTTCTTAACCATTTACGAATGAATCCTTCCGTAAAAATGAGTGTAAATCAGATTCTATGAACGATTGTTTACGCAACTGCGTTCTTGGAACGGGTTGAAAATTTGAAATTACAAAAAGCCAACGAAAGCGAATGGCGCGAAAAAAATAATAATCGTAAACCCCCAGAATGAACCTAAAGCAAAAAAATATATACGTAAGAAGACGGGCAACACTCGAGGCAATAAAATATAAAATATCGTACTCCGTCCGACCTACATGTTCGCCAGTTTGAAAAGTTTCCCGAAAGAACAAGTGTTGCCATATAACAAGAGGGCAGTATTATAGGTACGTTCCAGTGAAGATTGGCCGAATGAATATGATAATGAGTTGGGGTGGTGAGGTGTTACACAAAGAAGTAATAAATTTCGGTTAATAGGAGTGAGCCTGCAGCGATTTGCCGTCATATATTTTCTGTTCCGGTAACGTTTGCGGAAGTTTATTCCTAGAGATTCGCTAGAAATGTGAGGGAAAAAAATATGTTGTAGGGGATGAAATATAAAATATCATTTTTGCGAACGAACGCCTTGCTCTGACTTTTCGCTGTGTGCACGAATGCGGATCGAACGCTTGGAAAGGAATAAGTTTTATCAAACGATTATGTTCTGATTTGTATTATATAAAGTCTTTATATTAAAGTTTTTAACGGGATTTATAAGCAGCTCAAATGAAGACTGAAAAGACCAAGTGATTTCAAGAAAAGCGTGCTTAAAGTTTAAACATGTACCTACATGTATTAAGAGGTCGAGTGATTCGATGTTATATTTCGGTACATATTCCAAGTTCGTTTATATCCTTTTGCCACCAAATATATGAGTGTACTTAGAAGCAATTCCTGTAAATATCTAACTCAATTTTGGCAAAATGTCACCCGTTCCCCTTGACCTTATCAGTCGTCAAATATTCTTGCAGTCTACATAATTTTAATGTATGATTCGTTTTTTATGAGTTCAAAGTTTTGATTTTATTTTTCACGTCTAAATTTAAGTCTTATACCAAATGTCTAAGGACTAAGAAGGAAGTTGATATTCTTAAAATTTTAAACCAAAATAGATACCTATTGATAAAAATATATAAATCCTTTTCTCATATCAATCGTTGGAACAGCAAATGAATATTTTCGCGGCGCCTTTTCGAGCGCTTGATTTTTTTCCATCACGACTCGAATCCCGAATCGACGCGAGCTAAATAATTAAAAATTCATTAAAAAAGCACGAATTCCCGGAACGAACTCCGAAAATCATAAACACCGAGAGAGAGAGAGATAAAAGGGAACCGCAGGTAGACTCGTCCCGGCAATTAAACGGGAATAGAGAGGCGTCGCATTTGAAATGGAAATGGTCCGTTCGTCGGAAGGTTGCCTTCCGTCTGAAAGCCGAAGCCTCCTAATCGGCAACATATATATAATATAATATAATATAATATAATGTACGAGAGCATGAGAAACGTTTGAAATTTATGAAAATTTATTCGACGTTTTAAATCGGCTCGGCAGCCGGCTGCTGCGGAACGTTTAGCGGTGTCAGACGAATTTGCATACCTCTCTCTTTATCTATCTGTGTCTTTTTGTGTGAGTGTATAAATATAATGGGGAAATTACTTAAATAGGGTCGTTTTGAAAATCTTATTAAGTTTAAGGATGAGTGTCTTTGGTTGAGCTGCGTGCGATGGTTCGGGCGTACAATTTTTTTCGGTTAATGCTTGTAGTGATTCTTTCGATTATATGTTCATTTATTTATGTAAAAGTTAGAGAATAATGTCTGTGGCTGTGTAAATACTGCATGTTCTCTTTTATTGCTTATTAGATCATGATGAAAATTTTCAGAATCATTGTGTGCATATCTAGAAAGATTGTTAGAATATTACGTTTTGTGAACGTTTGACATTTGACATAGCTTACACGTATTTAGGCAAAGCTAAAATTAAATACATTCTACATTTTTAATATGATTTGTTTGTACATATATTTTTCATTGAATATATGTATTTATTATAAATACAACACAGTAGTTCACAATTACACAAAACCACACAATCGATTACTTAAGGCCTGTCTTTTCACCTCTGGTTTTGAAATAAAACGAATTTTATTT
This sequence comes from Cheumatopsyche charites, assembly GCA_024721215.1. Taxonomy (NCBI): domain Eukaryota; kingdom Metazoa; phylum Arthropoda; class Insecta; order Trichoptera; family Hydropsychidae; genus Cheumatopsyche; species Cheumatopsyche charites. The sequence continues at coordinate 13,571,892 of CM045581.1, read as the reverse complement.
AAACACGGTCCTCTAACTACTAACATAACTTTCAAAATCTGGAAAAAATAGATGGATGTATGCATTTTTGTATGAACTTAAGAATGTCTGTCTCTTTCAGCGGCTTCAGTGTAGTTCAAATTTGTTTCATTCTCAAACCAGAGGTGAAAAGACAGATCCTTATTCATTATATTTAATCAATCAATATAGTTATAACGAACTTATTAGACAAATTCAAAAACTACATTTTTAAACGTCCTAAATTCCAGTAATTTTCCTTATATATTCATACAATTATACATACTAAACATCTCTCGCTCGATTTGCATCGTCCACGAAGGCCAAGAAAACGAGCACGCGGCTAGGGGGATGAAAATTCGCCACCCCCTCGAACGGTATCATCGAGTTCATTAACAAGTCTAATTTTTTCGCCGAAAAACGGCAGCGCTAATTATCGTCAAATTAGACGCATTATTTTCCCGACCGTTCGTAAAAACCTAGATATACATATATACTTGAATGTGTATATATACATTCGAAAACAATCGACCGGGACGTCTTAATTTATATGGTGGGGTTGGTTCGAGGGGCGCGTCGTTAGCGAAAGCACGTGACCGACTTACTTTTGCGACAATTTGCGTAAATCATCGGCGAGGTGCTATTTCCAGATGACGGGTTTGCAATTTTAGATTCGGTTTTAATTTCGTACTTGATTCTGTGACCTGGAATTGCTCGAGACTCTATAGACTTTCAGCTGATTATATATAATTTTTAAATCAAACGATATCTGTGGAAACATGTTACATAGTATTGTGTGAGTAGGCTGTGAATAATATTTTTGCTACAATTAGCTGCACAAATGTCATTTAATAAAACATTATACGTTAGGAATTTTATTGAAAAATATAAAACTTTAGGTATATGTATTATGATGCAGAAGATTTTCCAGATGTGCACACAATAACTCTTAAAAAAATTCATTGTGATTGAATATGCGTTGAAGGATCGTAAAAGGAACATATTAATGTACGTACTTCATATGACGAATAAAAAGGCCTCGGTATACAAGTGTCGTTTTTGCTGAAATTGAGTTATGTTAGCAGAATCGCTTCTATGGATACTCACATATTTTGTGGCAAAAGGATTTAAACGAACTTGGAACGTGTGCCGAGATATATCATCATATTACTTGATATCTTCTTAATACACGAAGGTAAATTACTCAATTTTGAGCATTTACTTGTCAATTGTACCTCTTGGCCTTTTCAGTCGTCATAAAAATCAATTTTCATTTGGATAGAAATAAATATGTATGTATATTGAATTATTATATTATAGGATTAAATTCAATCACATTCACAAACTAAGTAGCCTTCGAAAAATTTCAATGATTATTTTAAGGAAAATTGTTTGATTTTTATTGCTAAAGAAAATCGTATAAAATCCTTAGAAAATTATACACTCTTCGTTGTGAGATCATGGGTAAAAAAGCAAATAATTCCGTCGTTATTCACGGTGAATATTGATTTTTCCTCGACGGTACGTCAGGAGAGTGACGAAAATTAACGACGCGCTCGAAACGACACGATTTCAAATAACGGAAAAGTGTGTCAACACAACACACATATAACGGACTCACGCGACGTGGATCTTTCAACAAACATACCCATTTTCATCAATTTATTTCGACGTGAAAGGCAGCATTCGACTTTCGGATTTCTCAGCTTACAATAACATTTTTTCATGAACATTAATTTCATCAAATTTCATCAGTTAATGCGTATCGAAAAATTTCATTTTATCGCCGGATCCTGCCAAGGACCATATTGAGTTTATTTATAATCTAAGTACATCTGTGCTGTGTACATACGTACATCGATATAGAGATTCGAGGAGGATTTTTCCCAAAGAAATCCTATCCAATTATCGAAAGTCGTGTTTACACACGCCGACGACGACGGATATCCATGGGGATGAGGTGAACCTTGGGGGTGGTGAAACACCATTAAAAATAAACTCGAAGGATTATCTGTTCCGAAGCGGTTCTGGATACGTTGTGTTTCTGAAACGTTTCAAATTTCTTTAATTCCAAATGAAAATACGTATAAAATATACTCGAATCATTATATGATACATTTCATCGAGAAAAATTCGAAATTTTGAACAAAGTTATAAATGGATATCGTAATAATTATAAAATTAATATACTTGAAAGAAAATGAAAATAGTTTTAATTAACAATCAATTGATTTTACTCATAAATTATGTGTAACCGCATATAACAAAGTTACACTGCAAATATTTTTTGATAATGTATAGTTCGTGATTATCGCTGTAATTATTTTTGATGCTTAATCGAACTTACGATTAGTTGCAACTAACCGATGTTTCCGGTTTTGGTTTGAAATCAAGTCCTGGAATTTTTAATATTTTATATGAATTCGTTTAAAATTTTAAATTAATTTAGTTACATCATATTATATTTTGATGTAAATATTTAGAAATAATTGATAGATATCTCAATATTTAATAGACGACAAAATATATTTAAACATTTTTTTATAGATGAAAAGATATTTATGTTTATCATCTCCTGTTTACTATAACGAGCGATCCTTCCAAAATAAATATTATCACTAAAGCATCTAATATATTATTATCTTAAGATATTAATAAAATATACGTTTCTTGAACAAATTTTTCACAGCACAAAAGAATTTATCTCTATACAGAAGCACATATAATACAAGAGCGTTTCAAAGACATCCCGAAGCCACTCAGAAATATCGTCTCAGAGCTTTTCGAGCCGTTAATTTTTTCCTTCGCTCACACACACAATATATAACAAGCGATATATTTTCGTATATTAAAAACTGTGTATATAATGATGCATCTAACGGAAGAGATAAGGCGAGCGTCAGTCGTTTTTCATCCCCCTTCGTGTATCTGATACATTCGCAAAACTGCCACATGGGGATGGGAACGCATTTGCGAGCCTCGGGTAACAAATGAAAATACTTTCTTCAATGTGACTGAAAATAAACCGTTTCATCGCGCGATAAAATAAAATTTCAGCGCAGAATAAACCGCGAGTTTTATTTCAGCGCCGGACGCGGAAGGGTTAAATCCGTATGAAATTATTTATATGTTTCTACGTGATGCAAGTTTTATTCTTGTTATAGATGAAAATGTCTAACTATATAATAGTGCTATTTTGTGTGTCTCTGTGGGTGTCCACGTAATGCTCCAAAACTGTGACAAAACAACTATCTAATTAAATTTTCGATGATTTCCATACATATGCGATGATTCGCGATGGGCAGTGATATCGAAAAAATCGCTAAAAAATTTTTTTCGCTTACGCTAGAAAATTTTAATTAAATAATTAATTCGATTTCTGCGATAGCGAATTTTAGTCTTTATATCTTACTTCTTAAGGTTTGAATTCACAAAAACTCGATAAATTTCGAATTGACGTTGAAATTTGTAACCAATTAACGTCCGAAAAAAAATTATGCGCTTAAATCGCTTAAAAGTACATCACGAAATATGAAGTGCGAAAGTTTTTTTTTAAATGAAACAATATGATTGTGTTCACATTCACATACGTATTTTGAAATTTGACTAGCGATTTTTTCTTTGACGAAACCTTTCAAATTTAATTTGGCCCGATCTTCTATTAAAATTTTATGTCGCCAATTAGTCAGAGATGACTTTCAAAAACTATAACTTTTCTTTAACCAGACATGTGTTAATATATTCAACGGTTTGATCGCTTAGAAGTGATGCAAGTTTTATTCTGGTTATACATATGTATATTAAAATAAATACTTATGTTTGCTATATAATAAAATCCGACTTTGATAGGAGCGGAACAAACGCGTCGTTTAACCGCGTTCGAAGAGAAACTTTTCCGAGTGATTATTTTCAGCAATCTGCTCGGTCAGAACGTATGAATTATTCGATTTTTCTCGGTCGAACGAATGGCAATTGAGCTCCTCAAACTTCGCTTGTGTGTCTAGTTGGCTCTGGAAGTGAGAATTTTCACTTGGGCGTAAATTGCCCGGCAATATCTGAACCGCAACGAACCGAAAGCTGCGAATTTACGATACGCTTATGGAAATTCGAGCAGAGGCGTAAACACGATTCTGCATGCCCGATATGGTCGACAACCTTTTTCCTGTCTCGATTTTAATTTTGCTATTTTTTAAATCAAAAAATATCATATGCGAATAGTGTTCTAGAATGAAATTATTATGTTGGTGATGCTTGGTGCGAGTTGTTTCTGATTCTGACGAGAGTCACATAAAAATAACATAGTGACTCAATAGTTTATTCTGAATATTTGATCAAAAAAAATATTAATTTTAACAATATAAGAAATGATTCTTTAAAGTAGATCCTTTATAAACATCTTTATATTTCGAAGATTTTATATCCCTTATCGACTGAACGAAAAATGAGAGGGAATTCTGTATGTGGGATCAAGTGTATAATTTTCTAAATACACTCTTTTGCAATAGACGAATTTCTATGAAAAAACTATTTTAAGTCGTCAAAATCTGTAAATAATAAATAATGGACACAAGCTTTAGAGGTTGCTTATTTCAGTCGTCCCCCATTTAATGTGATTACTTCATACGTTTTTTTCAATACGCGTGTGATTTTTTTCCGAAAAAATATAACAAGCATATTGAAAAATACCGTGTGAAGTGATTTAATTGAATTAATTAAAACTAAATACCGATTAATTAACTGAAATGTTAAAAAAATGATATTGGTACTAATAATAGCGAAAAAATAATTTATTCGAAATAAAATTCCAGCACATCCATATAATAAAAATTACGAAATCATATCAAAATTTGACTCAATATTAAATCTGACATGCTTCAAGAACCATATAATAGCACTAATTTGTGTCTATGTAATGCTCCAAAACTGCGTTGATAAATTCAACGGGTTGATCGCCAGTAGTTTGATATTAAGCAAGTATCACACAAAAAGGAAAGACCAGCTCCGAAGCCGGAGACTGTCGACGACCCGGCATCGGCATATACACACTCGCATTATAATAACGCGTTCAATTTGAGCATTTCGTTTCGGGCCTGGATGGGAAAGCCGCCAGCGGGCCGTTATGGCCGTTAGCCGTTAACCGTCGTATAAATTTAATTCGGCCCGCCGGTCGCGTTACACGGCGAATTGAATTAATAACGACCCGCCGCCGTTAATGGGCCGAATGGGCGACGATTCACGGTGACGCGCATCACGTTTCGAATGCCGCAAAGATTCGTCATTCGAATCTTGTGTTGTTTGTGAAATTCAATTTTTTGCCGCGTCAAGTCGCCGGAAGCCGCCGGCTTGCGTGTGGACGCTCCACAAGGCGTTCCGTGACCGTGTGCGGAAAGTCGCAGATAGCAAAGTTAGATGTCTAGAAATTTTGATGTGTAGAACGATTTCTTATTTTCATTGAAAGTGCGTTAGAATTTTGAGCAAAGTTGTAACGGCTAAGCTCCGCCCATAAAATTTACATACTGTTCGCATGATCGGTACCAATATGTGAAAAATTGGCAATGCTGTATGAAAGTAGTTTGGAACGTTTCTTGTAGGTCATTTGGATTCTTCGATAGCTTTTAGTTTCTTACTAAATGTAAAAATATATATTTAGAGTGGGAATAAAACATTAGTTCAGAGATTATATTACAGTTCACTGAAATTCATGACTGATTTTGGAAGTATTGAAGTAAAATACATCTAAAACAGAAACTCAATATTTATCATATCGTATATTTTTACTTATGTAGGTGTGTCAAATACTTATATAAAACCTTTTTTCATAAATATAAATACTTTAAATACACATTTGAGTACAAAAAAAATTCTTAGGTACATTCGAAAAAGAATGTTTACTTTTCGATACAACTGTTCCTTTATTTAGAATAGGAAAACCGCATAGCGCGTTTCACATTATTAATTTTTAATTAATTGCTATTAAGTTCTACTTTTTTGTGATTATTAGTGATTATTAATACAATAAAATTGTTTTAATGACCACCTGCAATAAAATTCTAACCAATATGGAATCAAAAAATGTGTATCAACTATGTAATAAAGAATATTATTTTTGAAAAGTTAGTAGTGTAATTTTTGTATGAAATTTTAGCTTTATTTATTTTTTTGGCAATTTGTAATTATATTTTGTAATCCTTTTTTAGGAAGTCAATACAAATTGTGTAAATATTGCTTAAACTCGATAGACCCACAGTTTGAAAAACACTCAACGAAACTCAATAGGTACCTATATAAAGACCGGAAGAAAATATTTTTTTTATATACGAACTAAACTTCGCTCGAAAACAGTTATCAAATATTCTTGCACCGCTTTAACACAAATAATCATGAAAATACCGATTTCATTATTATTCATCGTAATCGTTTCACCATACATAATATGTGCTTATGATGTGAAGTTATTTGCATATCGAAACGGAGGTCTAAGAGCATGTGTCAAAGCTGAACCAGGAATGAAGCGATTTTCTTTTCACGCGAATGTCAATAAAGTCATATTACTGAATGAAATGGGAGAGATCCATGGAGATGTTGTGGGCGGCGAAAATGGAAATTGGTGCTATGTTACAAGATACCCAAATATCAGAGTTGGCTCTATGATAGGGTATTGGACCAGTGTGGAAAACAAAACAGGAGAATTCAGGAAAATACACGTGCAATATTTCCCCAATGGTATGAATCAACAAAAGTTATTCATAATGAACTGATTATTTCGCGAACTCAAAATAAATGCTTATTCGATTTCAGCTGCAAAAATTATCGATGACTGGGGAGCAGATAACAAATATTTGAAATATATAAAAGGCACAAGAGAAAATTCGTCTTACAAACCACCAATTATTGAAACAACGACCAGGTTTATACCGACTACAACTCAAAAGACATTGGCACCTACAACAACAACCAGGGGTAATATTTTTTGTGAATTTTAATATAATATCATTAATAAACTCGAATATACACATACTCATGAATTAATTATATTAAGTGTAAGTAATTGAAACAATTGTTAATTTTGATTACAGCGACAACTGTTTCAACTGTAACTACAACAAAAATTATACCAAAAACAACAAAGGGCATAGTATTTTGTGAGTTTTTTATTTTGTTGAAATACGTATAATATCTTCAATATGAGATGTTATAAGAATTACTATACATACACTCATATTTAAAGAGAAAATTGATATGTTTGATTTAAAATTGAAAAGTTATTACTCCAAATTTTCATTTCAGCTCAAAATAATATTATGGATGAAAAATCATGCGCAGAAGCAAGACGAAGATGCAGAAATATAGGAAATTTTCTTTCATAAGGAAAAATCATCATTTTTGAATGTACGATTTTTTAAGATATTTTGAAATGAATAAATGCATATAATATTTTTTTTCTTTTAAACACATACTTATATCATTTCTTATCAGTATTTTTAAAAATAAATCGTAATTACAATTAAAAACTATGTATCTATCTTGTATTTATCTTATACATATGTATGTATATGAATCATGAAAATAAATGAAATGTTTCTTTCAAATTATTTCGTTTTGATTCAAATGAATTTCAATTTTATTTATTCATAATAATAAGAATACATATAAAAATTGACAAAAGAACTTATGAAACTACTCGAGAGATGACGAAATTCGATTTTCCATAAAAAAAAACTAATATCTACTATGAAATATCGTCATGGAGAAAAAATATTAGGCTGCTAATATGATATAAATCAATTGGAATAAATTTGAAGTCTGATTTCACTTCCTCCAAGTTAAAGTTCGTTGAAAAGATCACCAAAAATTCGATCGCAATAAATTCTAATTATTTCGCATGCCACTAATTATCCAAAAAATGAGGTAAAATTTCGAGTGTCCACTTTCAAAAGAAGATAAAAATTAAATATTATAGTATCTAGATATATGATAACTGAAAAGACTAAAGGGTCCAAGTGATATTTTCACCGAAATTTATTTATGTAAATGAATTGCAATATATTCTGTAGCAAATTGATATAAACGAACTTGGAACGTGTATCGAGATACATCATCAAATTACTCGACCTCCTCCCAATACATATACGCTCAATTTTTTCGAAATCACTTGCACCAGTCAGCCTTATATTCAAAACGAATCGTCCGAACAATCGAATATCGAATGATTTATTATCGAGATGACACATGTGCCTGTAAGATAATGGTATCCGAGTAGACAAATCCGATTGGCATTCGGCAAAAAAGGGTCATCGGATTTCAATCACACGAGCTTTTTAGGCGCATCCACGTGACGTCCCTCATCATCATCACGCAACGTGACAGAACCGGATTACGAATCCCCTACTCGAATATAGGATATATCGAAGGGTATAAATATGGACCGATGCTGTAATATGGACGACCGTGAGATTTACAGGGTAGGATCAAAACGTAACGATGAAATCTTTATTGAGAACAAAATATTAAGGTTACATTAAATATGAATTAATATTCTTCGAAGTACTCTCCTTGACTAGCTATAAACTTATCCCAAAGATGCTGCCATGATTGGAAACATTTCTGGAACGCTTCTTTCGGAAGGGCTTTTAGCTGTCTTGTCGTAGCTCTTATAGTATCAGAAGCGACATGGTCGCTTCCGATTCGTGAATATTTGGCTGAAAAAAAAAATCTTGTTTGTCTATATCCACCTTATTCACCAGATTTAGCACCATGTAACTTCTGGATCTTTCCAAAAATTAAATTCGTGCTGAAAGGAAAACGTTTTGACACCATTTCCAATATTATAAGAGCTACAACAAGACAGCTAAAGGCCCTTCCGAAAGAAAGATTTCTAATCATGGCAGCATCGTTGGGATAAGTGTATAGCTAGTCAAGGAGAGTACTTTGAAAAATATTAATTCATATTTAATGTTACCTTAATATTTTGTTCATAATAAAGATTTTATCGTTACTTTTTGATCTTACACAGTATCTTATGATGATCGGTGAAAATGTATTGAGGGTGTAACCACACATTGTCACAATTGAATTTTTTGATGATTAGCTCATTAAGATTCTGATTAAAGGTAGTGATCACTTTCAATCTCGAAATCATTGGAATCGGCGTAAGAATCAACTGCTAAAGTCGTTTTATGAACGATTTTTTCTCAAAATTTTCTCACGAATCATGTGTCACATTGATTTCGGGTTGGAAATGATCATTGCCTTTCTTTGGAATCGTTGTGAGTTGATTGATAAAATCATTTGCGTTAAATATAATATATTGTATAAAATCTGATAAAATGGTTTTAATATAAAAAATATTTGGTTTTCAGTTTAAAAATTAAGGAACTATTGCAATAAAATGGAAACCACATAAACCATTTGCTAATTGTGAATTCGTTTCCTTCAAACAGGTAGGCCCAATTAACGATATTTGATTTCTTATAAAATTGTATCTTAAAACCACATCTGATAAAACAACAACCATTTGAAATTGCAAAATATGTAACTCAAACTTTAGAAAAAATGTTATAATTGAAAAGATATCGGATATCATTCCATATTTATCAGCAATAAATAGTAATTTATCTTTGTGATTGCATGATTTATTTTATAATTGCAACCAATAATCATTTTTTAGCAATTACGATCACATTTTTAAAATTCAACTCGACCCACAACTTGAAAACTACTTGATCGGAACAAAGTATACGTAGGAAGGTATATAAAGAGCTGCGTAGGAATAACTTTCAATATTTTCGAATTCAATTCGATTTTTCAATTACAAATCGCGTTCCTAACGACGAATTTGCAATGAAAACTACGATTTCGTTACTGATCATTCTGATGGCTTCACCTTTCATAAAGTGTCAAAAAGTGGAAATAGTGGTGTATCCAAAAGGAGGACTTAGAGCCTGCATCAAAGCTGATTCTGGAACGAAGCAATTTTCTTTTCATGCAAACGTCGATAGATTCATTAAAATAGGCGATATGGGAGCAATCAACGGCGATGTGGTAAATGGTGAAAATGGTAAGTGGTGTTATCTGACAAGATCTGCAAAAGTTAAAGTGGGCTCTACGTTAGCATACTGGATTAAAGTGGAAGACGATAAGGGGGTGAAAAGAAGATTGTTTGTGCAGTATATAAAAAGTATGTATCGAAAATCAATTATGAATCACTAAACCGTTTATAAATTTTCAATTCAATGTGTATTTGAAATCAGATATGGATATTCACGATGACAAGGGAACAGATGACAAGTATAAGAAATATATAACTGGGACAGTAGAAAACTCTTCATACAAACCACCGATCGTCAAAACAGCAACTGAGGTTTCGCAGGCGAAAATTAATAACGGTGAGACATAAAGTTACATAACATATTATAACAAATTCTCGAACATGAGAGATGTTAAAATGAATAATTTATACGATGTTAAAGTAATTAAATTTATTAAAAACCTAATTTCTGTAATTATAGATAAACTGAAGGGTGAAGCCGGGAATAATAACAAAATTGACAATAAAAATACTGGAAATGGTAACAAGGATTCTAGTAAAAACATCAATGGTGGAACCAGGAATAATATTGATGTTGACAGTAAAAATACTGAAAATGGTAACATGGATTTTAGTAATCATAACAATGGTGGAGTCGGGAATAATAACAATTTGAACAATAAAAATACTGAGAATGGTAACAAGGAATCTAGCAATAACGAAAATAGTGGAGCCGGGAATAATAATGCAAAGAAAATTAAAACATTAATAATTAATAATAGCCAAGATTCAATGAATAACATCAAAGGTGAAACTGGAAATAACGGCTATAATGAAATTAAAAATTCTGGAAACAATAACGAAAATACCAACAATAACAATAATGATGGAAGCGTAAACAATGAAAATTCTAATACCAAAGGAGAAACTGGAATTGGTGGAAAAAATGTTTTCTTAAAAATAGACAAAATCCGACGATTCCACAACAACAACAAAGGTGAAGTCGGGTATGATAAAAATACCGAGAATGGTAACAAGGATTCTGGCGAAAACAACATTGGTGGAGCCGGGAATAATAACAATGTTGACAATAAAAATACTGAAAATGGTAACAAGGATTCTAGTAAAAACACCAACGGTGGAGCCGGGAATAATAATGATGTTGACAGGAAAAATACTGGAAATGGTAACAAGGATTTTAGTAATAACAATGGTGGAGCCGGGAATAATAACAATGTTGACAATAAAAATACTGAAAATGGTAACAAGGATTCTAGTAAAAACACCAACGGTGGAGCCGGGAATAATAATGATGTTGACAGGAAAAATACTGGAAATGGTAACAAGGGTTTTAGTAATAACAATGGTGGAGCCGAGAATAATAACGATGTTGACAATAAAAATACTGAGAATAGTAACAAGGATTCTAGTAATAACGAAAAAAGTGGACCCTGGAATAATAATACAAGGAAAATTAAAACATTAATAATTAATAATAGCCAAGATTCAATGAATAACATCAAAGGTGAAACTGGAAATAACGGCTATAATGAAATTAAAAATTCTGGAAACAATAACGAAAATACCAACAATAACAATAATGATGGAAGCGAGAACAATAAAAATTCTAATACCAAAGGAGAAACTGGAATTGGTGGAAAAAATGTTTTCTTAAAAATAGACAAAATCCGACGATTCCACAACAACAACAAAGGTGAAGTCGGGTATGATAAAAATATCGAGAATGGTAACAAGGATTCTGGCGAAAACAACATTGGTGGAGCCGGGAATAATAACAATGTAGACAATAAAAATACTGAAAATGGTAACAAGGATTCTAGTAAAAACACCAACGGTGGAGCCGGGAATAATAATGATGTTGACAGGAAAAATACTGGAAATGGTAACAAGGATTTTAGTAATAACAATGGTGGAGCCGGGAATAATAACGATGTTGACAATAAAAATACTGAGAATGGTAACAAGGATTCTAGTAATAACGAAAAAAGTGGACCCTGGAATAATAATACAAGGAAAATTAAAACATTAATAATTAATAATAGCCAAGATTCAATGAATAACATCAAAGGTGAAACTGGAAATAACGGCTATAATGAAATTAAAAATTCTGGAAACAATAACGAAAATACCAACAATAACAATAATGATGGAAGCGCGAACAATGAAAATTCTAATACCAAAGGAGAAACTGGAATTGGTGGAAAAAATGTTTTTTTAAAAATAGACAAAATCCGACGATTCCACAACAACAACAAAGGTGAAGTCGGGTATAATGAAAATATTGAGAATGGTAACAAGGATTCTGGCGAAAACAACAACGGTGGAGCCGGGAATAATAACAATGTAGACAATAAAAATACTGAGAATGGTAACAAGGATTCTAGTAAAAACACCAACGGTGGAGCCGGGAATAATAATGACGTTGACAGGAAAAATATTGGAAATGGTAACAAGGATTCTAGTAAAAACACTAATGGTGGAACCGGGAATAATAACAACGTTGACAATAAAAATACTGGGAATGTTAACAAGGATTCTGGCGTAAACAACAATGGTGAAGCCGGGAATAATAATAATGTTGACAATAAAAATACTGGAAATGGTAACAAGGATTCTAGTAAAAACACCAATGGTGGAGTCGGGAATAATATTGATGTTGACAGTAAAAATACTGAAAATGGTAACATGGATTTTAGTAATAATAACAATGGTGGAGTCGGGAATAATAACAATGTAGACAGTAAAAATACTGGAAATGGTAACAAGGATTTTAGTAAAAACACTAACAGTGGAGCCGAGAATAATAACGACGTTGAAAATAAAAACACCGGGAATGGTAACAAATATTTTAGTAAAAACAACAATGGTGGAGCCCCGATTAATAACGATATTGACAGTAAAAATATTGGAAACAGTAAAAAAGATTCTAGTAATAACAACAATGGTGGAGCCGGGAATAATAACAACGTTTACAATAAAAATACTGGGAATGGTAACATGAATTCTGGCAAAAACAACAATGGTGGAGCCGGGAGTAATAACATTGCTAATATCAAAGGTGAAACTGGAAATACTGAGTATAGTATGGATTCTGCAAAAATATGTTCTAACTATAAAATCAACAATTTGATCAATTCTTTGGATGATGTAACTTGTGATGACATTAAAACTGCATTAAAAACCATCTTTAATTTCACATGTTCATAAATATAATAAATTATTTTGATTTTATTTCTGTTTTTATGTTTTTCAGTTTTTCATTTTTTTTCCTATGAAATATAAAGAATAGGATTAATGTATGCTTTATTAAAATATTATAATGATTTTTATATACAATGTTTATAACGATCAATTAAATTTTGGGCTCTAAACGAAAGTTTTAATTTATTTCAAAAACACTTCATACTAACAATAAGAGTAATATACACAATTTAATGATCAATATTCACTATGAATTTTGAATCATTAATAGGTAATGGTATATCACAAACAGTTAAATTTTAAACATTGTGATGGATAAAATATAATATATGTATGTATCTATTGATATTTTATGAAACTAATTAAATCAATCTCACTTAATAATATGATTAAATTATGTATATGAAAAAAAAATCTTTTCAATGTTGATGGTATGATAGAAATTCACATTTTTATCTTATTTCCATCCGTAATTTTTAAAACGGAAAACAATTATTTTTGTTATATTTATATCATAAAACACAGCTGCAAGTTATCACATTTTCAGTGATAAATTGAAAATATTCATTCTCAACATTTTCAAAAATTTTGATGACTTAAAAATGTCCTAATGTGACTAAAAATTCATAATTTATTTTTTATCAAAGAATTTTATAATAAAATTTACCCTATCGAAAAAAAATCTTAATGAATAAAAATCATTTTGTTTATTAAATATCGAATAGCTTACATCAACCAATAAATACACGATAGGCACATACATTAATTCAGTATACTATTTGAAAATCGCTTATCCGTTCAACGAATATAAGGACACGCAACACGAACAAAACTCTCAGTACGCATTTCATCAACATCCGAACACAAAGCGTCAAAATGAAGTCACTCACGCTCTTTCTGATCGTTTTACCTTTGATCCACTGCATGGGCTTCGCAGAAATAAAAGTGTACAAGAACGGAGGACTGAAGGCTTGCATAAACGCGGACGAAGGCACTAAAAAGTTCGAATTTCACGCGAATGTCAACAAAAAAATCAAAATGAACGAACAGGGCCAGATCTCCGATGTCGTTGTTGGAGGAGAAGGCAACACTTGGTGCTACGTGACGAGATCTCCTAAAATCCCTTCTGGCTCTTTCATCGCATATTGGGTCAGTGTTATTGACAAGAAAGGAGAACGCAGGCGTATACATGTTCAACGAGTCAAAAGTAAAATTTTTACGAATTAAATTGAACAGTTGTTTTGAAAAGGATGCATTTTCCTTGAACCGTGTCCACACTTAGGTTTCCGGTAAAAAAATATTAATCACCAAAAAGCTTTCTTCTTCATATATTTTTTTCTGATTGAATTCTTATTTTATTCGAATTAGATTAGGATAATGTATGACGATATTTTTTTTGTGTTTTACCGCTGAAAGCCGAGGCCTAGATGTGGATATATTCTTAAGTCGTTCACACAAGTTATGCCCTTTTCAAAAGTAATAATACGAACATTTTATTATTGTATTAGTTAATAAACATTTTTTTGATTTAAGATGATACTTTGTATGATGACGCTGGAGCTGATGATAAATATATGGAATACATTCGAGGCGATGGATATTCTAGTGTGTCTCCTGAATCATTAGAAGAAGTAGAAGAAGAAAATTACACTGAATTAACCGAGACGACAGATTACGACGGAAAAAAGATTTTGAAAACTGTTCCGAAAAAAAGGTTTGCATCATGCAAAAAATATCAACTTGCTATGCAAAAAATTCTTGAAACACTGTATGATTTCGATGTTAGTATAAATACAAATACAGAGTAATAAAATATGTCATTTCAAATGATTTCTTAACATCTGGTTAAATACGTACATATATATGAATACTTAGAATATGCGTTTTTATAATCAGATAGCAGATTATTAATTAAATTTAGCTATCAATTATATAGAAAGAGTAACTGATTAATATCAATCTGACGTACAAAACACCTACCTTCAAATACTATGCATATTGAAGAAATAATTTTTTTTTCAAACCATTTTTGTAAACAATGTAAAAGCTACTATTAATCGAACTCACAATATTCAAGAAGTCATTAATATTTTCATATCCTCCTAAAACATTTGATATTGTACAATATACACAATTAAATCAATATTAGCATGCGAAAATTTTAAATAAATATTTATGTATATGTCTTTTCAAAAATAGAATATAACTCTGTCAAATGAAAATCAACTTATTTATTTTTACTACTAATCAACTCAATTTAGTTTTAAAAATTTAAAAACCGACCATATCGAGTCCTACATTCCTACATCCATTCTACAATCGAACTTTTTACACACCGTGTGCGGCAATAAATCATCGCACCACATAAATACACATGAGCACACATGCGATAGAAGCAAATAATGTAAATTTGATAGAGATACTATCTGAGCCCTTATCGATCCGGAAAAGGGCCGGGATTGAGCACAAAGCTCTAACGATATTCGAACGAAGCCCATCGGGAACAATACAGACTGATTTCGCCCACTTTCCCCTTTTATGAACTCTAAATTCTAATTTAAAATGAAAAACTGATTGTAGTAAAATGTACGAAAAGTTTATGTTTGGTGCTGGTATCGTTACGTCATCAATGTCAACACCAAATGCATTATTTGGTTGTGGTTTTGGTGCTGTTTTTAGTGTGATCTACATAGAGTTAAGGTTCTTTTTTCGAATTTTCACCTTACAATCGTAACGCGCATAATTAAAGGGCGACGGATGCATATAATCGAACTTTCGCGTGTTAGTAATCTTCAAAAACTATCGGTTCAGCACAATCGTTTTTTTTTTGTCGACGAACCATCTAAATTTATATCGTTCTATTAAACGTGCCGAAATTATGAAGCTAGTGTGATTTTCTGAATAAAAAAGCTACTGAAATTATCGATCTGAATCCGTAATATTTATTTTGATTGACATATGACGATTGAAAAGGTCAAGGGGTACAAGTGAAATTTTCGCCGAAATTGAATTGAAATTGAAGATAACATCAAATGACTCGACCTTCTCCAAATACATGCTCAACTTTGAGCGCGCTTTTCTCGAAAACTCTTGTACCCATTGACCTTATCAGTCGTTATATAAGAGTGCCAATTGTGTGATGCGATGTTCATTAACCACACATACAGGGCTTTCAATAAATACGCTTGAAATTCTATAGTCAATTTCGACTTTTATAGTGAATCTGCAGCTAATCATATTAGTCATAATGAAAAAAAAAATACCAATATTGCAACATAATAATTCCAGATAATAATTTTTCATATAATTAAAAAAATAATAGTGAAAGCTACATTGCCTAATAAGATGTAGATGAGAATCGTGCAACATTTTATGTGTTCTTTCATCGGCGCTCATTTGGACCTCGCTCCCTTGACTCGGCACTTTTTAATTTTTCAATATGAAAAAAAAAGAATTCGAAAAATGAAATTTTCAAAAATCCATTCTTGCATCGTATAAAAGACACGTAGTAGGGGAGAGAGGGAGCATGAATCACGACAGAATAAGAAATGGAAATTGAATATCTCCGTCGGTGCAGTGTGCGCGCCCAGTAACAAATCGTCCGTTTTAATATGCCGATATATCTCGAGGAGGAAAGTCTTGAAAAATCTGAAAAATCTGGAAAATCTTTTTCACTTCCTTCCAACCAAAGGACGATAGCTCTAAGGTTTGCGAAACTATGAACTGCGATTCTTTCCACGGACAGAGTAATCGACTCGTGTGGTTTATGTTGTCACGAATTTTATTTCAGATAAATTGAGTGAAATTCATTATGCGTAATGCTTTTTTTATCACAAGTGTTGATAACTTTGGCCTACTGAGTCGTCATCTAGTTTTGTCCGTGTTTAAATACCATAACGACAGCTTGGCATGCCAAAGCACTTATCTATGCAAATTGAAAATGCTACAGGCTCCAAATAATACACTTTTTTCAAAACTTTTAAAAAATATTTACCAATTATTTTTTGGAATCAAAATCAATTGAATTAAGCAATGTTCAAATCGATTCGTAGAATATGTATTGTAAATAAATTGGCAAATGATTTTGTTAACATATAAGATATTAACTTCAGTTAAAGTTATTGCTATCTAATAACCACAAACCACGATAAAATTTACATATAAACTCAACCTTTTTCTTATTTATTTGATTCATCAAATAAAAAATTAGTTAAAGTTTCATGTAATAAATAGTATTTGATTTAATATGAAATCTCAATTTCAATACTTAACAACCACTGAAATAGAATAACGTATTATATAAAAACTGTGATTGATTCATCATTTTCCATTTATTATCAGTACATTAATAAGTCAGTACTTCTTTTTCGATATATTTTGCTACAATGAATTTATTTTCGTTATTTGTCGGTTTATCCATCATATATGGTCACAATTGTGCCGAAGTGAGTGTTTTATTTTTCAAAAATGGTGGGTTAAAAGCGTGTATCAAAAATAAACCTGGAATAGAAGAATTTAATTTTCACGCAAATTTGCACAGAAATATAATCATCAATGAAATGGGTGAAATACACGGTAAAGTATTGAATTATATTGATGGAAAATGGTGTTTCATTGTTAGAGATAGTTCCATAAAAATAGGAAAGTCTATTTCGTATTGGTCTTCTATCAAAATTGGAAATAAGGTTTCCATTGAAGGACCCGTTACTCTACTTATAAGAAGTAAGTATTATTTAAGTATTTAATTATTTACCAAAATCTATGTATTTATAAATAATGTTCATTTTCCAATGATTTTAGGTCGCAATTTGGTAAATTTCTGGAACTCGGATAGTAACTATTTTAAATATACCGAAGGTACAAAAGAATACTTTGATTGGTTGAATGATTTGAAAATGATCGAAAAATTAAACGAATCTAGGAAACCAGAAATTGATATAAAAATACAAAAATACGAAAATACACTGCAAAATATTAAAAATATGATCACCGAGGTATCTAAAGAATCAAGCAATATTAATTAATAAATATTCGAGTAGAAAAATCAAACTATGTACTCATTATAAGTTCATATATGTAATAATTACAAGTTCTTATTTAAGTACTTTTTAAATTTTTATTATATAATAAGAGAGATATATCTATTTTAACTCTTAATATTATAATTGTATGTTTATATTCTTTATTAAAATAAATATTTTATTTATTACCAAATGTCATTTATTTACATTAAATTATTCACTGTTCACATTGTTATTGTGAATAATTAAAATTTCAGACGCAAGCAAAACCACAAAAAAATCCATAATCAGTTTAGATTATCGCTACGTAAGAGTATAAATTAAACGTGCAGTTTCCACACACTTCAGTTCGTTTCGAGAGTTTGCTCGCGAGTACTAAGTTTTTGCAAAATGAAGACATTCATCTTATTTTTATCAATTTTCACACTCATACATTGCTATCCTGATGTGGAAGTGCTTTTTTACAAAAGCGGTGGACTGAGAGCTTGTGCTAAGGGCGAGGCTAACACAAAAGAGTTTTCTTTTCATGCAAACGTCAATAAACACATTAACGTAGATAATCCAGGCCAAATCAGCGGTACAGTTGTCGGAAATAAAAATGGAAAATGGTGTTTTATAACGAAAATGCCTATGATTCATCAGAGCTCCGTGACGTCTTATTGGACCAGTATGATGAATGGAAATGAAGAAGTCAAGTCTCGTCCACATCTGACTCGTGCCATGAGTAAGTATGAAACGAATTATTGTATTCGTTATTGTATATTCTTATTATTTTATTATTTAAGGAAACAATATGATCGATGACAACGGAAGAGACAACGATCTGTTAAAATATGTTCGAGGCACAAAAGAAAATGATGTTTGGTTGCAAGCAATAGGCTCTAATAAAAACATACCCGACGATCAAAGTGATTTGAATATCGAAAAAGCGAAAATAATGGAAGAAGCAATTGAAAAAGTTCAAGAGGCTATAGAAAAAATGGAGGATAAATATAAAGCTTTGCAATCTTCCCAAAAATGAGCTTAACTGTTTCATTTATAACAATCTTAATATTTCATGTTTTATCAATGTATGCAATGATAAATATCAAATAAATTTTTAACATTTTGTGCGATTGAAACTAACGATAAGTGTTTTTAATATTACCCATCACACACACAATATCTATAATAAATAGAAGAAGGGCAACAAATATGGACCACCGTGAACATAAGACGATCTGAATTTACATAATATGCAAAGGCGTTTATTATTAGAGAGATTCGAAATTAAATTCATTCGATTCGATTGCGTAATGTGAAAATTCGTCCAAATATCACACACGAGAGTAACTTTAAGTATAATGCATGAAATGTAGGTGATAAAGTCCTTTTTATTGCCCAGATAAGGCGAGGCGCGAAATTTTCTCACACATTCACACTTTTTACAGACAAACTCGCTATTCCTGGTTTATAACGCAAAATTCGATGGTGTCGCAATAAAAAATATAATATTTTCTCAGGCTCGCTTAGACGTTTATGCTCCTATTGATATATTGCACGTATAACGAATGTATCTCGAATTTAATCCACTGCTGGAAAAGTTTCGCGCTCTATTTCTCGATAAAAATCTCGACTAATTGGGCGAGTTGAAAATTCGTTTTTATCACATGCACAAATTATCGCGCGAATTTTCCTTATCAATCCAATTAAATGAAACGGGATTGACCAAAAGTGTGATTGCATCAAGTTAAGTGTTTTATTTTTAATTGTCTCAAACCGCACAATCCAAATAATCATTGAACGAATATAATATTTTCATTAAAAATCTCTGTTCTTCGAATGATTCAATTCTGTAAATTTCACAAATCAACAGGAAAAACTTTATATAATAATAGCACTAATCTATGTATGTGTCACTATCCGGTATGACACTATTTTTATGACTATTCAATTTTGGACAATTTCTTTTCGTTTACGTATGAAAACACCAATTTGTTCATCATCACTGTGGGCAGTAATATTCAATTGCTGCACACACACAAAAGATTTATACAGCCAAGTATAGTTTGACTAAATCTATCCCAAATAGAGAATACAACAACGATTCACATCCATGGTAAATCCGTGCATGAATTTCCAGTTCAAGTATCGATTGAGAATGTTTACCCACATTTTCAGCGGCACTCGACTATTTCAGCACGAAAGCATTATTCGCAGAAGCACGCGATCCACTGAAACGTTCTTAGACCGAGGTGCATCGAAACACTTAAGCATTTGTCCTTATTTGTGAATAAATAATCGTCCGGAAGACTGGGTCAAAGTTAATCTAGTCACGAAACTCTCTTCAATCGCTTAAAGTTGTGACAATCGAGAAATTCGACCGGAAAAAGTGATTTGAATCAATTAAGTCTTATTTTTTAACGGATATTGTGCCATGATTTTAAATTGATAATAACATGATATATTTATTTCAAATTTTAGGTAGATGTATGTAAATGGTTTTTCGTTTGCCACGCTCGAATTTTGACAGATGATTGCGGTCATATTAATAAGTCTACAGGGATAAAATTTGATAAGAATACGTATTAGGTCTTCAAATTTAAGTATGCAACGTTATATGATTCAGGAATGAGTAAAAATTGTAAAAAAATAATGTCTATATCGGTATATATCGCCTTACAGAAATCACAATTTATTGTTGTTTGATTGATATCTGAAGTAATATATGAAATTTCAGATTTTTGCAGATGAATTCTAGACGATTGCCGCCCTGAAGGTTAAAACGATTCTTGTTTTTCATGAAATTTTACCATATTTTTGCGAAAATATCATTTGACAAACTTTCAAACGATAAAACAAATATTGCTTAAATAGCTTCATATTCCATTTTAAATTTCGAGCGCACTGAATGAAAAACACTACGTATTCACATATTTAGATATTTTTTATCTAACTGATAAGTCGATATTTCTGATATGTAACACTGAAACGTTCGGTTCAAATCTATTTCAAATTATAAAATATGAATCCTTTTCGATATAAAAACACAATTGATTCTAGCTAGAAGCGGATTACACGGTGAAACTTAAATCGCGTAGAATACGTTAGGTTCACCATCCGAGAGTTTCTCGTCTGCCGAACGTCACAGTTGCGAAACTTTTCTCATTTAACACGAACGGCGTCACAGCCGCACGTCTCCCCAACAGCCTTAGGTTCTCCCCAACAGGTTCTACCTCCTCTAAAGCGTCCCATTTGAACTTTTACAATATGAGAAGACTGTCGCGGTGTTTACCTTATTGTTCCAAGTAGCGTCCTGGGTCGCCCTGATCAGGTCGTAGAGTGCGCAAGCCACTAAAGCCGTGATTCCTGTCTCCTTGCTCAAAGTTGCAGCGACTGCTAACAGCACACAACCCAGGAGGGCACCGTGCCTTTTACAACCTGACCACAATTTGGGAGCACTTTTGCACTTGGGGCACGAGGCCTTCGACACGAGCCCTTCGGGGCAAACTTTGCAATCGTCCGCGTACTTCGCGGACCCGTTCACGACACTGCCGTTGTACACTAATCCGTTATTGGCACAGCCGTTCATCGTCGTCATCCCGTTAGTGCCGTTGCACAAGTCTCCGTTAACGTGGCCGTTGTAGGGGTTCTTCTTCAGCTGCCAAGAGTTGCCGCACGAGAGGAAGAACTTGACGACGCAAACTATGGCGCCGCAAGCGCTGAAGTCCTCGATCTTCTCGAACCAGCTGCACTGTTTAATGTTGTCCATCAGATGTACCAAGATGTTGTGGTAGCCTAATCTCTCTCGTGCCAGCATAAACGGCTCTTTTCCATTGCTCATAACGTCTTTATCGTAACCGTTCTGCACTATGTGGCCGTTCGTTGAAGTTACAGGTCTTCTAGTCACTGGTTTCCTATAGCTCTTCTTGCACGATGACACTCCGTTCATTCTGCTCACGCATCTTTGTATGCAACATCCATTGATCGGAATATGATTGACACTAATAGCATACAGAGGAGCATCTCGATACTTCACATGAGCCACATAAACCAGGAAACTCAATAGATAGAAATTGCACGCTGCCAAATCGGCTCTTCCCACAACTCCAGCCACTGCCTCAGTATGGATGGGATGCGAGGCAAAAGTGAGACCAGCAATAGCAGAGCCCAGGGTTGTCTTAGCAGGAGGCAACAAAGCCCTGGCCACTCGTACAACCAAGGCTGTGGCCAGACAGTGAAGCAGCACGTTCACCAGGTGGTAACCCCAAGGCTGGAAACCGCCCAATAAGTAGTTGAGGCGGAAGGTGAAGACGCAAAAGGGCCTGTAGGATCCGTGGGACCCACTGTCGGTCAACGGCGTGCCCCAGAAGTCGTTCACCAGAAGGTTCCACCACGGCGTGGTCGGCAAAAGGTCCGGATTGCTCAATATCGCTCGCCTGGAAGGAGAATTAAAAGAGCGAATATTAATATTTATTCAAATGAAGAAATCGCGAATATTAGGACGAGCGAAAAAAATGTGGGCTTATTTACAGCGGGCTGCGCCGCGCCGTGGAAAAATTCAAATTCGGCGAGCCATTTACATAAAATTAATTTACTAAATGTGAATATTCAAACAAAATAATTGCTTAAGTCGCGAGATTTTCCTCCGCAAAAACCAAAATTAATCATCTCCGAATGGAATTTTTTTGGCGTTATGTAAGTAATCCCCAGATTTATTATTTTGAATTAAAATTAAGGGAATAATAAGGAGGCGCTGGATAAACAAATGCGCACTGCGCGTTTATCATTTCACATTTTAATTTCGGTATTTTTTTAAATAAAAAATACAAGCTTACATCCAAAAGATTAAATCGTATTGATTCTTATATTTATTCCAACATTATAATTATACAAGCAGTCAGCTTATTTTTCAATAAATTTTTCACATTTTTTGGTACATTCATTCACAATAACGACTATGGATTTCATTCTTGTAATGCGATTTTCGATAAGACTGTTTTCTTAAAGCAACGTTTTTGATTTTTAAACTTATGATAATTTATTTTTTTTATTTGGAAATCGTACTGTCATGGTGTTGTGCAGTCACACATTTAAAATAGCACTCTTATTATATACGAATAATCAGTACATTGAATATATCAATGGTAAAACACATAGAATATCGCTAATATATAGTTAGATTATTAGATTATCTAGCATATTGATTTTATGATCTTATAACAACAGTACCGATATATCCGGAATGAACCCAATACTATTGAATAGGTCTACCAGATTCATAACCAATAGATGTCAAAATCGTCGGTGAATCTGACCTTCCGCCAGTCGACGTCTAGGGCTTAATTTACAACGATCGACTATGATGCTATCGACCAGCTTCCGTTTCAAAAGCTGACGACTGACAGGTGGTAAAACCGATTCGTCCCTAGCCGTTTCAACCCCATCTGGAAACGATGAGTTCCTAAGCAGTGTTCACACGTTTCAATTAAATCATAAATATTTTCAAAGTATGTATTTGTAGAAAATTATGTCGATTTATTTATTTTTATTAGTAGTGGTACTCAATTTAATCATGCATTTTATAGTAAAGAAGCTGCGACTATGTATAGGAGCTATGAAGAGTGATCAATGCATGAAAGTAGGTGCTGAAGTCAATCGTTAAAGACAAGGCGGTGAATGCATTTTAGGATTTGTTTTATAAAGAGTTAAATTAACACTTATTTGTATTAAGTATTTTGAAAAAATGATTAAGCTATCGTATCGATTTGTCAAAAAAAGACTGTGATTCTTGCCAGAATAAGTCAAAACTCGAACCCAGCATTACGACAGCACTGAAAGTCGACGTTGCATTTACAAACACTTTATACTATTACACTATCGACAAATATATATAATTTACATTTCATTGCATTCATTTTTGTCTGACTTTGTGAAATAATCTGAAAATAAACAGTGAGAACACGCCTTTATAAGGCAAGTTTAACCCCTGTGATGTATGAAGTGGGCACAGCTATCTTATCGGTGACCCTTAAATTAACTGGCCAGTGATAAAAAGGTCGTCGTTCTTGGCAAAAAATCGTTCGAGCTCTCGAAATCTAGGACTTTTGGTTAATTTTCGTCGTGTTGAAAAGCAGATTTCAGATTTGGGATATCTGTTCGCTTTATGAACACGTAATTAGTTTCGCACAGTAATTCGTCATGGTTTTTCCGGACGATGTGTAAATCGAGAGAATAAAACTTTTTTTCGAATCAAATTAGTGATTTTCGGCGCTTTAAAGTCTTTAATTAGTTTTGGCGATCTGCAGATAATTCAGCAGAAAAAAATTCGAATCTATTTAAAATTCAATTAGGCGTTTTTAACGTTGTTAAGGTTTTAATAAAAAGTTTTCGATTTAACTAATTTTTTTTTCGGAAAAAAAGTATCAAAGTGTCGTTCATTTTATTGCTTAATCTTTTTTTTTATTTTAATCAAATGGAAATTTATTATGCATTTAGATTTCGTTTAAATATCGATTAAAATTTCATTAAAATATTTAATGTGAAATAAACAAAGTTTGTGTAAGTTTCAATCCTTCCGCTGATACGAATTTCTATTCAACGGAAGAAAATACAGGAACGTTCCATCGTAGCTCTTTATCATTGTGATTTAAATTTATGAATATTAATGGTGGTATTATGTGGATAAACTTTGTCAAAATGATAAAGTTTCCCAGATGTACGCAAAATACAGCAAAGTAAAGTGTATCGATTACGACTCAGATTATTTCTCAGAATTTCAAATTGTGTCAATTTCTAATTAAAAAAAATAATTAATTCAATTATACATATATTTAATACATATGATAATTTTTACGATAATATAACTTGAAAACGTAGAAATTATTGAATAAGTTTGTGGTTTGAAACTACAGTAAAATTGAAGGATTTTTTTTTATTGAATACCACATCATTGATAACATTTTTTTAAACATCCTCGTTTTAAAATGTGAATCATTTTGAAACGATAAGACTATGATACTAAGAGGAAAACTTTTCAAGGAAATATGCTTAAATATAAATCTGAGTATGATGTAATTTTTATACTCATGTTAATAGGTACATCTAATTGTAAAAACTACTAATGTACACCTCGCCATTTTATTTTTTATTTTCCGAACATTTTAAGAAAATTTAACGAATCACTCAATAATAATTTCGGCATTTACTAAACACGTTTTATCTATAAATTTCAACGGTAAGTGATCTGAAAATGTTGCTTCGTTGACGCTTCAAGCCTTTGCAATAATGAAAATTCTCTTAAGTTTTCTCTACCGAGCACAAAAGTTTATCAGGTGAATAAATAAAACGGAATTCTCTCGAGTTTTTCGATATAATTACCGAAGTTTAAATTTACGACAAACTCTCAGAACGTACGTACTCTGAACTCGCGCTTAATCTGCAAATCCATTATTAACCAGACGATTTAGAACGTTATCTCCGAAACGCATAAACACACTACACGAGATAATATTCGCTGGAAAAAAATAAATACACTTCGGACGTAAATTCAGCCTAATCACATTCAGCCTTATCTGGTCAACTGGTGAAAATCGCACTCGGTCATTCGTTGAAAGCTTCAAGTGTTATCTTGTAGGTAGAAAGCGCAATGCTCACGCCATAGCGATTGCGTTAATTAGACTCATAAAGTGAAGCTTCTTATTGCCAAGAGCCGAATTAAATGTGTGTGGAGCTTCTGCGTACAAGCATCGAGCTAAACGTTCGTAAAATGTGTGCAGTGAAATATCGAATCATGCGAAATTTACAATACATGATCTGCTGATAAATTTTATCAGAATAAATCATTATATCAATGAAAAATATATAAGAATAATTTAAGTATTTTTTTAAATAGAGATAAAATTATATGTACTCGCATCGTTTGCAGATGCTAGGTTATGAACACCCTCACTATGTACAAATATTTAGTTATATACACTCGAATCGAGGGCTAATACTTGGTTATACTTTGATATGCATTAAAAACGGCGATGTTTTGCTGTGCAAAAGCCACTCTATTAACCGTTAAATGTTAGAAATCTTGTCGATTGTAAAATTTATCAATGCAAAAACCTTTCTAGGTGTGCACATAATGACTCTAAAAAGTTAACCTTGATCGGATAAGTAGTGAAGAGACGTATACATAAGATACATACACAAATTCATTTTTATTTATACAGGAACCGTGATTTCGACTCAGATTACTTCACATCAAGTATCGAGTTACACTCTCGGATCCAATCCCGCCGGCAACATAACTTCTGCACATTACTGTATCTAGGTATACTTTATACATACATGTGAGGCGAACGAGTGCAGCTCGTCTGTAAATGTTTTCGAAACTGCCTCCACACCCTCAACATTGAAGGTGGGTAGAAAGTGGAAGCCAGAAACTGCACGTTCCCCATTTTATGGTTCCTCGCAACAGAAGAAAACCATTAGGGGCCCGGCGACGGTGGCTCATCTTGACACGACATAAAAAATTGTCATGCTCGGATATTGTGTGTGCAACCGACAACGTGTGTATGTGCATAAAAATACATATGACGATTGAAAAGGCCAAGGGGTGCAAGTGACTTTGCGGCGATTTTGAGAAAAGAGCGCTGAAAGTTGTGCTCAAAGGAGGAGGTCGATTGATTTGATGATATATCTCAGCACACAATTCAAATTTGCTTATATTCTTTTGCCACCGAATATGTGAGTGATTCCTGTACATAACTCAATTTCGGCAAAATGTAACTTGTACCTCTTGACCTTTTTAGTCGTCTTATATGCACTAGAAGTCGTATACAAGTGGAGAAATCCTCGTGTGCATTGTACTATTTTAGCGGTTCTTATGCGCTCTATGACCGGGGGACACCATTCGAATGCAAACGTGCAAATATAAAGAGCGGTTGTTGATTTTTAGAAAAAAAAATTCCACTTATGTGAGAAATATCCAGATATATAAAGCATTTGTGCATGCTGTATCGATTCTGCATGCTCGGGATGCATGAGTTCGGGTCCTGTCTAGGCGAGAGTCATATGTCGTCTTTCTAAAATGATTAATTGATAAGAAAACTCGGTCGTTTCTTTAGAATGTTTGGGTTCATTTGATTCGAAAAAAGTATTAATTTAACGATTTACAGAACGGTCCTGCAATGATCATTCTCTATACTTTTCATATATCGATTAAATTCGAACTAATTAGTGACACCTATGTGCTTTAACTTACTTTTCGGAGTCTTGCCTTAAGGCTAATTATAGGGAATGATATTGACTAATGATAATTGTATAGAAATTACCCGTTCAAACAATTAAAACCGCTCGGATTTCCAACGTGGACGCTAATTTAGAAAACGCCTTTATTTTATTTGTAGTATCCGTAGTAGGAAATTTTAGCGGTTTTCTCGCTCACGTGTAATATATTGTATAAAACGAAAATCGAGTTAACTTTAATAAATTGGTTTTCCTTATGTATTGTACTGGAATTTCCGCAAAGGAAAAAAAATGGAATTCTTGAACGCAAAAAGCAATAGGTACGTTCCCTCGGCGAGCCGACCACACGTACCGCAAAGTATAAGTCACAAACTTGACAAAGTGCCGGGGGGATACTCGAGACATCCCTTTATTACTAAATGTTACCACCTTTATTTTTTATTCAGCTCGGGGAAAAAAGGCTGTCGGAGGTTTCTTTCTTTATTTTTCCGCCTTTTTTTATATTTTTTATTATACAAATGACGGAACAAGGGGATGATATTTTGATGTGGAACGCACTCCGCCCGAACAAAAGCCCGTAGCGGGGAGAGCTTTATTTTTATTTATGCCTCGGAATGCGTATAACGCCCACAAAACGACCTAAGGCTTTCGCGTTATTATAGTTTGAAGTATTTAAATTTGTGAAAGCATATTTCGCTTAGGTGTATAAGTTCACTTTCGGTGAAAATATGCCTACTTCGGAGGGTAAGGTAATTTTTCCGATAGGCGATTAACTTTTGTACATTTTCTATTATTGTTTAACATTGTGCACAGTGGAATTAAATGCAATTCTATGCTCAACCAGAGGTTGAGATATATACAATAATATACTTGAAGTTGTGAATGTAATCGCGAGGACTAGAGATGATGAATGTATTAAAAGAAGAAAGGATTTCGATTGACAAAACGATTTCAAACTAAACGCGCTCCCTCTAACTATGAACTGTCAAAATTGCCACTAAAAAGAGACAGATATATTGAAGTTTGTACAGAAATACATACTTCCATCTTTTTCTCTCAGATTTAGATATTTGGTAGTTGGAAAACCGCTTCGCTTTATTCTCAAACCAGAGATGAAAAGACCGGCCTTTTAACCTTCCAACGTACAGACCATACAATACATAAATAAAAATTCGAAAAACGAATTGAATAAGTACGTTTCATTATTTTTCATGGAGATAATCTCCTTTTACCCAGAATGGCTGATACTCATATTAAAAAAAAAAACAACAATCCCCATTGAAGCTTTGACTATTCAACATCCAAGTTTAGCGAATTCCTCCACGAAACAGTTTCGAGAGCCAAATCGCAAGAGCGAAGGACCGTCGAAGTCCTCGAAGAGCACACAACGACACTCGCTCTCAGAATGCACACGTTTAATATGCACACGATACAATGTATTATGTATGGCTATGGGAAGTCGGCAGTTGCAAGGACTTGGATAGTTTCGGTTAAAGTTGGTCCTTCCTGTCACGTCTTGGGCCAATTGTGCGGCTGCTCGAACACACGTGCTGCAAAGGAATTATTCCACAGTTCTACGAGAACACGAGAGATGTTGGGTTTTTCATTTCGAAAAGTCTCTCTCTCTCTCTCTGTGTAACTATTTTCATCTGATTGTACGCTTGCGAGTCTTGGCAGCTTTCGCCGGAATCAAATTTTGATTTATTTCTGTTTCGTCTTTCTGTGTGTGAAATTTCATATGAAACATAATGGGTTTTTGAAATTTATTATTAAAAATGTATAAATTCATGTGTATATGGCTACTGAAAAGATCAAGGGATTCAAGTAACTTTGCGGTGACTTCGAGAAAAGTACGCTCAAAGTTGTATCTACGTGTATTAGGAGGAGGTCAAGTGATTTGACGATATATCTCGATACAAGTTCGTTTATATACTTTTGCCATCAATATATGAATCATTTCTGTACATAACTCAATTTCAGCAAAAACGCAACTTGTATCTCTTGGCCCTTTTAGTTGTCATCCGTTAGTATAGTAATTGGGACAATGTTTATTTCATCCGATAAGAGTTTACATTGCATAGTTATTTTATGCACATTTTCAGTTTCGACCTCATTTTTGTCAACTTTTCTTCAAGGAATATAATTATTAATCAAACTGAAGTACAAATAGTGTTCTGAATAATCAAAATATATCTATTTACTCTTTAACTTTAATGGCATATTTAGTCTTTACATAACAAAGAGAAAAATTACTAAAGTGATTTCAAAAATTGATTATTATGTTCTTACATATATAAAAATATATTCAAAATTGAAAATCATCCATGGAAAATCAAGACATATACATTTAATTTATATTTTAACTAGACAAAGTATATACTTGCGCTTTTATATGTATGAAAAACCATTCGATATAATTGTGCGAATTTATCAAAATCGTCACTCGAATACGTACGACGAAAGAAAAAATGTTTATACGAGTCTCGACACATGAATGTATACATTCTTGCGCGTTTAATCTTCATTTATCACTTTTATATGAAATGGATTTTCCTCTTTCTACTGGCGCGCGTTTTCCGTGACCTAGAGAGAGTCGCGTTGTACTGGAGAACGTTCAATCGATACGCAGACGAAAATGTATGAAACACGTCCCATACAAAACTGTTTTCTCTTTTGTTGCGTACGACGACAAATATTCAATATTTTATCCTTTGACGGAAGTGGAAGCCTCACCGTTACTATAAACCGAAAGCTGAAATTAAAAAATGGAATTGTCGCCGAAGTCAAGTCTCATTTTTCTCATAGGTATGACTGATTTGAAATCTGAAGAGTTGAGATTTTTTTTGAATAATATATTGCATGAAAAGAAAATTAATATAAGACTTTTTATATCTGCAAACAGCGCCAGACAAATGCTTATTTGTACACTTTGACTGGCTTTGTATGAAAGAAACTGCCTTAATTTTAACGTATTGCTTCAAGTTAACAAATGGTGAAAAAATACGCACTGGGAAAGTTTGCGTCGTAAATTACGTTTGCTCTCTTGTATTTTCATTTGTTTATACGTTTTATTTTTACATACGGATCTCGTCGAGAATTCGAAACTCTCGAGCATTTCGGGGTGAAAAATGTTTTTAATATTATTGCCAGACTTATTTGCTTTTCATGAGCGGCGAAAAACCCAATTCTTGTTCTTTTTACGTTTTACTCCGAGCAGCCGAAATGGCCAGCCTCGCATTAATTTTGCGCCGAATTCGTGCGTCGATGTTTTTTCGATAGATTTGTATTTGTTCGGTCTTTTTCGCAATACTTTTGTACACAGAAAGCACTCGAAGTGCGGACGGAGGTATTTTGTTTTGGTCCTTCATTTATTGCTTTCTGCCGAAAACGAGACCTATATAAAAGTTATGTCGTCGAATTAATTTAATTTTCAATTATGTTTTTCAATTTGAGTGTGATATCGCGTGATGACACGAAACCGAATTTATGCCAGAATGAGAAATTGTTAGGTTCAATTTTGATGGGACGCAACTCCGTACATTTACAGTCAGAATTTTCCGGGAAATCTCATAGTGGCGCACCCGACTTTTCCGCGAAACGTAGAAGGACTTTTGTAGTATTTTTTTTTCGTAGAAAAGAATAGACCTTCTGCATGTACCGCATACATAATATACTGTTTTCCCTCAAGGAATAACTGTCTTCCTTTTAGCTTAATTTCCTAGCGGAGTAGCCTTCCTGCTCTTACGATACAATGCCTTTCGCCACTTATCGCATACAATAAACTAAGAAATATCAACAGAGACCCACGTTGGAAGCTATTTCTTATATATTGAATAAATACATTTTCTTTTCACTGGTATATAAAATGAAAATATTTATATTTAAATTTAAAAATTTTACAAATAAAAATAACTTCAAACTTGGCGCTGTTTGATATTTATTTAAATTTAAGTTGTTTTGATCTATTGCTTATCGTTAGTATTTTCAATAATATAAAATGCAAAATATTTGTAGAATTATGTTGAAAATCGTTGTGTAAATATCGCACCTTTGTGCGGGAAAGTTACTTCATGGATTTTCGAATATTTAAAACCCTTTATATTATGAAATTTGAAATGCAAGGATGCAGAAGATTTTTAATATGTATACATGACAACTTTAAAAAGTTTCATCTCAATCGGAAGAGCGGTAAAGGATTGCACAGTACATGTACAAACATACATTGAATTGAATTTATACGCACATAATCGATCCATAAACGACAAAAACAATTCGTTCACATTAATCTATAACCAATTACAATATAGTGATCACATAAAACAACATACCCTCGAGCGCAAATCGATCGAAGCACCGACTCGGAGCATCGAAAGAGCGATTACTCCACGCACTTCCAACATAAACGAAACTCCGGAGCACACACCAATTTGTTGCGTATTAAATAAGAGAGAAGCCAGCGGGTCCTTTTGTTTGATTGATTAAAAAAACATTTCGTAGGGACGCTTTGTGCGTGGGCGGGAACCTCGCCCTCGGGGGAAATCATCAGGTTCCTGTTACGGGCCGTAACTTAAGTACGCCGAGAGGAACGAGCCTTTGGCCCTCGACGACGAGGGCCCTTCCCCTGTTGGGTTTTTACATAATAAAACTTCGTAGTACACGGTGCAAGTGCGCCACCCTAGTGCTTCGATTGTGACATGATCGTGTTGACGCTTTTGATTCTCCAAATATGATATTTTTATATAGGTTATTTCTACTCAATTATCATTAATCGATATCATTCATTATATAGTGAAGAGAATTAACTCTAAGGCAAGACTCCGAAGAGTAAGTTAGTGCACATAGGTGTCACTAAATAGTTCGAATTTAATCGAAACATGAAAGGTATAGATATTGATCATATACAGATCTATTTTGTAAAGCGTTAAATTAACATTTTTTCAAATCAAATATTCTAAAGAAACAATCAAGTCATTATATCAATTTATCAATTAAGAAAAACGACATGTGATTCTCGCCAGGGTCTGATAATACTCGATCTCAGCATCACGAAAATACTGAAACCCCACACAAAACTGGATATATTTTCATCACGCGTGTTAAATTCATCAAAAATACTGCACAAGTCGATTTTTTTCGAGGAAATCCTTTCACACAGCGACACGGAATATGCGGAAAATTATAAAGATAAGACGAGCGTATTTCACGCATATCAGAAAATTCAGCACGTAATACGAAGCGCAATAAAACGCCAGAATAAAAAATAATGACACGCGAGCATATCCCCGAAGGAAGCCGTTACATCTGTCGCGATATTTTATTATAGCACGAAATTGGCCATCCGACTCCGAAGCCAAGTATGAAAATCGAGAGATGGGAAACACTCCGCACTTTTTCCACTTTCTTTCTCCACCTTAATAAAGAGCTTTGTCAAAAATCAGTCGTTACAAGTCTGCAACAGATGTCGGACCCCACCCTCAGGATCTCGAAATTGAAGGGGTGAAACAGTTGGTGCGGGAATAAATAATTTATATTAAAACGCACCTTCCCCCTTCGGTATAAATCTGTTTACCTTCAATTATGCAAATGCAGCATCTCGCGATTAACCGATACTCGTTGCTCTAGGCTAATGTTGTTATTTGAAAGTGAGCAAAAAATTTTTAGATAGGGAGTGTGTGGACTTTGGATATCCAGTGCTGTATACATAAATTCTTTCGTCGAGGGGGTCGCTTTATTAAATATTTTAGAGCTTCCTTTATTATTACTTTGCGCGCCCGTTCCGCAGTTCAACCCGTTTACTTTGTCTGCGTCACAGATTTACAGGACGGCGGTGAAATTAAAACACTGAATTTTTGATATCGTCAGAAATTCATATTTATATGTACGTGTAGTATGTTTCATTCAGATAAAATTAGAAATCAACTTATTCATTAACTCATTTGGTTTGAATTTTTGAATGGCTTAATTATTTTAACTGATTTTTGATTTGCATAAGTAAATGTATCGGAAAAACATGATTTTTTTATTTAGAGTATTTGCGATGTTTTGGGTATTGATATTCAAATATTAATACATGTTTTAGTAATTTACAGGCGAATTTCGTTATTTGTAAGATTTGATATAAATTGTGAAATATAGCGATGAAAGATATTCCCAAGTATGCATAAAATGACTGGAAAGTTTCCCCGCTAAAGGATCAGTCGTTAAGAAGTTTATAAAAAACAAACATACAGATGTATATTCATTTTTATAAAAATCAATCGATAGCAATTTTACGTAGCTAAAAGCCAGTTTTTTTACTTAAATAGAGTTTGTAAAACGTTGTGAGTTCGTCAACTATAAAAATCAATAAAAAATTCGTAAGTTAACATACAATTAGACGAGTCCTTAAAAATCAAATATGCACACCAGTCACCTAATAATATTCCGATTCCATTTGACGACTGAAAAGTCCAAGGGGTACAAGTGACATTTTCCCCGAAATTGAGCTATGTACACAATCGCTCATATATTTGATGGCGATTTGGAACGTGTGCCGATCATCAAATCACTCGACCTCCTCCAAATACGTATAGGTACATGCTTGACTTTGAGCACGCATTTCTCACTTATCACTTGTACCCTTTGGCCTTTTCAGCCATCATTTCATCTAAAATCTCAAATCCCCTCAAAAAAAAAAAAAACAAAACGAAAAATTAACCCCTTAAAGCAGAGACAAACGCCGAAAACGAACCGGAACTGCAAAAGCGGGGTCGTCGACCCCCTTTGTCCCGGACTTTCTCTTCCGGGAATATTTTCAATCCCGAATAATTCAGCCCTTCCTGTCCAGGAGGAGACCGCCGCTTGTTAGACATCCATTGTGCATCCCGCAGGAGACCGATGCTGGACTAATTTACTTAGCATATTATTACCGACGTCGCGCTCGCCTCCAATATTAACGTTGTAAGATTATACGAGTGGCTTTGTGCCGACTCTCTTTCGCTCCTCAGTATGCATGTCGACGCTCGTGCTGGGATTTCGTATAAAATATATCGAAAATTTGCTTTTATATTTTTCATTTTTAGTTCTGGTTTGGTTTTGGGAATATTTTGTAAGTTTTATGCGTGTTTAATAGTTGATTTGTTATTTAAAATATTATATTTGCACGTTTATACTACTGTTTAATCGGTACGTAGAGTCAGTTTTCGTGAATCTATTACTCACATTGGCTTTTATTAATCCAAAAGGCCAAAAGATACAAGTGATTTTGAGAAAAGTGACCTTAAAATAAAACATATACCAACATTAATAATGAGGAGGATGAGTGATTTGATGATATACTTATACATATTTCGATACACGTTCCACGTTCGTCTAGATATATCCATTAGCCACTAAATATATGAGAGTACATAGAATCGTTTCCTGTACATAATTTTGGCAAAAATATCGCTTGCACCCCTTAGGCTTTTCAGTCGTCATATGTTATTACGTTCAATAGTTTTTCAAATTAAAATAATTTTATCAAATTATAAACAAATGAATATTAAGAAGGATTATTTTTGTTTTTTTTTTTTATGGAATAAGTCTTAGGTGATAATTAAAATAAGAAAATATAATATTTATATAATGCACCGTCAAAATTATAAAAGAGCTGCATTAGCATGCACGAAAAGTTAAGGAAACTAAAAAGTCCTCCCCTAAGTATTTTTTCCAAACAAATTTAAATTAAGTTCAGAAAACTTTATAAGAAGAAAATATACGTATTATGACTATAAAATATCTATATTTTATTTATTTCTTCAAAGTAAGTTACTTTTATTTTTATGAAATATATTATGAATCTGTAATTATACAAAGAAACGACTTTTAAAGATAGATTCACGTTAAAAAATAAATTACCAAATAATCAGCCACACCTAACCTTTAAATGTCACAAACTCGACACTATGATCACGACCGAAACGACAATTTCATTCCTCCATAACAATGTTTCGAGAGCTCAAAATATCATATTTTCAAAATCCTATCATGAAATTAATTCCTAAAACAGATAATTTTCATAATTTTAAATAAATTTCACCGACAGAAAATATCGATAAAATTAGAATTTGGAAATTTTGTGTTGAAATAATGAAATTGCAACACTCGTTGGTCGAGCCTGAGGAATTTTTAACGAGTGCTTGCAAAAATGAGCACACTCTGTTTATTCCATAATTAATTCTGTCCGGGGTCGCCCTTAACAAAGAGCCCGAAAGTGGCATTTCTGTCAGGAGCTCTGTCCCGGTTGTGTGTTCAAAAAATAAGGGCTGTTTGCACGTCCAACCCTCGCGAAGTCGACCGAAACGAAGGACGAGTGTGTATGGTTCCTTTGAAGGGCTTGTTCTTCGAAATATGGTGCTTTGGGCAATTTTAGATATGAAATATTAGAACTTTTTCGAGCGCGATCAAAACCGATAGATGATACGTCCAATATAATCTAACTCTATGTATAATAGTGCTATTCTGTGTGTGTGTTTGTGTCCATGTAATGCTGTAAAACTTCGTTGATTTATTCAATGGGTTGGTCACTAGTGATATAACGATAGTCTAGTTCTAATAGGTATGCGTCTATTTGGTGAAATCATAAGTTGGGATAGCAATTCAGTTTTGAATTTTTATTAAATTGCATATTCGTTTACGAACTAAAAATATCGTTTTATGGTGAGAAATAATGTTTAAGATACTCAAGATAGTTTATGTTTATGATGGATGGTTTTTATGGCTGGTTAAATAAATTATTATGTCTAGGGGCTCATCTCTCCTAGTCGAAAAATAATACAAGTTTGCGAAACCACTGAAAAGTGAAAGGCAATGTTTAATTTTTGGACTAAAATGCAAATATATTAAAAAATAATGATTTGAATTTATAATAATGAAGTACTCGAAAATTCATTTATTGTCGGGATTCAGAAGCTTCTCCAAATGTGCATACGATAATTCTGAAAAGCTTGATCGAAACCTGACAAACTATTTAAGAGATTAAAAATAGAGAACACACAAATGAAAAAATATAGATTTTTATACATACATATTAATGAAAATCCGAAAAACAACAATCATCCTATCTCTCCCGAAGACAATAGGCTCGAGCAATTACAGCACAACTTCAGACCATTCGAAACGGCAATACAGCTTGATACGGATATTAGACATATAATCACGTAAACGTACCATAATTATACGGTAACGGTGTCGTAGTCGTATCGCCTAATTTGTCCCGACGTTATGCGCATAACGTTAACGTTACCTCACAGTTACGTTAACCTCACCTCACGGTTACGTTAACCTGGCCGTTTTAAGGACGCCATTACGGTGAGGTTTCGTTGCGAGATTTCGTCCTCAAGTTACGTTTAGAGAAATTTTGATGTCTTTTAGTGCTCGATTTTTTACTATATCTTTTTTAATAATATTTGAAAGAAGTGTCTATTTGATTTATTGAAAGAATCCCGTTCCCTTTGACGCTTCACCTCAAAGCAAATGTGGAAGTGGCATACGTAAGTCACTTTGTGAGCTTATTGTGATCTAAAAATAATATCTGGATGCTGAAAATGTGTTTGAGACGTATTATTGAATGGATTTGATGTATTTAATATTCAAGGTAGAAGTCGAGCAGCCTTCACAGATATACATATGTACTGCAGAACGCAACACAATACTATAAATCAGAGATTTTCAATATTTATCAGAATTATATATATTTTAAAATTTTCGAATAGCCTAATCTAATTCTGATTATTGACAAAATTGGTATTGAAAAAAATCATTTAATGTTTTTATTTTTATTTTAGATCTTGACAGAATACAATGTCCTTTAGAACACTAGAGTTAAAAAAGCTGAAAATTTTGTATTTTTTTTATAAATTTTGAAATACTCGTAGCTTTGACATAATAAAAATATTTTGTTGGAAACAACTGGTAGGTATAGATTCAAAAGCGACAGCGCAGAACATTCAATATTGATTTAAACGTCAAGCTCTCAGATATTAATTTCACATCTGCGTTATCCAGAACGAAAAATCTAAAGATCTCACAAAATCTATTACAAAGCATCCCAACAGACTACTAGCGACGAAATTGATTAATCACCCGGGTTCTGAACGGAATCCTCCGAAACGACTAGCCATTTTCCACACTTTCATACTTCAAATCCCTGTGGAACTCCAGAGTAGTTTCCCTATTGCTTCATATACCCCATTTACATGTAGTCACTGCCCTATCGATTCACCCTGTTGTTAATTGTGAGCAATATTGTAGAAATAACTAACATAACTTGAGAAGTTATATCAGCGTGAATTACAATGACAGCATGTAAATGGATCTAAAATCCCACTCATTTGGCGATATCTCAATACATTGGAAGCGCATGACGAGTATGCGTTTACAAACTCGCGCTGCCAGACTTATTGAACACTTCCTTTCTCAGACTGGCTGAAGTGAGCTGCATGTGAATGACCCACGAATAAATCATATGAGGCACTTTTATACGAAATTACAATTACAGTCCGCTTTTCAACGGGGCGTCTTCGGGAACAAAGGGCGACGTCGATGCGAAAAATGGCGTCCCCGGGTGGGGTCGCGTTAATTTAATGATCACAATGACCCTTTTAGCCACCGGACCCGGACCAAAGCCCTGTAAGGCCCTTTGAGGTAAGTCGCCTTTATGGCGGTCACGATTAATGCCTCGATGGGGACAAACGGCCCAATACACTGAGCGAAATGCGCCTATTCGTCTTAGGCTAGAACATACGCCATGGATGCTGGATTTATCATCGAATTTTCATATAAGGGTACGTTTTTCTGTGGGTATGTGCATAATATGTATAACGAAGGCAGTGTGAATGAATGCTTCGCGCGTTGCACGTGCGCGCGGTTCTTGCGCGAGAGGAATGCTCGAAAAATCGTTATTCAAATGCGACTATTGTACAAATAAAATAAACTATAGAATGTTTTGTTTTGTATATTATTGAATAAATTTTATGCGAATTCATCTTTATGACTAAATATGTATCTAAACCCTATATGTTGTTTATACTTCTCAAAGACTTATCATTTCCCAGTAAAACTTTTCCAATGGTATTGTGTGCACATCTAAGGAGGTTTCCGCATTATTTTATTTCATTATATACAAGTTTTCTTATTTCGACGTTTCACGAGATGTCTATAACCGTAGCAAAAATGTAGTCAAAAGTATGTACGGACTACACACGCAATTTAATCACTATCGGCTTATATTTCCAGTCTCAAGCAACGATGGATCTCAAAATATAATATTTGAATTAAATGAATGATTATATTTTCTGGATATTATCATAATCAAAAATGAAGCATAAAATGATACAAATAATAAATATCTAATAAATCAATATTTCTGTATACGAGCTTAAAATTTAAAGGTCAAGTAATAAATCACACGTCGACTAGATTTTTTTCCAAACTTGAAGCTTTCAGACTGTATAATATAAATATCGATAAAAACAATACATTTTATCACTGTAAGATAGTTAATAAATCTATTCAATAAAATTTTTATTTCAAAATCATACAACAATGATAAAATCGTTTTCCTATAACTAATCAAATTCGTTCCAATAAACTTCTGATTCAAAGTCATATTACGTATTACGATTGAATCATATTTCTACAACTCTAATCGAATTCGTTTCAATATGAAATTTTATTAAAAAATATATGTGTATATATACAGTTTTCGAATTTATCACTCGTACGAAACGCACGAGAGATTTTTTTCCAATCGAAGTTCTTGCGCGTTTCCGAGGTGACGTGTTCCGGGCGAATTTCGTTTCCATTTACATTAGGGCGTCGTGTTTGACTTAGTTTTGTTTATACGCAAACAAAAACCGAGTCAAACATAAACAAATCCGAAAACTTGAGCCATTAAATGTTCGGCAAGTTGCGAGAGGAGGCCGAACAAGTTGCCCTCGAACCGATCGCGAGTTATATCGAAAAAATATTCACATCGGCCATTCCGCCTTCGGTTCCCCTTTATATTTATGCAAATTGATTAATAAGCCCCGAGATGAATCTCAGACTTGGAGAGGCCGTTGATAGCTATTATGCTTAAGCGGCTTAACTTTCGGCATGAAAATCGAATCAACTTGTTGGCAATTAATTCTAATTTCGTTCGTAGTTAGAAATGAATCCTTGATGTAGTTGTTATTTGTAGTATTTCGATATATTCATATAAGAAAATAAGCTAGCCAATTGTGTAATGCGTTTGTGAATGCCATATTAGGCTTCAGCATCCTCGTGATGCTAAATTTGAGTATTATCGAATTTTGGTGAGAATCACATGTCGCTTTTTTTAATTGATATAACATCTTAGTTGTTTCTTTTAAATATCAAATTAAATAAAAAATATAATTTAGTCATATTTTTTAAGAAATGGTTTCGATAATAACAAATCATTATTGATTGAATTTGATAGACTACGGAAAAAAAGATAGACACATAGAATAATTTGAATATAATATATTTTTCAATAATAAAAAAGATCTCTCGCTTTGTCTGTCTCAATCGAATTTGATTGATTTTAGTGCCATATTTCATATGCTGATTACTCTTCAGAGTATCTAATCCTAATGGTTATTTCATCACTCTAAAGTCAAATTCGAAAATAAAAAAGGTACCAGTAACCGTAGCAAAATATTAAAAAACTAATTAAGAACCATATTCATACTCTCCATCGAGCTTATTTCGATTTTCTCGCAATTTTCCATGAGCTTATTTCGATTTTCGCGCAATTTTCCCGCATTTGAAGTGGGAAAAACTCGTGTGTCGAAACATAGGGTGTTCGGGGTCAAAAGAACGATAATTTCGCCAGACGTGTTTTCGCACTCCCATGAAAAAGGAGGCTCGTAAAATCGACGTTATGGAATTGTTTATGTTTTCGTCGCACAAAACGCTTTCGGATCACGCATTCGAAATATATAGATATTCGCATGTGTGTTATTGCTGACGCTTATTTAGGGCAAATCTCTGATATATTGATAAACAAGGTCGTAAATGCGCACTGTCTCTATGCGAAATTGAACATTTCTGTCTGGTGGGTGTTTAATTTTGAATAGAATGCCTCTAGAAATTGATATGTCATGGCGTAGACTATTATTATGTTGCTATGTCGAATTTCCGAGAATGCAATTAAAGCGGGCCTAATTGGAATTGAAGTTACTTGGAAATTTCTATTATTATTCAAGTGTACTAATTGAAATCTATTGTATGATATTAAGATGCTTACACACTTGACTACTTTTTGCACCGTCTATATTAGAATCAATTTATTACAATACTATATAATCGATATATGTCTGTTCTTTGAATTGAACTTTGTTGAAGATGATTATATACGAGAATATATTTTTGTATGAATATAATTCATATTTAATTGCTTTTATGGATGCTCATATAATTGGTGGCAAAAGAATTAAGTTCGATAATCGGCAACTTGTACATTGGATACGGTGTGAAGGAGGCACTTGGTGACAATCTTGTGCATTGGCAGAGTGCGGCCATGAAGTGAAAGCCGAGTGTGTAAAAGTGGTGGCGGCTGGCAAAGGACCAGGGACATATATCAGACGACCCGAGAACGTCTCCATATTCCGTGCAAAATACGTATCTGGGCACACCTTGGTGGGTGCCACCCCGTTGTGGATGCCAGGGGAGACTTACCGAGTTTCGTCATATTAATAAAAAAAATCCAGATTTCTCCAATTTTTGGAACGCATTTTAATCTAGCTAGATTCTAGCAATCATATTGCCTAATTAACCAATTATCTAGAAGATATATAGTAGTAAAAGATTTTTTTTCTTTTGTCTAACAAGAAATTATTGCATTTCTTGTTCTAGTGTTAACGTCTAAAGCGAGAGAGGAAATGATTATCAGCTAGAATATAACTAGAAAAGAACGACATTCCCTTGAATCATATATCTGTTGATAAATTAAACACTTTTATATGGATGTCCACCGCCGAGCGGAGCGGAACGAACTAGAAACACAGCTATACGAAAGAGAAGGCCACTTAAATGGCCATCCCCTTTTTTTATATAGCTGTATTCTTAATCCATTCCATTCCGCTAGGCAGTGGACACCTCTTACTTTGACTCAAACTAAAAACTCTATTACTCATATAAATAATATTTGAAATAAGAGTATCACAAAATTGTACGAGTTTTCCCTGTATATGTGGGGTATTCGCTTCCCCTTTCGCTTCAGATAATATTTCAGCGAAAATATTACACATGCACATTTTTCATGTGCCATGTACCGACGATAAATTCGCGCGTTGCTCTCTCGCCCTCGAAGCCTCGTCAAATATACACCTAAATATACATATGCACGTAAAATACATATTACAAACACGATTGTCTATGTTTCGTAGCAAAATTGTATCGTCAAAAAAATATGCGCCTAATTGGAAATATTTCGTCGGAAGAGATTAATCTCGCGCGGAAGTATTTCAATATTTGATAAATACCGAATAACGTTCGAAATATCTTTCGACAAATTCGCAATACCGAATATAAGAAGGAAAACGTAGAACGGGGGTGGATAAGGCTATGGCAACTTTCTCAGGATGATTACAGAGCCCGGGGGCGGCGAAACTTTCCTCCAATTTAACGAAATTTTCTTTGAAAAAGTTGGTCCGCTCGCTCGCTCCTCCGAAAAGGATTCAAATATCAAAAGTTGCAAAACTTCCGACGAAAATATAATTAGGTACTGACAAGAACATTCGATTCGGTCATATTCAAATGTATCGAAGGTGGGCTCCGATCGGCCGAAACTTTCCGCGGACCCCTTTATTCACTTTGCCCCCCTTTATTATTTCTCTGATCGATCCCGGAATATAATGAGAGCCGGTTTCGGAGTTAATAACGGGAAAACGAGGCGAAAGTTATAATCTCCCCTCTCGAGCCGATCGTTAGTTCGAACTCCTCTCAAGTGCTTTTTAACGAAACGCAACTCTCCCATGGATTCATCGTTTCATGGGAAATACACATTCCCGGCATTTATTTGTACGGCTAATCCATTACTCCGGGGCGAGTTTTCAACAAATTTTCCCCGAGTTTTCACACGTATACGATTATTGATGTTGGCTTTTCAATTTTCCGGCATCTGCCGAACGTACCTGACATTGCTCTCAACGAACCCCCTTGTCAGTGGGTGGGTGGGTGGATGGGTGGAAGAGCTCCGCTAAGAGCCCGCGCTCACTATGGGCATCGATCAATCTTATAACACTTACAAGCGAGGAATGTAGCACCACCTGCTTTGGACAGTCCATCATTCAAAATTTGCAATATCCTAAGCTTTTTCAGTGTCGCTATTCATCACTGACTTCGACTTTTTCGAGCTCACCGCTCACATCTTCGACGTTTTGTTTCTCTCCGTTCCTCCATCGAGCAACACAAAGCTCTACAGATAAATATCATATATGAATTATTAAACTTATAAGGCAGCTTTGATTGATAAATCTGTTTGATTTAGACAATAATTAACACATATATCCAGACCATTCCTTTGTCTCAATCTCACCCCCAAGTAATTTCGTTCTTCGAGCGGAAGCCTTTGCCTA
This sequence comes from Cheumatopsyche charites, assembly GCA_024721215.1. Taxonomy (NCBI): domain Eukaryota; kingdom Metazoa; phylum Arthropoda; class Insecta; order Trichoptera; family Hydropsychidae; genus Cheumatopsyche; species Cheumatopsyche charites. The sequence goes on along the minus strand of CM045581.1, from coordinate 13,528,804 downwards.
ATCCGCGATTAGAAGACTGAACCATTAGCCTCACACACATGGAATATCAGCGAAAATAAAAAAGGGGCATCGGCCAACTACGGTGCAGAACTAAAACCCGACTAATGCCGTAGAAAGGTGGTGTATATTGATGGAAAAGTTGGATGGGTCTCTGGATAACTACCGCTAAGCGGTTTACACAAAGTCTCCTACGATAGTTGACGCCCGTAGGAGAATTAATGTTTTGACGTCGTGGAAAAAGGAAAATGGACTTTTGCCGCTAATGGAAAATATTTTGTTTGATTTTGACGCTTTTTTATGTTGTTGTTGCTATAATAAAGGATCGTCAACTAAAGTGAAATGAAATTTCAAAGTTTCGTTAAAAAAAACTAAAACTTACAATAAAGAGTCGGTCTTTTCACCTCTAGTTTGAAAATTAAACGATTTTATGAGCTCACAAAATAGCCGCTGAATGAGACACACATACTTCACTTCGTGTATTAATACATACATCCATCTCTTTTCCAGATTTCGACAGTTGGTATTTGGAGAACTGAGTGTAGTTTAAATTCGTTTTATTCTTTGTTAAACCAGAGGTGAAAATACCGGCTCGAAGTGTAATTAACTAGATAGGAAGTACATTAGCAGCTTTCAAAAATGACCTCTGTATTAGACGGAAATGAAAAATATATCAATACTACACTCGCTAAGATTGAAAAATAATGCATCTTTATTTATATTGATGTAATGATATATTTCAGTACATTTCAGTTATTGGAATAGGTATCTAGAGAATAATGTTAGCTTTCAAACTACATTTATATTAGTTTTCTCAGAACTCAGAGAGTCAAAGAGTCCATTTCCGCGAATTCTCTTTTGAAACTATAAATGTAAAACAACTCGCCTTATCAAATTTTTCATAGAATTTTAAAAATACTTCGTATTTTTAACAACATATAACAAGCTAACTTTTCATTTAACAAAAGTCCATCGAAGAAAAATCTAAACTTTCAAGACTAATCCCCCATTAAAAACCGCATATTCCTCAGGATCCACGCACCCGTCACAAAGCCACCTCTCTAAACCTCGAAATCTCTAATCGCCCAAAATACCCAAAACGTCTTCCGGCAAATAAGGCTTTGCAGGAATCTGACGAGATACGCAAGTGTTCTAGTGGAAGGAAGGCGCGTGCGAGTCTCGGCGAACGACACAATCCGTCTTGATTAAAACGCCCGTCAAACGTAATACCATAACCAGACGTGGCAAATTTAATCAAAGGATATTAATTGTCATCCGTTTCCATTTATCAAACGCGAATTCCAGACCGAAGTCCTACAGGAGGCGTCTATCTCTCGGCGCCAAATCGAATCAGCTCCGAATATTTCAGCGGAGTTTAGTCGCTCGGTGCTCCACTAAGTGACTATGGAACTAATGAACTTAGTTTTGGATTCTGCGGAAATTTAGGATTTTCAATTTTCGTACCTTTACTTGAATCTTCTGTGTTAATAAAAATGTTTGTATTTATATTGAAAAGGCAAAGGGCACGAGTGACTTCGAAAAAAGTGCGCTCAAAGTTAAACATGTACCTAAATCGAGTAATTTGATGATATATCTCGGTACACGTTCCAAGTTTGTTTGTATCCTTTTGCCATTAAATGTATGAGCGTACATAGAAGCGATTTCTGCATTCAATTGTATTTGAAAATGGCGAAATGTTACTTGTACTCCTTGACCTTTTCAATCGTCTTATTTATATCGCATTTATAGAATCTTAAGCACTAATCCTTTCTAAACGAAAGTTTTCAGGATTAAAGTGTTAATAAAGATCTGTGACGATCTTTGCATCATTATTGTTGTGCTAATTACTAAATTTCTAATGCTTTAGATAGTTTTAAAACCCTTAGCTGTAAAAAATACTAGGTATAGTTTTCATCAGTAACGGAATTTTAATATTAAATGGGAATTAGAATGAAAAAAATACTGCACAACAGTTCAAAATCGATTCGAATAAGCTTCGAGCGTCACCAGTCATAGAAGCGAGTCCGAGATAAAATTGTGAATTTAGATTTAGTCCGAAATATAACGATATCAGTATCCGATGAATTTCACGCTCGATTTTTTCGCAGAGGAAGTCATGTGTGAAATTTTGATTCGGCATTGTTCGCTCAAAAATCCACATTCACAGGCACAAAGCCAGCACAACGGAGCCGTTCTACATTCGAAAAATTATCGATTGCGAATATATATTTATTGAGCTCGCAACGAGTCTACTTTGAGCGGCGAGCGATGAAAGGCGAGCAAGCAAAAGTGAACGAGCGCCATTAGCATTAATTTCAAATCGTGTCAAGAGAGACCGAGAGATGGGAAAAAAATCGCTAGGCGCGAAATTGAATTCCGCGTAATGCCCTTGCCTCCTGAAACCCTAGGGCAGGGTTTTCCAAACTTTTTTTTTCAGCGACCCCACTTCTTCCAATATCTATCCTTCGCGACCCCACTTCTTTCTTTATCTATCCTTCGCGACCCCACTCAATTTATTATCACCTGAACTTTTCCCTAAACAACATTATGCATTTTTTAATGTAGTTGATAATGTCTTTTTTTGCGTTAATTATATTACGAATGAAAAGGTCAAGATGTATAAGTGACTTCGCAGTGATTTTGAGAATAAGTGCACTCGAAGTTGAGCATGTATTAGGAGGAGGTCGAGTGATTAGATGAATAACTTATCTTGGTACACGTTTTAAGTTCGTTTATATTATTTTGCTATCAAATATATTTGCGTACATATAAGCAATTCCTGTACATAAAATAATTTCGGCAAAAACGTTACTTGCAATCCTTGGCTTTTTAAGTCGTCAAATATTAAAAGTATTTATAAAACAATGAGTGAAATAGCAGAAAAGGCGCCGTAGTTGAAAAAATAATTTAATAATCTTTAATAAACAAATTTATATTTTTAAAATTAATTATTATTATAAATAATTAGGTGTCAAAAAAGACATTGCAGATATTTATACTAAAATAGCTTGAATATATTGAATTCTAAATCTGAATAATTGATGGGAATCAAACGATTTTTTTTGCAACAAGTTTAAAAGAGAATAGTGCCGCAGGCGAAATTTTTTTCTCTATTTCTGAAAATTAATGGATATTGGTCGATGAAAATCTGATTTTGGACTTTTTTTTCTTTTACCACGTGACCATTTGGTGTGATGCGACCCACGGTTTGGCAAACTGCTTGTCGAGAGGAGTGCGTGGTCGAGAAGCGAGAAAGTAAAAGGGAAATCCCCTTCGGAGCAACATCCGAAGGAAGAGCGGGGGAGCGAATTTCTCGTCGCATAAACCTTCTTTACTCCGACACCTTTCAAATCCATTTCGCACCTAATGGTAAAGTTATAATCCGGTCGTCCCCCGAAGAACCTGGGGGATTTGCGATCCCGGATTCCCGTCCGAGGAACGAAAACGCCCTTCCGTAATCTATACGGACGATGGAAAGGTCCCGTGTGCTGTTATTGTGAGCCTTTGCTTTTGTCGATGTGCGTATTCAACACGAGTGCTTAAGTCGCGATAAAGAGAAGTCCTCGCGTGTGCTCAAAGAGGCCACTTCCGGTAAGTCCTTCAAAAGCGAACGATTTCTACAAACCTATACTATTTATATGTAGCCAATGGGATACGTTTTGTGTTCGCTTCTTCTGTATTTATTATTTTGAGAATTTTATTATAAGTTTTATTTGAAAAAAATTTACATATGATGACTGAAAAGGCCGTGGGGTACAAGTGATTTTGAAAAAAGTGCGCTCAAATTTGTACATGTGTCTGGAGGAGGTCGAGTGATTTGATGATGTATCTCGGCACACATTCCAAAAATTGGTTTATATCCTTTTGTCACCAAATATATGAGCGTACATAGAAGCGATTCATCACTTGTACTTCTTGGCCTTTTCAGTCATTATATATATTTTTCGATAAAATGTTGAATTATCGCTTTTTTATAATCAAATAGATTCGAAAAAATTAATCAAATAAAACTACATGTGATTCACAAGTATTAGACTCGAACCCTATATTACGAGAACACTGAAGCTCGACGTAGCTTGCATAAACCCTTTATATTATAATGCTACTGACTAACTGATATATAGATATAAATTCGAATGATCACTAAAATATTACCTTGAATGGAAAAACTAAAAATAATCAAAATCGAGCATAGTTTGGTCGCATTATCTTGCCACGTGTAGCTTCGTCCGAACCTCCATTAAATACACACCGAGGAATATGAGCCGGCCGCACCCTTATTACATCCCAATAAAACCCTTCTGCCCTCGGTTTTATTTCTACATCGGAAATGTCCTACGTGCAAATCACGCTGACCCCGGAAAGAAAGGGCTCCCCGAAAATAATCCGGAACTTCGGGGACGCCCTTTAAACGCGCACAAGTCTCCCCAGATGAGAAAAGGTCGCCTACATTGCACATATACACACTCAAATAAATATTTATATGTATAGTTCATAGATATACTAGTGATATACATATGTATAGGGTTTGTGTATACTTGTGAAGCTTTGGTTTCATAGAGATGCTGGGTTTGAGTTTTGTCGAATTCCTGGTTGGAAAATGTGGTAATTATTTTTTCATAATACGGCTTGTTTAATCTGTATCGATTTTCAGTGTAATATAATGTTTCAAATGAAGGTTATTACATAGTTTGTTCAATGAATAGCATATCTATTGTTGATGCCTTCATACATTCGAAAATTTGTCGAAAGTTTTATTAATGCACCTAACAAATGTATCAAACCTTGACCTACGATAACTAAAAAACTATTGGAATTTGAGCTTTCATTCTTCACAACTATTTTAAATCCATACTTACACTAAATTTCTAAAAAAGTTTCACCAAAATCGGCGGCATAAATTATATGAACAGTCCTTGCGAAAGTGAAAATTTTGAAACTGCCCATAAATTCGAAATTCCCCGACCTCACCGCAGACAATGAACGTCAACCCGCAATATTTACAAACAATACCGAACACGAACACGAGCTTCATACACCATACAAGCATTAAATTAGAGAAGCCATCTTCCGGGAACGTGAGGTCCTATTCGGGGAATGCACGCGAGGTATTCGCGCCCCCGAAATAATTATAAGCCCCGATATCACCGAAGCGTTCAAACCGCCCCTATGACGGGGGAGGTTGAATATTTGTATTGTGTAAGATATTTCATAACCACATGCTTCGGTTAAGGGATGGGAATTATGTCTGGTCGCGACGATGCAGCGATTAATCAACGTCTTCCGCGGGTCGAGTCCATCGGTCAGTCGTTGTTCTACGTGTGTGCGTCGAGAGGATGTTGCGTTGGAAAATTCCTGGGATTCTGCTTGTGTTTGCACTAGGGTGATGAAAGATGATGGGCCGTTTTGTTTTTGAGTGAATTTTCATTTTTTAGCTGTCCGAGTTAAAGTTCGTTAAACTGAATATGATCGATCATAGTGTAAGGGATTCTAGACTCTTTCGATCAATCTGATTTTTTTAAACGGTTTGTAGTTAATTCTATTATTTAATTAATGATCAAATACAGATCTGAATATTGAATTTAACATGAATTTTTTTTCTATGGAAAAATTTGTTTGAAGGAAAAACTCGGAGTCAGATAAGAATGTCAAGGTTTATGAAATTATTATATTAACTGGATAGCTTTTGTTTTAACAAGTATGAATATCTTTAATTCTTTGAAATATAGAGTTCAAAATAAAATATCATTTTTATGCGCTTCAAAAAATATTAAAAAATAATCTCTTTTCTTAGCAATGGTTTCATTTAATCGGATATTCCCATGAAATTCATTTTAAATGTTCGTTCAAAATGAAATATTAGAATTTAGCAAATCTTACGAAAAATGCAACATTTCTCAAAATCATCTAGAAGAGTGTTCTGAATTAAAATCAATAGTGTATACGAGTTTGTATATTAGTCTCTCGTTTAACGGGATTATTTCACACGTTTTTTTTTAATATGCTTGTAATATTTTTCCGAGAAAACGCATAGATATGATCACTCGTAATAAGAATCATCATTTCAATGCATTTTTTCGGAAAAATACCTTGTGCAGTAATCGCGTTAAACGGGGGACGACTGTACAACCAAATTCTAAGCAATCGCATATAGTAAGCGATACACTTTCGATAACTGAAGAATATATCATCGAAATGAACAAAAACATTCCTATCGAATACTACAATGAAAAATAAGGCGATCCGTTCCAATAAGCTTGGAGATGCATCAGCCGATTAATCTGGAGTGCAAACCGATGGCCCGTCGCCGCTCTCCACTTGGGCCTTCGCCTCTATTTACCTTGGAAAACTAATAACAAACTATCCCGAGGATATTAGGGGGCGAAACTTGAGTGGAGCACGCCCCTGGAGTTTCACAATTAATAACATCCTGCGTTCCGCACTGGCGCGTTTAATCTCGACGTCCGCAACATATTTCTATTATGGCCCTCTTTTCCGCGGAAAATCTCGCCGGAAAATTATTATATGAGGGGGTTATGTTTCGAGATTTTTATAAAAAAAATCTAATTTTGATGAAAGTTTTAAAAAGTAATAAATTATAATGATTTGAATCGAACGTATCTTTTAGTTGGTCGTCTGTGAATCTATAGTTCAGTATGGGAAATTGACAAATATAAAGCTATGTTTATATTGTAAGCGAGGCGAAGCGATCAGAAAATATCTTTCATTTGATTCTATGAATTGTTTCATTCGAAAACTTTAGTAAATGATATCATTTAATTACGAAATATATCACTACTCGTTGAATATTAAAATCAAATAGAAATTATTAATTTTTAGATTAAAAAATATTTCAATACATGTTTTATAATTCACAACGTTGTTTTAATATTTAAATTAACATACATACATATTTCGTAAACCGTACAAACGAAGAATGCCTGTGTGCAAAAATCTTTTTAACATTATGAAAACGAGCATCTAAAAATGGTAGTGTAAAAATATCCCCGAAGCCACGTAATTCACAGAGAGCGAGCTTTTCGCAAGTCACGTCGACGAAGCTTTCAACAGTCTCTGTATTATACCAACATGCAATATTAACTTCGGGGATCCGTTTTTAGTTCAAATTTCAATTTACAACATCCTCAAAGAACACTTTCGATATAAATCAAACTGCGGCACGTATACTATGCAAGTACAAAGTCGTCGCCATTTGTTACATTACCCTCCGCGATCCACTTACAGTCGACTTTGCCACTTCGAATGGCTTTGCATTTCGCTGCGATTCAAATGTGCCTATTTTTTATACATATATGACGAAAAAAATGATAAAAACGGGAATGGTAGCACTGCGATTTCGGTGTTAGATCTCTCGCTATCATATAGTATATTTTGAGGGGTGCATTCTCACCTGTCGTCGTACACGAATCCAGCATCCAGGGTGTTGTAGTAAAGCAGGAAAGCCAGCAGGCAGCAGGCCAGGCTTATCCAATCCATGGCCGTGGCAGGTAGGGGCCGCCGTTCGACCGCGGACCTCAACTACACTCACGACCACCACATCCACAACCCTTCGAAATGCGAACGTTCGTACATCCCCGAAGAGCGATGCATGGCTTCAGCCGATACGTCTGCAAAAATAAAATTAAACATATTAATAAATAATTAAAAAAAAATCATTACGATCGGATAAGAATTGAAATTAAAAAACGAATTCTGTACAAGTAAAAAAATCTAAATTTTCCCGTATCGTGGTATGTTTCAAAAACGAGGTAGACCTCACGCTAAATCAGCACTCAATAATTTTTGTACATCGAAGATTTATTTTATAATTAAGGGCTAGTCTTTTCACCTTTGGAATGAGATAAAACGAATTTAAACTACATTCGCTCCCTCCAACTATGAACTGTCAAAATAGTTCCTGAAAGAGGCAGACATACTACAGTTTGTATAACAATACACACATCCATCTCTTACACCCAGATTTTGACAGTATTTAGTTATAGAACCTATATAGAAGATTTGTTTTATAATTAAGGGCTGTTCTTTTCACATTTGGATTGAGATATAGCAAATTTAAACTACACACGCTCCCCCCAACTATGAGCTGTCAAAACAGCTGCTGAAAGAGACAATAATATGTACAACAATACACACATCCATTTCTTATACACAGATTTTGAGTTTTCAGTTGGAAAACTGCATGTATATTAGTTTAAAATCGTTTTATTCTTAAACCAGAGATGAAAAAACTGGCCCTTAATATAAATTTTGGAAAAATAATTAAATGATACAAATAAAATTATAATGAAGTGAATAAATTCGCATATTCGAACCGTTCACGTCGCATGCCGGCCAATTGTGCTGAATTAATTTCGCGTAGAATAAGCTATAGTTACGATTTGAAAAATGATTTCCGGGTAAAATATTTCAAACAATAAACAAGGTGGGTTTTGCATCGAGAACGAAACAATTTCCATTACGGCAGGGAATGAAAATCGATACATTGTTTCGCGATATTTCCGTATGAGATTTCCGACATACAAAGTTGTTAGCGGGACGCCGGTCTGCATTTCCATGGAAACGGTCGTCGTCTCTCCACCCCTACAGTGATAAGGGTTTGTGAGGGATTTGACACTTGAAATTTACATTTTAATTAACGCAAATTCACTGGCAGTCGGCCACAGCCAACTCCATATATGTCCACATATAGATTGTATGCGATCGTGATTTTTTTTCAACTACATATCAGGACGTTCTATTCAAAAAATATATGTGATAATATTGTTTTATTTATTTTCGATATTTAATGAAAATATTTTTCTTTGAATTCATATAAAAATGTTGTTTATATTACAAAAGTAGATGAAATTTCGAACGCAATTCCATTAGTGTGTATTGTTATTTTTCAATTTATTATCGATGATATATAAAATGACTAGATGTTAGAATCATATCGTTTGCTATTACTTTTGTATATAGAGGTGCTTAGTGTATGATGAAAATTTCAAAGATTAGTAGCAATACCGAAAATGGGCGTTGCTGAATCGATCGAATATGATAAATACAGAGAGCTGAATATTGATAATTTTTAATAACCGTTTAGTAAATGTTTGAATTAACACTACTTTAATGAAATCGATTAAACATTCGAAATTGGGGGCCGGTCTTTTCATCTCTGGTTTGAGAATAAAATGATTTTAAGCTATTTGCGGTTTTTCAACTACCAACTGTCAAAATCTGGGAGTAAAAGATGGATGTATCTATTGTTCTACGAACTGTATTATGTCTAGATCTTTTCAGCAGCTGTTTTGACAGCTCAAAATCGGAAAGAGCGCGCTTAGTTTAAATAAGTTTCATTCTCAAACCAGATGTGAAAAGACTAAGTCTACATGTGATTCATATCGAAATCGACAGGATTCGAACTCCCAAGTATACTTAACACGCTTCATACAAATGCACCATCTATGAGTATATACGAAATCAGCTCCGATCGAAAAGCAGCAAAGTGCAAAAGCCAAATCGGAATCGGCCGTGGATTTCCCGCATTCCGGAAAAGCGTGGAAAATCGCAACCGGAGAGGTTTTTCCGAGTTTACACCTCTTCGGTTTCGTTCGTGCGTGAGCCGCACACGGAAAGACAACAGGTCTCCGCACTTTCGCCAAACACCGAAGGCAAACATCACGTACTTCTTGTACGTAGCACATAGTGAGGGTCGCTTTTTAATCGCGTCTGGTGAGGGTCACCTCCTAATCGCGTTTTCCGCTCAGCTTCCCATCCGTGTTTGGCTCCCGGTCGACTTTTTTTGATTGGTTAATTAATATTTAGCTCATTTTCATTGTTTTGATGTATAAAGCAAATAGGGCAAAGCGAATATGTAAATGAAATTTAATAAATAATTATCGATATTTATAGTAATATTAATGGAAATGCTACGTACAAGTTTTTTAAAGTTATTGAACTGTAAGAGAGTGGAGTTCACAAGCAGTTATTGGATAAAAAGCGATCCTTTTTAATGGGCTGCAGGACTGCAGTTCTCTTTGTGTCTAATAAGTAGTTGCAACAGTCGATATTTCTATAGTTATTTTGATGTTATTAAATAAAAATTTTCAAATGGAAAGTATTTTATTTCTATACTTCGTCGCTGCAGCTCTTCATGTGAACATTCTTACAAGTCTACTGAACTTAACTAAAAATGATGACTGAAAAGATCAAAAGGTATAAGTGACTTAGCGGTGATTTTGAAAAAAACGCGTTCAAAGTTGAGCATATTCTTACATGTAATAGGAGGGGGTCGAATGATTTTATGATATACATATCTCTGTACACGTTCCATGTTCATTTATTTCCTTTTGCCACCAAATATAAAGAAGCAATTTTCAACCTTCTCCTCAGTGAATTTTCTTACAAATCTACTCAACTGATCAATGTGTTGGAAGCATCGTAGACAACAACAACTATTCCATGTGAACACATTATGCTCTCTATTCGTGCGCTGTAGAAACATTTCCGAAACCTAGACGGCTACAAGCATTGTTTAATGTAAACTGGGGAATATAATGGAAAATTGTGCTATCGGAAAATATGTTGCACATTCGAATGCATCGCGGCAAATGTGGAAATGCGAACGCAATTACCAATTCAAATATTTATTTGCGCGAGTGGTCATCGGCGCAAGTCAAACGGCAATCGCCGATGGCTATACGTTTCGATCATGTCGGAAAAACAAATATTGTTTTTGACTTCGAATGTGTTTTCGAATTTTCCAAAAAAATGGGATTTTCCTCCCGACACAAGTTCCCCGAATTATATCACTTTTGTGTGTGTGTGTGTGTGAACGCGCCTTTTCTATTATTTCATATTGTTATTTTTTGCTCTGTTGCTACCTCGACGTTTCATACGAAAGCCTTTTCATCAGTATCCAAGATCGAAATGTAAATATAAATGTCGACTCCTGGAAAAAATAATATAAACGAGCAAAGAAACGGAGCTATTGTTCACTCGAGTGAACTACGAAAATACAAAATCGACTCGACGGAATGTGAGCATTATTTTTTCGTTCGGCGTATACGTGATATAAAACGATTTGACTTTTTTTCATTCGAGATATGAAAAACGAAATTAAAATACGAATATCGGTCGCTAAAAATAATTTGAAGATGTGTGCACAGCACTCGAAGTGGGATACGTTATATTTGAAAACATTCGGAACTGGCGGAAAGTTTGTTTCGGAAACTTTTAATTGAAAATTTCATAAGCAAAAAAAAGGGAAATGGAACTTGAATATATATGAAAGGAAACACTTTACGTTTAAACAGAGTTCAACTCGAGTTTGATGATAAAGTTCCATTGGGAAAGAGAGAGACGATTTTTTTTGTACAGTTTAAAACTAAGATAGTCTTTAAATTCGAGTCTCGTTTGAATTATGCAAATATTTTTGTACAGAAGAAACTATTACACAGCGTATACTCAAAATAAAATAAAATAAATATAAAAGAATATATTTTTGCTTATACTTAATGTGCTCCTTTAATTTTTATCTAATCATGATGAAACTGTTAAATTGTGGGCACATCTGATTGCGAAAAGATTTCTGTATTATTATATTTAAAATTTTATAATTTACAATGCGTTGAATATGTGATGTTTGACGTAAAGACTTTGCGCACTAAAGCATTGCAAACATATTAAGTATGATTTGTTTCGACAGATATTTTTTTATTTATCTAAATATTGTATAAAGATTCAAATCACATAAAACCTATAGTTTCAAACACTATCGAATCAAAACTATATCAAATACATGAAATAAGCTAATTCTGTGTATGCGTTAGTTAGCTGAAACGCTATATTACAATCAATGGCTCAATTTTGCGATTCCGATGCATTTACCGACCAAAATAGACAATTCACAATATACAACGATGATAAATTCAACAGATTTTACTTTTAGCGTATTATTTTTCCAAAATTCAAAATCGTTTGACGACTGAATTTCACAAAGGGCACAAGTGACCTTTTTTATCGTTATGTATCTTCTATATATATAAAAGTGAATGTATGTATGTATGTATGTATGTATGTATGTATGTATGTATGTATGTTACCTATAGACTCCGAAACGGCTGATCTGTTCGCCGCGAAACTTTCAGGAATAATTGTCTGCATGTATGGGAAGATTTATGAATCGTTACATTTTAATTTTGAAGAAAATAAATATTTCTCATATTTTGAAATTTCAAGGGAGGTCGCTTAGTTAGACATGGCCAATATGCAACGGGATTAACATATTTTTAGATCTCAAAACAGCCGTTTCTTTCGCCAAAATTGAAGCGGGAACAAATATTGAATCGGGAACGGGAAATAATATATTCACAATTCACAATCGGCTTAAAGTCTAAATAGTCTCGAGCAACGCTGGGTGACAGGAGCTATGTATTATAAAAAAGAAATAATTGTTACAAATCGAACGCGCGCTACTGGAAAGAATGTGCACGCAAAATGCATCGTCGATAAGCGAAGCAATTACATGTTTCACTATTTTAATTATTATTATGAAATATTCAAAATATCGATTCAGTATCTATGTTTGTTACTGATCTTTCGAACTGACAATGAGAAGTTACAGTATCATAATTAGGTAGTTTCGAATTTTGCGCCGTTTGTAAATAAATTCGCCATCTAACAATAAACGAGTCTCATGATGACGAAATTGTGTTCTCGATGAATAAGCAAGTGTTTTAAAAATAATATGAAATCCTACCTTAAACGCCTTAAAGACGAAATCTTTTCTTTCGATTCTCTATAACACTCGCGTAATCGAAACACATTTAAATAATAATCGTATTTATCACTCTAAATTTTCGTTAAAAATATTAGACGAGTGATTAAACGGCCGATCACGACAATAGACTCTTATCAACTGATTGAAAATCGAACACAATAATAAAAAACTCAACCGATACGTGTAACAATATTCGTTAAATTTTAACTTTGTTAATATAAAAATTTGTTCAATATAAATGCGAATACCGATTTATTACAAATAATTCATTATGAAAATAATGAATCATTTGACTGCTTATTTAAAAAGTGGAATCTTATAAAATCATGATCATCTTAAAATCAAAACAGTCTCGAGCAACGCCGGGTAACAGAAGCTAGTCATATATAAAATCATTTTCTCTACTAAACTCAACATTGATAAAAAAAGGTAACTTGTTCTATTTGTGAAATTCAGTCGTCATTTATCCTAACCAGACAAGCGTTGATATTTTTTCGCCCACCACAAGAACACTCATATCGCTTTCACCAACAATCGATCGACAAATCGCACCAAAAACACCCCCCAATTCACCCCCCAGAACGAACGTGTATAATGTATTATGCGACACACCGCTAATGGTCGGAATGTGTTTGCACACGGATGCGTCACGCAAGGGCGCCTTCGCGGCCGAAGACAGAGACCGGCCTATGCGCGTCGCGGGGGTGTTAATTACGCCCTATATTGCGCCCCCTTTGTGTTTTTATCGCCGGCGACCAGCCCAGAAAAAATGGATATTAATACGGCACACACGCATCCGGCGTTTTCAATTTGCCAAATGAACAGTGTCAACAGTTCGGGGCGAATATTGCTGCGCAAACAGAACGCCGGTAATGGTTAAATTTGGAGCTAAGTTGAGGGACGGTGTGTTCGGAGCTAGATAATAAAAGCTTTAGAACAAAACAGTCAAAACTAGGTTAAAGTATCAAATGACCATTTTTTTTTTGTTGTATACAGGTACGAGTACCCAATTAATTTATTTATATTTTTATTTCACTTAAATGATATATCAGTAATAGTTAGTCGTACATAAAATGCTGATCACACATGACAACTGAAAAGGCCAAGGATACAAGTGACTTTGCGGTGCTTTCGATAAAAGTGCGATCAAAGTTGACTATGTACCTACATGTATTATATTAGGAAGAGATCGACTGATTTGATGATATATCTCGGCACACGTTTAAAATTCGTTTATATCCTTTTGCCACCAAATAAATGAGCGTGCATAGAAGCAATTCCTGTGCATAACCCAATTTCGACGAAAATGTCACTTCTACTCCTTGGTCTTTTCGATCGTCATATGATGACTTAATTTCACAAAGGACACAAGTGACCTTTTTTTTTATTGAACTTGAGTTAAGCACAGAAAATCGTTCTGTATCATATACAGAACCATTTTTTTTAATTAAATCATTATCGATAAAAAAATTTACTTGTGGCTTTTGTGAAATTCAGTCGTCATAAAGACACTTCGAATCTAGTATATTAATAGCCGTAAATAATATGTGTTAGTTTGTAATAATGATGCTAGAGCTCCAATCTAATATACGTAGCTGTTATGAAGATTGCATAAAATAGGTGTATATAATTAAGTGAGTAACCAAGCGTGTGCTGATAATTTCAACAGACTAATTACTCATTTTAAATACAAGTAGTGATAGAAAGATTTTCATTAAATTAGGCACAATTGCATTTTTCGTAATATAATAGATGCAACACTAGAGTGATAAAAATGTACCCATATATTATCCATCTCTGTAAGTGTCAAATTGTCAAAAATTAGTGTTGCCTATTTGATTTTGAGAAATTTATATAAAATACTATATGACGACTGATATGAGCAAGGGGTACAATTGAATTATTTGCCAAAATTGAGTTGTGTACAGGAATCACTTCTATGTGCGTTCATATATTTGGTGCCAAAAGGATATAAACGAATTTGAAATATGTGCACAGATAAATAATCAAATCATTCGACCTCCTCGTAATACAAGCTTAACTTTTTTCGAAACCACTACAAAGTCACTTGTGCCTTCTCAGTCGTCATATGTAATATTAAATTATAAGTATTACAATGAATACATTTGTGATTAATCATATTTTATTTAAGGCTATCGAAATAGCATCTGGTCACACTGGATTAAAGAAAACGCCAGTGAAAGGAAAACTATCCGATTTTCGATAGAACGTTCTCTCGCCTCTATTTCGAGTGAGTACAAAGTTTGAATGGGGCACGCAATCGCCTTTGTATTGTCTTTTGACTTTTTTTGTGTAGCGAGTTCGTTTTATTTATTCGCTTTTTACAAATAAATGTAAGTTCAAAAGCTGCGAGGGAAACAATTTTCGAAACGAAACCGTACGCGCACTTCCTCGAAGTACATTTGGAAAAAAGGAGTCGGAAAGTCCATTATTCAGACGTCATGCGACGAGATTTATTTAGATCGCCGACTTTGCATGAACTGGAATTCGTTTCAGGTTTATATGAATGCTTGAAATTGCGGTGAGTAGCATATTTTTCTGTATGGAGAAATAAATGGAATTCGCTGCCTATTATCAAACATTATTCATTTGAAATATACATAGATATAACTCTGATTTAAAACAATTAAAATCGACCAATTAACTAAAAGAAACAACGTTCAATTTGAATTATATAATAATATCACATATTATATTTTCATTGCAAATGAATAGTGACGGGCTTAAATATACATATAGAGGCTATGAATATCCTCTTGACGACCTTTGCCTATTCATATTTATTATTATTTAACGTCCGCACAAACCATAGACTGCCAAGTATCAGAGCGAAATAATATACGAATAAACTCACAGATAAATACGTTTGTTATTTTAAATTTCTGTTCGGAATTAATTCAAAACATTTGTTCCTTCAATGTAAATACACGCTTTGTATTTCTAATGAATGATAGACAAAAGTACCTATTCGCTTAAAGCACCCCACATCATACTCGACTAGGTAGAAAAATTTGAATAATATTCCCAAATATGTTTATTCTATTTATGTTTAATCTTATATGATGCAAATATACTATTCATGTCTATTTCCAACGAAACATAATTCGAGGCTGATTTTATTCTATGAAAACACGACGTACACAATACCATCGTTATCATCAGTCAATATTGTTCGCATTTTTTCAGTCTCATTAAATATTTTTTCTCTCCATATACAAAAATATCATGTATTTATATCACCGTATGCAATGTGCTCATCAAATGATAGGATTTTGATTTTATAGATCTTATCAAATGCTAAATATTTTTGTATATTTGATTGAAAATCTATTTCGAAAACGATTCTATACTAAAATAAGTACGTTGTATATGCATTACGTTATTCTGATTTCACCTCGAATTATCATCGATCGACTTCGACGAGAAACAAGTTAATTATCGACGAACTGCGCACAAATATTACGTTTCCATCGGGGGAATAGGTTTTTCGATATATATATTTTTTCTTAGGCGGCTTAGGATATCCTACAATACAAATAGATTACGTCAACACTATCAATTCGGTATCGGGTTTCTCACCGAACGGCAAAGTCAATTAGTTCAGATACCGACCGACCAATATCTGAACATTGCGTCATTATCGACTAGTAATAAGATTGTCTTCCATACCGTCTGGTGGTGGACTACCTTCTCATACCACGTTTTCTATATAGAACGATATCCAGGACATAAAGGAACTCTACCTCCTGTCCATTAATTGTCCTTGGATCTCGTTCTATGCGACTTAACGAGCCACAGCCGACGAAATTCAATACGTCTGCTTTTAACCCAGTTTTCAGATACGAATCGAATCACATTGTGGATGCTATTTTAGACGAAATCTGAGCGAATTCTCAGTTATGTTTATTAATGAGTATCTTTACTATAAATACACTAACTTTCTGAATTTAGAGCACACACTGTACTGTACTGCTGGGTGATAGGAGCTATGTATTATAAAAAAGAAATAATTGTTACAAATCGAACGCGCGCTACTGGAAAGAATGTGCACGCAAAATGCATCGTCGATAAGCGAAGCAATTACATGTTTCACTATTTTAATTATTATTATGAAATATTCAAAATATCGATTCAGTATCTATGTTTGTTACTGATCTTTCGAGCTGACAATGAGAAGTTACAGTATCATAATTAGGTAGTTTCGAATTTTGCGCCGTTTGTAAATAAATTCGCCATCTAACAATAAACGAGTCTCATGATGACGAAATTGTGTTCTCGATGAATAAGCAAGTGTTTTAAAAATAATATGGTATCCTACCTTAAAAGCCTTAAAGACGAAATCTTTTCTTTCGATTCTCTATAACACTCGCGTAATCAAAACACATTTAAATAATAATCGTATTTATCACTCTAAATTTTCGTTAAAAATATTAGACGAGTAATTAAACGGCCGATCACGACAATAGACTCTTATCAACTGATTGAAAATCGAACACAATAATAAAAAACTCAACCGATACGTGTAACAATATTCGTTAAATTGTAACGTTGTTAATATAAAAATTTGTTCAATATAAATTCGAATACCGATTTATTACAAATAATTCATTATGAAAATAATGAATCATTTGACTGCTTATTTAAAAAGTGGAATCTTATAAAATCATGATCATCTTAAAATCAAAACAGTCTCGAGCAACGCCGGGTGACAGAAGCTAGTACAAAATAAAAATGCAGCTGCTAGGAATAAGAAATTCGATGAATTATTGATGACACTGAAATCAATTGAATTCAATCGAAATGGAGATATGTTTAATAAACGTTCTTCGAATTAAATATTTGATCGATTAAGAAAAACGACTTGTAACTTTTATTAGGATTTGATGGGATTTGAATCCAGCATCACGAAGGCATTGAAGTCCTATAAGGCATGCTCAAACGATTTATACAGCAACGCTATCGACTGGCAAAAACATGCATTATACAAACGAGTTTTTCAGATAAAAACAAAACGCTTTTCCCGCATCCTGATTAAAAGGTAAAATAAACATACAAAGTGAAACAATGGCGAAGCGCGAAAAACGCTCTCGAGCTATAATATAACGCTTCTCTTTTATATTGCACAGCCTTAGCGGCAACTTCCTGCGGACGCCAGATAATACAACTTTAATTACAACTTTCAAATTCCACGACATAAATTACCTGATCCTCGTGGAAGATTGCGGAAACGGAACGAGCTGTACGCAGGCGAAGCTGACCGAGCGGGACGAAACTTTTATATATACGCCAAACACTCGAACGAGAATAAGAAAAGGCGGGAAATAAAAAAAAGAGGATTCGCAGAAAAAATTCAGAGGAAGCATTATATGGAGAGCTCGATCTCTTCCGTGTCCAGAGGAGGAGCAGACCATTGTCTACGTCTGAACGTTTTTAATCTTGGAAACTCGGCGTGAAATGGCCAGAAGTAATGTCGCCCGACAGCCGAGACCACGCCAAATTAGCTTAACGAAAAAAAGGGATCTGCTGGAGGAAGAGGAGTGGAAAAGGGCCAGGATAGTCCCACTGAGGGATGAGGCAAGGGGAAAAAATAAGAGGTGAAGAAAGCGCGAAGAGAGTGGCCATTGTTTATGGTGAGGGTGGATGGCTGTTAGACAACATTATCGTCGCTCAGTGTAATTGAGAAATGAGAAAGGGTCCGAAAGGGTTTTGCCTTCCGTTTCGTTTCCTCTTCGAACGTTTCAATTAAACGTTTTGTTATTGTCGAGCTTTGCGAATCAACAACGCTTATTTGTCCCGCCTCTGAAACGTATACGCCGCTTCGTGTGTGTGCTGTGTGTTTAAGCGCTAATGAACTGTTTTCAGAGCAAACCTAGTTTTATTATCGAGCTAATTTTTAGAATGACAATTGTAATATAATAAAAGTAAAATATTCAAGATTCCTTTCCGAGCAGTTTTTAATCGGATCGGGCTCTGAATAGATTAAATATCCATTTTTATCGGTTTATCGACGAGCTGCTATCCGGTCGTACATCCATCTCGAATCGATTTCCCGATCATTGAAAACGACTAACTCGGCTTTAATGATAGAATTTCCGGAATTCTAACACTGCGAGGAAGACGACTTCTTGTGATTCCTCGAAAGCGCCAGATGGCTCACAATTAAAATTAGATTCAGATATCATTCATGATTTTCTTTTTTTCGTATAATCGATTTATTCAATTTCATAATCGAAAAAAAATAATGTTTCGTGGTGAAAAATATAGGAAAGAAGACAAATATGGAATATTACGATATTTATTACTTACAATTTTGAACCATGTGCTAATTTTGCATATAATCAGTCACTAATAGTATTATTGTTAGATTTCGAAACGAAAAACAACTGAATCGACATTGAGTCTAAAAATATTGAGGATTGAAATTTAAATAGTTTTTTTTTAATATTAGCTATAACTTTCAAGATTGGTATTTTTTTAGGATATGTTTTGAGATTATTGCTTGGCGATTTGTTGAATTGAAAATGCGTTAATTTGAAATGAAATTCAGTATTCCATATTTGCCACCCATTGAATATTTTGTATTAAAGCACCACTGTTCCATATTTGATACACATACATGAAAAAATATTTTTTCAGTTATTGTCGTTTTTTTTTCAAATTTGAGTGATTGTTTCTTCCTTTTATTATAATTAAACACATAACTGAATATATTCGGCCTCAATTTATTTCTTAAGAACGTTGATTATTTTTCATATGTGGAAAATATCTAAGCGCTTAAAACTTTGTATATATATTTCTATATTTGTCGCATTTCATATATATGCTCCCATTTTTCGTATTTTTCTGATACTTAGATTGTAAATATTGAATTTGCATGTACGTAATAAAACGCGCGAATAAAATATTTGAACAGTATTAAATTTCCGCGTTAAAATCTTGGCGAAATACGCGTCTGAAATATGGATATCGAATGAAATTGGATTCGCGAAATCGGAGATTCTTCGCCGTTTCTGTATCGAATACGAACGGAGATTTTCCTGACTGAACACCTTTTCATGGGAAATATTACAAGAGAACGGTCACGCCCGGCTGAAGAACAGCAATATCCGTAATTTATTCCGATTCGATTATTCTATTTTACTTTGAGAGCTTTCAAAGCGAGCAGGATATAACCCGAAACAAGGAAAAAAAATTGGACGATTTCATCCCCTGGAATGGGGAAAAAATTGAAAATCTTCTTTAATCGGACGACTTCTAGTCCAACAGTGAGTTTCGATTCAAATGCAAATCGTTCACCTTTGATACGCGTCCGATAAATAAAACGAAATTGTACATCGTTGAGATCGCTGAACGAATAATAAAATTGTTTTGGAGTTTAAAAATACGATATACGTACGAATCAGAAGTCGCATAAACGATTTTTGAAAAATTCAAAACGCACTCAACTCAATTTCGCGCCAATTTAACGGTCAATCAACGGTCGTTCGCGCCTATGAGCACCAAATTTATTTTCAGTTCGTTAAACTTTACGAAGAATTAACTTCAATTACAATTGGACCAATTAATGTCACTTTAGAGTCGTCGTGTCCGAAGCAAACGAACGTTCCGATGCCCACCGGATAAATGAAACCATCATATCTATGTGAATCACAACATCTCAAACTTTTCAAATCACTTTGAATAACAAATTTATTTATCACCAAATTTTCCAATTCATTTTTTGTAATATTCCGAAACACTATCGATATTTATAATTCTCAATTTTATATTACATTTTCGGGTATCGCGACCCCCAGATTGAAAATTTCACGTAAATTTCACGGATTATTCACGTCACGGAGACGGACCTGTGTCGTGCCTTAATTGAACCGTTCGTTCCCTTTCGTTGAAGGGATCTCGCTTTAAAATGGGACAATTAAGGGACTGACGTGTAAATGTGATCGAATTACGAACACTTTTTGTCTGACGCTTTTGGCGGACCTATTGTCGGTTTGACGATTGTCTGAATTTTTTGTTTTAAATTTTCGATGCTTGGCAGTTTGGTTGATTCGGTTGAACGAAATACAATTATATTACATTAATATAATACAATATATGTCATATTTTCTATGATATTTAAATTGATTCATGAAAGTGAATGGAAATAATATCGTCAGTGTAGATATGTTGCTTTGTCAGGTTCTCTTAAAATCAAATAAATCAAGTAATAGAACATAATTATGTATTGTGGCTACACTTCTTAATTCGAAAAAGTATGAATTGAATTATTTTTAACTCATCAATATCGACATTTTGAAGTAAAAAATAATACGAGATTTCCTTATTTTTCCCAACCTAACCTTAGTTGTAGCTGTTAATATTAATAGTTTATGTGAATCGGCATTACATGAGATTATGAAATTTAAGGAAAAAATAATTGTTATACATATAAAGCACGTATTTATAAACAATATGGAAAATAAGTGAAACAAAAATCAGTTGAAATATGTTGAATTACGTTGTATATGCAGGTCGTACTTAACGATGTGATACCTGAAAGCTGTTCTATCAAACGTTTGAAATTATCATCAATTTTAATTTAAAGGAAAAGAAACCAAGATGTTCACACAATAACTACAGAAAGTTTCGTCGTGATAGAATAAGCGTCAAAGGAGTACACAAATCACAAACACACATACAAACATACATTTTTCATACAAATTAAACCAAATTAACTCATAAGCAACATTAACAACCAACACACATACACACCGTAAAAATAAAATTAGCCGAAAATCGTCCGATAAAATTTCATCTCGTCGAAAGGAAAACTCTTTATATGCGACTCCCATCCGCAATTTTCGCGCCGATCAAAAAACCATACGTCCACATTATCCGACGACCCTTTAACCATCATACACCCCATACCCTGAAGATAAGACTTCGTCGTGGAACGAAGAGGTCGACGAAAATTATAATGACGTCGTGCTCTGAAGCGAAATCGCGCCAAATTGAGAAAAACCGACCGACTAATAAGCCAATTTGAACGCCTCCTTCGCATTTTCCACGGACATTCGCAAATTTGACATCATATTGTCTCGTTTGATGATATAATATACAAATTGATATCAATTGTATGATGGAATCGATTGTTTGGATTTTTTTATTTCGGAAAATTGGGAAATTTCACATCGAACGTGCTTTAATTTGAAAATTTTTAAGGTTTGATATTATATAGATTCATTGAAAAATATTCGGTGTGTCAAGTTGAAATGTTTTTGATCGTAAAATGATGTGTGTTTCACGAGGGAAAACTCGGAAAAAGGTCAGCGTGATTTTTTCGAGGTTTTCCCTCGTCGGTAATTACTTTTGGGACGGTTGTTAAGTTTTATCTTTTTTTCTGTTTTTTTATAATTCAATTCGATTTTGTGATTTTTATAAGAAATTTATTAGGTTTTAATAAAAATATTTTACAAATAATCATTTATAAAACGATATTTCAGGACAATTATGAAACTTTCATCAAATGAGAACGTTTCCAATAAAATACATTTCGATTACGGAAAAATACGGTACATTAAACTGAAATTTGAATTCCGAAACGTGAGAATCGACATATACATAAAGAAAAATTGCACAATAAATATTTATAGGGAAATATTTACATCACATATTTTCCCGAGAACGATAATGGATTCAGCGTACGTTGAATGAGTTGAAATTGATTTATTGTGGTTGCTTTATGTGTTCGACAAAAAACACATAACAACGAGTCCATATTTATGCACATCGATATTTTTCGATAAACAAAAACACAAAACGCCGCAAAACACGAGGATTAATTTAATTTTCTCAGAGCGAAACTAAGCTCGGCGCTATTTTCGTATAATTTTCGCGATGTCGATTTTCCCCGCCATTGTGGCATTTTCGTCGCGAACATTTCCAAAACGTAATAATGTATGTGCACATACACATATTAGAGTCGAATTTGCCACAATCGCTTCCATTTAAGCTATTTCCTCAGAAATGATGGAAATTCGTGATTTTCCGAAACGATGACGGAACACGTAAGGGCAGGTCGCGAACCGTTGGGGTCGCGACTTATCCGCACTTACTTGTTGCCCTTTCGAATTTAGAATATTCCACTTTGTTATTATGCCAAATTGAGTAATAGATTGGAAAATATGAATTTTCACATTTATATTTTTTGAAATTTAATTTTAAAATTTAACAGTTGGGTACACGTAACTGTAATAAATAAATTAAAATATTTTCTCGATTTTTTTAAAACGATTGATTTATGATTTTTTTATGTTTAAAATATAATTTTGAAATGGAAATTTTGTACTTTTTTGATTTGAAAATTGTCAACGTACCACAATCGGACGTCGTCAATCAAATCGCGCTAAAGCGACGATCGTGTGACCGGACGCGAAGCGTCAACTATATAAACGAGTTACACTTTTTTTACAGCAGTAATTTTTTACTGAATTTCAAATGACGAAATCGATGAAAATCGTACGACATTTGTGAATGTTCACTCATCGACGAATTCAAACGATTTGAAAAAGAGATACGGACATAAACGCGTTTCAAATGCCGAATGCTACGTCGAATGTTTTTTTTTCCGACGTAAATAATTTTGATAAAATCTGAATTTATGTATGTATGTGTGATATTGCAAAGTCATTGAAATAGTGAAATTATAATTAAAGGTTGTTCAGTAAATTTGTATATATTGAAATCTTGATTTTTGACAGTTATTCTGTCAGTGCACAAGTTTGGTTTAGGTGAGCTTTTTCGTTAATATCGATCGTTAATTTAATTGGATAAGGGATTAAACATTGAAAAAAAAGCATTCACATAAAATTTCACCACTGAATGCATTTGAATCGATCATTCCAACACTATAATCAAGTTGAAAATCCAAACTATTAAAATTAAATTTATCATATTTATTGAAATACATTAACAATCGAACAAAGATCGAATTAAAAAAAAAAATTCAACTGACATCAATTCACCAGCAAAAATAAAAAAAAAAAACAAACATTTCCAAAACGAATAAAAAAATGTAAATACCTTTCGAACTAAGCAAAGCTCTAATTTAGATTTAATTTTTTTCATCCTACTTCAATCGAATTTACATCAATCCTTTAATACTCAACTTAAAAATAATCTAATCTCCGAAACAAGAAATTAAAAAAACAGCTACGATTTTAAGAATTATAATCATTTATTTTACATAAAAAAACAATAACAATTGAAAAAGCTCATATTCAAAATTTTATATTATAATTTTTCCACCCGAATAAAATTCAATATTTTCACACACGACTCAAAAAACAAAACAAACCAACCCCAATCGACCAAAATTCATATCCTTTAACTCAAAAAAAGCACCAAACTGAAAACTCAAAAAAGAAACAAAACAACCCCAATCGAACAAAACTCAAATCTAAAATATAAGAAAATTCAACCGAATCAAACCAAATCTCAAAAAAATCCTTTAACTCAAAAAAAAGCACCAAACTGAAAACTCAAAAAAAAAAAAAAAATGAAAAAACAAATCTTACCTAAACCCAAAACGTCTTCGTCGAAACCGGTCCATGACACCCGCCCGTACGAACCGAATGAAGTCACATAATAATAATAGAAATATGGTATATGAAAAAGCGCGTACGCGAAACGTTCACGGAGCGTGCACACGTGCGCGCGGTCTAGAGCGGCGCGGCGTACAATGGCGTGCGGTGCGCGTCCGCGCCGGAACTGGCGCTCCGCTCACAAAAGGGTTCGTATTTAAGTCGGGCCGGCGCTAATCGATTGGCCGAGCGCGCAGGGGGCGCCACCCTCGTGTGGGGAAGAGGGCGCATGCGCAAATCTACAGTCTGTAAGAGGAATCGCAGTCGTACATACAGGTGGTTTCGTTTCGAGATGAGGTCGGGAAGTCGAGCTGGATGGACGTGTCTTGCTTTTTTTAGATATAAGTTTTTTTTTTACTGAGAATTCTCAAAATGGAGACGGGAGAAAGATATATTATAGTAAATTACGGCTGATTAGGTCAAGGGGTACAAGTGACTTTGCGGCGATTTCGAAAAAAGCGCGTTCAAAGTTGAGCATGTGTTAGGAGGAGATCGAGTGATTTGATGATATATTGAGGCACACGTTTCAAGTTCATTTGTATCCTTTTAACACCAAATATATGAGCAGATATAGAAGCGATTCCAATTTCGGCAAAAATGTCACTTGTACCCCTTGGCCTTTTCAGTCGTCATAGAAAGTACAGTAAATATATTTGTTTTTGTTCAATATTTTTTGACAGTTCGTAGTTGGGGGAATTACCGTAGTAGGTTTTGTGATTTGAAGTTGCTCGATATTTTTCGGATTTTAAGTCGATTGTGAATTGTATAGTACTGTTGTCTTTTTAATTCCCGTTTTCGAAGTAAATTCCGTTGCGTGTGGAGGCTGTTTATGATATTTGCTATAAAGTTGTAGTCATACCCCCCCCCCTTTCTTGACCTCTCTATGAAACTTTAAAATTGAAAAAAGAAATGTATTGATGAAAAAGCTTTTCCAGATACACAAGATAAACAATTCTGAAAAGTATCATGATGCAAGATGAAGGCGTTTATGAATCTATAAATAACATACTTATATGAATATATAAACGCAATTTTAGAGCGTTACATGGACATATATACACACATACACGTAGTAGAAAAATACTACGAACATATTCAAAATCACTTTATTTGTTAAAAAAAAGTGATGAGACCACGAAAACAAATTCAAATCGCTCTCCAAAAGTCTTAGAAGTAAATAATATATTGAAAATATAAATTCGCAAGAGAAAACAGCTTAATTTTCTCGAACGATGATTTTTATTAAAAATGCTATGTTTTTATTGTAAAAAATTCATTTAACCCTTTCCAAAATTGCCTAGACGATTTAACATCTAAAATAAATCGAATAATAAATTTGTCAAATTTTATACGCGCGAAAGCGCCACTTAAAGAGTTTATTTTATTTATAGCCTTTCTCAAATACGCATCCGAATTAAATTTATGTGTCTAATAAATTTTATAGAATTTCACAACTTTGATCGTCTTGCCTTACTGTTTAACAAGGCAAATTCGGTAACTTAAGCACCGTCGAAATTCAATTTACATACCAATAGACAAAAGCTCTCACTTTATATATCTCGCGATAGTAATTCGCACATAATACCGAAATTACGCACAAAAGCAATCCGACACAAGTGAGGAGCGATTCATCATGAAATATTCCGTTTGTGTAATCGCATTATTTAATCGCTATTTCGAATTTCCCTCACAGAAAAGAAAAACGTTTCGAATTTCGTACGCGAAGGGAAAAGTCCCCTCAAAACGCTTTTTAATTATCTCTCGCTCGCCAAATGCTTCGGGGGCATCTTGAAGGCAAGTCGCTTATATTATTTTTGCGGTTGTTGTGTACGGACGATTGTATTTATTGCACTTAGTAGATTACCTCTCCTTTGAAAATGACAACGGAGAGGAAACGTACCGTGAAATGTCTACTAAGAGAAACAACTTTACACAATTATCATATAAAGCGTACAGCGCGAATAATTGCGAAAGAAAATTCGGGACGTTTCACAATTCGAAACGCTCAATTATATCGCTATATATAAATGTAAATCGGCTATTCTCTGAAATTTATTTGTTACTTCTCGCAAATTCATAATAAAATGTAGAGGTTTTCAAATATATATTATTCGTATGCAATATGTAGAGATTTCAAAAATGAAACCTCGCGTCGGAAAGAACTCAGCAAAAATTTCTCTTCGAAAAAATGCAGGGTTGTGAAACCTTAGCTAAAAGAGTCAATTTTATTTTTAGAATTAACGTTTAACTCTTAAATCATAAAAAA
Source organism: Cheumatopsyche charites (assembly GCA_024721215.1). Lineage (NCBI taxonomy): Eukaryota > Metazoa > Arthropoda > Insecta > Trichoptera > Hydropsychidae > Cheumatopsyche > Cheumatopsyche charites. Next base: position 13,502,118 of record CM045581.1, on the reverse strand, counting down.
TAATAAAAATACTTAAATGTTTAATTTCCAGTTTATATTATTGTTCACTTTTTTAATTTATTCAAGTGGAATTAAAATATTATAATTTTTTCAGTATGATGTTTATTGTTTTCAACTGAGCGTCTAACAAATTCAAACGCAAAACTTAAAATAACTCGAAAAAAAAAAGAAGGTGACCTTAAATTGTTATCATATTTAAGGGCACATTTATCGATTTTGTAGACTTATTTCATATATTTAAAGTCAAAGTTGAAGTCAGAGACGATTTTTTGCTTAAAAATCACAGCCCTAGAAAAATGTCCCGGTTCGTCAAATTCGAGCACGCGTCATTTAGCTCGAAATTGATATAGAAACGACGTCGGAAAAATCGGCGCGTTTTCTCTCTACAAAAAACAGTTATATACAGGTCTGGAGCGTAATATACGGCGCACTTAATAAAACAATAAGCGATTTTTCATTTTGCAGAATTAGGCCGGCCTAGGGACGCTTTGCGAAAATATGTTCCCGTTTATGGGCCGACGTCAAAAAGTTCGCTCGGGCGACGAGGCGCATTAAACTTTTTCGCAGATAAGAGATCGCCGATAAGGTTTCATAGTTTATTGCGAAAAGTGCCTAGCGTTTTATAAGCGATTTTATATGACGACGCTTTATAAAGCAACGGGTGTAAGTAAAAATTTTGTCGAAATGGAGTTAAGCGCAGGATTTGTGTTCATTTATTTGGAGGCAAATAATTGTTAACTATTTTTGGATCTACGCAATTTGAAATCCGTCATTTACTATTCATAACTTTATTATATGTATATTGAATTGGAATTTTGTTAACTTAAAAATATTAAACTTGAACCTATTTTATTTGAACCTATGGAAAATTTTGGTTCATTATCAAAAATCGCTTTTTTATTCGATCAGATTATGTGATTTTTTCCTGTACAGTTTAACAATTGACATGGTGTATTTGCAAACTAACGTCGTCAAACTCTATAGAGAAAAACACAAGTTAACTAACATAAATGCTGCTAACAAATTAAAGGACTAACCCTAAGTTTATAATATATCAGTAGGAAGCCAAGAGGTTCAAACATAATATAAGATGTGACTAAAATAATTGTTGTATTATTACGCATGGTAAATTTTCAAATAAAAAACTAACATTAGTTCAATACAAATTAAATAATAATAAATTGTACTTGAATATCACATTCGAGAAATCAAACCATTGAAAATATCAATGCACGCATGAATGAATTAATAAAATATTCACCTACGCCTATTTAATGCAATCTTCATAACATCAAGGTAGAGTGGATTGCAACCTAAG